>CM049844.1:27875666-28275666 GCA_027422415.1 Schizothorax lantsangensis
TTACTGAACCTACACCTGAGAGCCTGAGAAAAATGCTCATTTTAGAAGAACATTTCAGATGGCACTTAGAGGCTTTTGCATCTGAACTCTTCATATATACCCTGTAAAAGACTGACATATTAAATAATAGTCAGAAAATAAATATTTCTATATATAATTCTGACTATTATTTCATATGTCAGGCTTTTACAAGGTTAGATTGTCACTCCCTCTCACATATTTGACTTCTGCTCCTTCAGGACTCTGACTCCACACCGTATGTCGCTCCACCTGTAGCCCCCTTCCCTCTCCAGATCCTGGCACCAGGTCCCCTGCCAGCAGCGCTTCAGATGGCCACGGGCAAAGCCAGCATCACGGCAGTACTCACCATGCCTCCGGCCGCCCAGGTGAGGGGCTGTTTTGCTTAATAGTTGAATTTGATGATGATTCTTTGATGGTTGGGTAACTTCCTCTCTGTGTTTCTCCAGGCGAGAGTGTCAATCCCCGGCAGTCTTTCTGTCCACTCTCTACTTGGCAGACAGGTGTGTATGGCAGATGGACCACCCCCATACCTCCACATGCCCCTCCCAGCTCCCCCCAGCCCTCTACCCAGTCCCCACCACCATCCCAAGGTAGGCGGTGTCCCGCGTGTGCTCTCCTCTACATGTTGTGTGAATCTTGACAGTGAGCCCAACTTTCCCTCCTTCATCAAGACTTCACAGTCTAGTCTAATGACAAAGTAAAATGACCGTCTACTCCAAAATTAAATGTCAACATTAACTCACCCTCATGTCGTTTCAAACCTGTATGACTCACTTTCTTCTGAAGACTTTGGTAACCGAACAGTTTCAGTTCCCATTGACTTCTATTGTATTTTTTGACCACACAGTGGAAGTCAGTGGGATCCAGAACTATCATCTTTTGTGTTCCACAGACGACAGACAGTCATACAGGTTTGCAACAACATGATGGTGAGTAAATGATGACAGAATTAAAATTTTAGGTTGAACTATACTTTTAATTAAGAGGAAGAAATGCAATGCCCAACAATGTCAAATCAGCATCAGGAATTAAATTCAGGTTTTGAGTAACTTTTATTTAAATGGATTTTTTTTTTTTTATTCAAATGAGTAATGTTTAATCAACTTGGCTTGCTATGCCCATGTATCAATACTAGAAAAAAAATAACTAGCGTTTAGATTTATATAATACTTTTCATATTTTTTTTTTTTTTTTTTTTTAAATGCTGTACTGAAAAAATGCCATACAATGAGTAAGCTAAAGATAACTTTGTGGTGCACCACACCATTTTTTATGTCTTATCTTAATTTATTTTTTATTATTTATTTATTTGCAGTTTACCATGGAAACTTTTGCAGTCTAGAGAGCAATGTTTTGCTTTTATTGCATTTAAGAAAATGTATTTTTTAAATTATTTTATTTACACTACTGATCAAAAGTTTGGTGTTAATAAGATTTTTGATATTTCCTTCTTTTTTTTTATCAAATATACAATAAAAGCAGTAATATTGTGAAATGTAATTATTAAAATATTGAGATTATTTTATTATTGAGATTATATTGAGATAGTTAATTAAATAACTTCTATTTGTTTTTTAAAATGGCAATTTGCTGACGTGTGAACATTTATTATTATTATTATCGTCAATGTTGAAAAGAGTTGTGCTGCTTAATAATTTTGTGGAAACATAATTTTTTTATATATATATATAAGTTCAAAAGACCAGTGTTGATTAAAATATAAATCTTTTGTAACATTATATTAATCTCTTTGCTGTCACTTTTGGCGTCTTTGCTGAATAAAAATAATAAAAATAAATATTATTTTTCAAAATAAGTGCTGCACCCAGACTTTCGAATGATATGCATTTGCTATAATTTTTATTTAAAATCCAGTTTTTATGTACGCAGAGACATTTTTCAGATGCTAGCATCATCCTAAATTACCCTATCTTATCTTATCTCCTGCAGACAGGTCCCAAGTTCCCGCTGAAGGGCTTCCACAACCCCACCGTGGTGCACAGTCCCGTCCTTTCCAACCGAGGCTACATCCAGTACAACCGCAACACCTGGCGCCGCAGGAAGAGGGACAGTCTGCCGGCCAGCGTCAGCAGATAAAGACCTCGCACCTCTCCTCCGGAAGCTCCCTCTCCACTCCTCGCTTCCTCTTCCACCCCTCCGGTCCCATCTTAAAACGATGAGAACTCATTGAGCCCTCCTACTGATGGTGTGAGCACAGAGAGACCAGCGTTTGCAACCCAGCTCCTCGTTCAGTAGTTGTGGTGATGGTGGTGCTAAGTAGTTCAGTCTGCCACTGAATCTCTGCATGTGTATGTTGACTCCTTTTGGTTTTTTTGACCTGTGCAATCTTCCTGAGGAAGCTTCGAGAACAGGAACTGGGTTTTTTTTTTTGATCGTCTAATCCACAACTTCCTGGTTGACAGGTGAAACGTTCCTTTTTTGTGTATGTTTGTGAGTTTCATGCTCCGTTGTTTTCCTGTCTTCACATTTTCAGTCTAAACGTGACACCCTTCACATGTGGGTCGAACTGGATTCAGTGGATTTCAAGTGTGTGTTTGTTTGTTTGTTGTATCGGGGTGTGTGTGTGTGTAACGCTGGCTTTGAATCCTGCACTCGAGATGCTTCCAGAGATCCCCACCGTATTGACTGTACACATCACGCAACCTTTACTTTTTTTGTGCAATAACTGTTTTCGTTCACTCTGGAAACACATTTAATTTTTTGGTTTTGTTTTAGTTTTTTTCTGTGTCCAGCATTTTGTTTGTTTTGTAAAAACGTTTTTATTTTTGTAATGTTTTTAATTTTGTTCATCGTTTACAGATCCTGTCAGACAGGCTCCTTAAGGGAAAAAGTCTGTTTTAAAACAGTTTTTGAGAGTTTATATTCCCTCTTCCCCTTTTCTCAGCATAAATTGCACCTGGACGAGAGCGAGTTAAAGCGGCCAGTGTAGGTCTCGCAGAACGACTTGCCTGCAGGTATCGTCATTTCTCACTTTGTGTTGAGCTTCAGAGTCTCACATCTGTTGCTTTTATTAGTCTCGTTCGTCTTTAAGGTTGTAGTTGTGTGGCATTGAGGCTTTAGGACTTGGATTTAACAGATTGAGAAGCGACCGATAGACATGGAAAAACGCTAAAACCCTTAGTCTGTATGCGCTTTCATTCATATGTGTGTCTGTCCTTTTTAAATCGCTCTAGGTAAGTGTGAGACGTGAATTATTTTAGGGAAGCTCTAATGAACGTGCGAGCGGACTCCAGATCAGTGCAGCTTTATGCAAGGTGCCCTAATCGGACCTTTTCGACTTCTGAACAGGCACCCGAATCAGATTAGCGGAGAAAGGGAATTTATTTTGATTCCTTTCTGGAATCTTGACGTGCATTTATTGCCAGGTACTTGCGCTAATATATGCCTTTTTGGTATTTGCCTATTCCTGTACTGTATTGTATTTTAATTTTTTTTGGTTGTTTGTATATGGCACACTAAAACTGTATTGCTGTTGCTCAGAACATCACAGGCATACAGGTTATTGTTACTATGCAAGTGGAGTTTTGAAAACCTCTCTTCCTGTGTCCCTCACTATGGCCGGTTTGCTTGTACATCTTGTCAAAGTGACCGTTAACGGACCCAGGCCTGAGAGCGTCACATCAAGGTACACGTGAAAAGTTCCTGTATGCAAGTGCAGTCTGTTTCGATGGAGAAAAAACAGCCGGACGTCTTGTCTGGAGTTTTTGCGGAGCAGATATTTCCTCCTGGAGATCGACCGGACTATTTTACTGCTGTTACAACACTACAACCATGACTGATATGGAATGACTTTGATTGCCACAAACTTACGTGATGCATTTTACAAAGTCATATCTGATACAGAGACTACGGATTGTCCTTGTAACTCTTGACTCGCCTGCCTATCAATGCAATAGGGCAAATGTAATTCTAATAGCAGTTTCTGCTTTAGATAGAACCAGCATCTTTTGCAAAATGGGTCAGACTTTGAGGCAACACTCCCCCTCCTTCGGTTCACATAAGGACCTACTTTATCGGTGATTTGTCTGAATGAAAATGGCTCCCTGTTTTTCCCGAGTGAATCTGTGGAGGTGTGGTGGAAAGGTGGAAGTGTTTCACTCTGTAATGGTTTGACATTTGTGGTGATGATACAGTGTGACACTCCTCATTGAATTTCAATGATGGATTTTAAATGTAACCCTTTTTTTTTTTTGCTGACGTCTATGTCGCAGTGGCCAAAAGCACTCCTTGTCAATCCTTAACTGAAAGCCCTCAGTGTGGCCACCCAGCATCCAAGAGGTCAGACGGAGGAATTGTTTTTGTTTTCCTTCAATATTTTTATGTAATTTTTTTTTTTCTATTTTATTTTTTAAATAAACATCTTAAAACCATGCATGCAGTTGCTAGCAGTCTTAATTGTTGTTTGATTAAATGAATGAAATATTAAAGCATGCCTTAGTAGATCAGCACTAATGGCAGATGTTTGGAGATTGAAAACAATAGGATTGTAGCTGGTACTCTTAGGCTGATAATATACGGGGCAACTTTTTGAGCAATGTTGCTGTCAACGGGCAACCAGACGAGACTCAGTTGCCCTGTGTATCATCAGTGTTGCTGAGGTTTTACCACTAGATGGTGGGTTTGCGCTTGCATGACAAGTCAGAGCTCTTCAGTTAGCACTCGAAAGAGAAAAACATAAGCTGATAATAAATTATTCTTATTTGCTAATAAGGACTCAGGCTACCACAAGGATGTTTATGTGCATGAATTGGTAAAAAAAAAAAAAAATGGTTGTCTTTAACCCTGTAATGCCTGACACGTAATGATTTTTTTTTTAGTGGAACAGTTTATTGAACCTTATTTAACAAAATATTTAAAAATGCATTCAAAGTTTGCACAAGTGTTGGTGGTATATGGTTGAGAACCGCTGTCATAGTTGATTTATTAGGCTTTTATGGCTCATATTTTGTGACTCTTGGAAACAGCACCTCAGTTTCATTGAGGCACAGACTGAGCAAAAATATGCCTTTTGGTGTAGATGCCAAAATGTGATTAAATTCTTATAGATTGTAATGTTAATCAATGAGTTTTTTTATAGCAGTAGTAACAGACTACTTAAGTAAAATGCAGGGATATGTTACATAGTTAAAGCACTTTGTAAACACTGTTTTAAAAGATGCTTAATAAAGCTTTACTTAAAAAAAAAAAAAAAATACAATTTAGGTACGTGTGACTAGGTGTAGCCTATAGTATATCAAAATGTTAAAGTGCCAATTATTAACTTTTTGTTCCCATAAATTCAAAATCCTTCTATTCTAAAATTCCCAACGTAACTTATGTTGGCCTATTAACTTTTTTGTTTGTTTTAAAATATTGCTTGAACAACTACAAGACATTTCCAAGAAGCAGCAAACCATAACTACTAAATATCTAAAATATTTAGGCGTGGGATTGAAGGAGTGCACTCCATTATGTCCACTGGTTTCGGACACGGGTTATAAGTGAATCACTGAATCATTCACCTAATCGATTCGTTCAAAAACACCGGTTCACTCGAGCGAAACACTACTCTGTCGCTGAAGACGCTCAAAGTTTCTGCTGCTCTGTCGTTTTTGGAGGTATTTTCGTACCGGTCCAGGTAACTGTGTAAGGTACTTGATATTAACGGTTTGTTTATTGAACTGTTAAAAAGCAATGTTTCACACACAGCCTGAATTTCCCGAATATCAGCGCGGCCTACGGTCGTTGAATCACAGTAGAATAATTTCACATGAGGTGAAATAATGTATGTAACGTTAACGTTATTGCAATCCTGTTTCCTGTTAAATTGGATATGTGATATTACTGCTTGAAATGTATGGCATTTAAATAGTGTCAAATCTCGCGCACATAAAACAAGACCTGCGCACATGATGAGCGCACAGAACAGTATCTGCTCGAGGGAGCATTTCTGCACAGAAGAGCACAGAAAATAAGTATTGCTATTTAAACCACGCCGTAGAAATGGTGACTTCAGACTAAGAGAATATTGTTTTGCGACGATAGAATTTCTTATCTGCTTATTAAATTATCAACATTAATGTTTTTGCTAACATTGGCTAAACAGGGTTATCTTGTTTCCTTTAGCCTACCCTACAAAGCCTGACACATGAAAAAGTAGTCAAATATATTTTGAAATTGAAGAGTTTATTGAACCTTTAGACGGCAAATTAAAAAAATCTGATTTTTATGGTTCATATAGTATGATATAGTGGGAATATTGTGCTCATACTCGAGGAAAAACACCTCAGTTTATTCAGAGGCACAAACTGAGCAAAAATATGTAATTTGGTGCACATGCTGATATGGCCAAAAATAAATTCTGATAGTGTGTAAATTACAAAATGTATGTGTGTGTACTGTATATTTATTATGTATATAAATACACACACACACAGTATATATTTAAGAAAAATGTTATGTTTATGTATTAAATATATTTTTATATAATATACATTATATGAATATAAATATATACATGTAAATATTTTCTAAATGTATATTGTGTGTTTGTATTTTTATATACATAATAAATAAATATATACAGTACACACACATATTTTGTAAACAAAAACTTTTATTTTGGATGTGATTAATCGTTTGACAGCACTACTTTTTTTGTACAGAAAATAAGGCTTTATGGTTAACTTTTCTAGGTAAACACCACAACATATTTATTGTGTAAAAAGATACCCAAGAGATTGAGAAAGAAAGAAAGAAAGAAAGAAAGAGGAAGGAAAAGGTTAAGAGAAAAAAAGACTTGATAGAAATCGCTTCTTCCTCATGATGTGAGATGATGTTTGAAGAAGCTCCAGAGAGATAATCGAGTCAAACACAGGACTGAGCAATTGGACCCGGGCTAATAGGGAAGAGAGACGAATCAAAGTCTTCTCCAAATCACTTCCAAGCAGCTCCAGCAGTAATGAAGCCCTGCGAAACGCAGGTAGCTGAGGCATAAAATATGCGTTGCTATTTTAAGAGACACATTTGGGGGGGGAAATCGAAATAATGCTGGATATGCAGATAGATTTGGCCTCCTTTCTGCACAGAAATTTGTATAAAAATAAACTTGCATCGTACTTCATGAAACAATCGGTACGTCTCCATATAAGCTGTAAACAGCTTGTTTTCTGGAACACATAGCAAATATGAGATTTCCAGTATACCAGCATTGTCTCTTCTCATCAGTACACAAAACCACAACTTCTCAATGACAAAAGATGTCATCTGAAACCAGCAGCTGAACCACTAAGGAGCTGAGGTGCTGAGAGATATCTATGCAAATGTTCAGAAGCTCAAGATGAAGGTTTCCTCACGCCGGTCAGACTGTTAAACAGCTGTATTTTTCAGAGTACGCTGAAGCCTGTGGCTGGGAAACAATTTATATAACTTCATTAAAATGTCCTTTCTCATCGTTCTGCCATCATGTCTATTTTTGAACAGTGTCACACAAAGTGTAACCGCATTTGTTTCCTTTGAAAAGAGAGCAGTTCCCTTTTTTGGAGTGAAATGAGTTCTGGGCTCAATATGCTCCTGTCACTTGTAATTTTTCTCCTCTGACAGTGGACCTCGCTTAGTGAACCAGACGATGATGAGAAGGACACTTATATGGCAACTAGGCCATATCTTTAAAGATTTATTGGAAGGCTCTTATCTATCGGTGCAGGTACGGAAAGATAAGTCTTTTCGAGTCTAGACGTGTTCGCTGTGACATATAATTGCAACGTATTTTTGGCTGTGGGGATAAAACACAAAGCAGCTCCTAATTAACTGATGACACCCCAATTGCATGTTCAACAAAACCACCATCATCCTGATACGCTGTCACTGTTGTTACTCAGTATCACTGACATAAGGGGTGAAAAGAGTCAGGAAACTTGCCTCGAGAGAATCCAATTAATTCTCCCTCGTTACGCCACCGCTGCAAGCCAAAGACAAAAGAGGTTCTCGCCGGAGATGTCGGGAAGTTGCTTTTTTTGCTCCCTGATACGAATTAGCCTACTTCTAGCTTGTTACCATGGAGGCAAATATTTTAACTTTGGCTTTATATGCGCATACTTGATTTTTACACAGAGGGGTGCACTTGTGGGGGTTTGTTTGTGTAATATATTATGTGAATATTATGTAATAAGTATCCTCCTACTTTTCTTTGGAGTCTAGTTTATTTAGAAACATAAATATTGACACATAACCCGTGTTCTGTGTTATATTTGATTATATTGTGTGACTGTTATATAATATTACATTTCCTCCTACTTTCCTTTAGAGTCTAGTTTTAGAAATATGAACACTAGCACATAGCCCATGGTAAATGTTATATTTTATTTTATTACTTGAATATTATGTAACATATTATAATGTTACATTGTATATGCTTCATGTTTATTAGGGTTTAAATTTAGGACATTTCCTCCATGTTAAATATTATATTAAATTTGACGTGATCTAATATTGACATTTCCTCCTACTTCACTTTAAAGTCTAGTTTATTTAGGAACATAAACATTGAAGTAACCTATGTTAAATATTATATACAGGTGCATCTCAATAAATTAGAATGTCGTGAAAAAGTTTTTTCTTGTAACTTATTTCAAAAAGTGAATCTTTCATATATTTTAGATTCATTACATGTAAAGTAAAACATTTCAAAATTCACATTTTTTTTTGTTTTAATTTTGATGATTAGAGCTTACAGCTCATGAAAGTCAAAAATCAGTATCTCAAAATATTAGAATATTTACATTTGAGGTTCAATTAATGACCATCCCTACAGTATAAATTCCGGGTATCTCTTGTTCTTTGAAACCACAATAATGGAGAAGACTGCTGACTTGGCAATGATCCAGAAGATGAACATTGACACCCTCCACAAAGAGAAGTCACAGAAGGTCATTACTGAAAGATGTGGCTGTTTACAGAGTGCTGTATCAAAGCATATTAAATGCAAAGTTGACTGGAAGGAAGAATTTGGGTAGGAAAAGGTGCTCAAGCAAATGACCGCAAGCTTGAGAATACAGTCAAGCAATGCTGATTCAAACATTGTGAGAGCTTCACAAGGAGTGGACTGAAGCTGGAGTCAGTGCATCAAGAGTCACCACGCTCAGACGTCTTCAGGAAAAGGGCTACCAAGCCACTTCTGAACCAGAGACAACGTCAGAAGCGTCTTACCTGGGCTGTGGAGAAAAAGAACTCACAAAGTCCTCTTTTCAGATGAAAGTAAATTTTGCATTTCATTTGGAAATCAAGGTCCGAGAGTCTGGAGGAAGAGTGGAGAGGCACAGAATCCATGTTGCTTGAAGTCCAGTATTCTAATTTGTTGAGATAGTGAATTGGTGGGTTTTTGTTAAATGTGAGCCTAAATCATCACAATTAAAAGAACCAAAGACTTAAACTACTTCAGTCTGTGTGCATTGAATTTATTTAATACACGAGTTTTACAATTTGAGTTGAATTACTGAAATAAATGAACTTTTCCACGACATTCTAATTTATTGAGATGCACCTGTATTTGGTTAGACCTATGTTAAATTGTTTAGTAAACTAGTTTATTTAGAAACATAAATATGCATGATGTGTAACTCATGTCTATATTATGTTTTATATTATATTGTATTTGATTGTGTCTGATTACTACTTTCCTTAGAGTCTAGTTTATCTGGAAATATAAACATTGATTATCTTAGTGCCTAATTCTTCCCCTATTTTGTAAGTATTTGTTGTGCTGTTTTGACATAACAGTTTTACAAAATCCTAAACAAAATGTATCTTTGTTAAAAATGCTACACAACAGTAACCAGTATTTTATTTATTTATTTATTGGAATACCGTTATTAATTTATTACAATGAAACTCTGCTGTAAATATGTATCTTTAATATACACAACTAGTCAGTAAAGAGACTGAAGTCTCAGAAGCCTAAAGTATAAATCTCAGCAAAGGATCCTGGTTTATTTTAAATCAGACATAACCGAAAATGAATCACAGTTTAGTAGGGGAGTCTATCGATAACTCAGTAACCATTTACTGACTGAGCGAGTCTGTTTCAGGCTGCTAATTCACAAGCAGGGTTCTGACTCTTTGGCCCGGTTTCATAGACAGGGCTTAGACTAAACCAGGATTAGGCCATAGTTTAATTAGGACATTTAAGTAATTTGTATAAACATGCCTTAGAAAAGAGCATTACTGGTGTGCAGGGGTTAAATTGGGATTTGTTATGTGGGGGGGCTCTATGGTATCGAGCTTATATATATATATATATATATATATATATAATTAGTAATTTAACAGACACTTTTATCCAAAGCGACTTACAAATGAGGACAATGGAAATATATATGTATTATGTGTGTGTGTGTGTGTTTTTGTTTTTTTGCAAATATGATTTATTCTAATGCAATATTCTCATCGGTTTTCTATCAGCTGTGACATAGGCTATAAATCTGCATGTTTTTTATATTTGATCCAATTTTATATTTTATCCTTTTTTTCTTTTCTTTTTTACTCTCATTAACTTTCATTTCAAATTCTTACATTTGATCTATAAATTAAATTATAATAATGTGATTGTTATTATCTATACGTTATCAAATTAAATCATTTACACTGAAAAATACAACTACATTAAATTATGAGATTCTTTAAAAAAAAATTGAATATACAAACAAGAAATGGTGGAAATTATACTTTTCAACGAAATTAAAACGCCAGTAGGTGCCTGTAGTGAGCATTTAATGAGTGATTCATTGAGTCGTTCATTCAAACGATTCGTTCAAACGACAGATTCATCAGATGTTTATGCATGGACTAATGCAACTTTGACTCAACCGATTCGTTCAAAACACTGAATCATTCAGCAATGAATCGGATGGTTGCTGTGAGATGCGCTGTGGTTCTGCCAAAAATGTAATATTATTGTATTTGTTCATTGAACTGTTTACAGAACTATTAAACAGTCGCAATGATGAAAACGTTGAGTGATGTTGCCTAACTAACTGTATTTTAAATAAAAAAACTTTTCATTTTGAATTTTTACCTCAGTATGCTGAGTTTCTTAGTGTTGCGTGTTTTGATTTCTCCTCAGCAGCGCAACCTTATACTGTCAGTAGATGCATTATATACAGTAGCTATATCCACTATTCGCCACTTACTCTAAATGTAATACAATCAGAATAATACTTGCGTTTTGGTGTTTACGTAGTTATTGATGTTTTATTACTTGTCTGGCATTAATGAAGCGTTAATGTTGAGCCCTGGAGTCTATGTGCCGAGGGCCCCGGCCCAATTTAAACCCTGCTGGTGTGTATCTTGAGACAAAACAAAGGCACAGACATGTTTTAAGATCAGTCTGCAAGTTTCGTTCGGTTGAAACAGCTCAGATTTACATTTTAGTCTAGGACTAGGCTTAAGCCTAGTCTGTGAAACCGGGGGGAAGTGACTTAAAGGATGTTCGCTAAAAGTATACCCCTGCAAAGATATTTCCAACTTCTTTTTACCCCTTAAATGATGTGAACTCCGCTGTGAGCATTTCGGGACCCTTAGTCCACCTTGGGAGTTGATGTTTGGTAAAACCACATAAGCTTTGTCGGCTATTGCCAATGGCAGCCAGATTTGAAATGACTCTTGCAAATTTTTACAATAGTCTCATTTGCGGCCAGTCACGGTCAGGAATCCTGTTATCTTCTATGAGAAATTAAAAACGACATTGTTTTTGGAGTAGGTAGTTCATTTCGAAACATAAACACAAATGCATAACTCATGGTAAATTGCATCAGATTACCCAATTACAACAAACATGTTACATCAAAACATGATGTGAAATCAGGAGGAAACATCAACTGAAGCAAACTTAATGGTATTAGGGGTTAGTGAGTGACCGAGGGAATGCAATTTGCTCCTCTTAGCCAAATTCTCAAGCAGATGTGCTCGTCCGTGCATATGGGCCTATTTTAAAGGAAGGTACAAAAGTTTAAGGCTGGTCAGATTTTAAATTAGTTAGTGCATTAGTGCATGTAGAGCTTTAATGGGCATTACAGGCCCGTGAGAAATAACCTGTGATGTTACCGACTTGAGAGAGCCTCACTGTGTAAGGCTGATATTGAACATCTAAATTGTGCGTGCAACAGAATATGTACATATACGAGAAGGCTAATATATACTGAGAGTCGTTTCTTTGTTCCCTGCTCTCATTCTGTCATCCCCACCCAGAAGATGTTATGCATCACTTCACAGTTACAGGAAGAAAATAAATAAACACACTGGGAAATGTCCAAATTACCAAAGGTGTGTATGCCAAACAAAATTATATGCAGACAAAATGCTTAGCAGTTAAAATTCCAGCTGTCCGGCCCATTAACTCCATTCTGCATCCTCCCTCTGCATGTTGTCTTGTTGGCCTGTTTAAGGTCTATTTTTGGCTCTTTGTTGGAGACACCTACCTCTTTTACGTCTTCAAAATGTCCTAAATCCACCAATCAAATGGTGCGATCGTTTCCAGCCGCTTTCAGCTTCAACACTGGTCGGCTTAACAATGGCTTGAACTTTTTAGCTGGCTGCGGAATTGGCCTCTTGACCTGTGGTTGACATTTGTATGGATCCTGAAAGATTGGCTTCATTGACCTTTTCGCTTTCATGAGGGCTTTCTGTCCATATCGAGAGGATGCTTCGTGAGGTGACTAGTAATAACCAGTAATGAATTGGTATGTGAGATTACAGGCAGATTCTGAGATGCCTGCAGTCTGTCGTTGCAGATAAGAGGCTCTTCAGACAGATTATTACTGAGATGGAAGACTCGAGCAGGGACTGAAGTATTAAAGAAACATGAGAAGTTAGACTTTCAGACCTCGCCAGAGATGGTGCTGTGCCTCCCTTAATGATTTAAATCCCCTGCTGCTGCTTTCAAGTAGAAGTTCACCCAAAAAGGAACATTCTGTCATCATTTACTCATCCCCATGTCCTAACAACCGTGTATGTTGTTATTTTTTTTCTGTGGAACACAAAAGGAAGATTTTTGAATATTTATATTTAGAATATTTAGAAAAATTTAGAATGTTTATGCAGCTCTACATAAACCATAAATACCATAAACATACACTGTAAAAAAAGTATTTTTGTAAATATAGTTGTAAATGAAATACATTTTACAATAAAATACGTTTTCAGTCTTTCAACTTCAAACTTTCAATTACTTAAGACAATTTCTGAGTGAAAATAGTTTCAAAGTAAATCAAACTCTTTTTTTTTCTTAGTGTAGTCCATATCACTTATTCTCAGTATTTGAAGTATTTTGAAAAGATACAATAGCATTATGTAAGTGGGAAAATATCATTATTTATCAATTTAAGTCATTATTTACTGATAATCTTCCATGACATGTAGCTGTTTACTCAGAAGCTGGTGTGACTGGAGTCAGTGAATTGAACTTGTGAAGCAGATCAGTGAATTAATTGTTCTTTTGACCTGTTCTTTTAAATTAACCAGTTGTTTACACATCATACTAAACAATGAATCAGACTTATTCATTCATTAATCTGATTTCAGCTCAAATATGCAGGTATTCTCAAGTTAATGGTTCAGTGCAGGGGAAATTTTAGTCTGTTCCTTACACAAGCTTGAAATGTAGTTTTTTTGTTTGTTTGTTTGTGTGTTTATTTTTTTCTTTATTTCTATAGAGTTTGTATGGATAAAATCTGTGTGAAGGTTCTTAAAATATAATTTTATTTTGTTCCACAGAATAAAGAAAGTCATCAGTGTTTGGAACCACAGGAGGAAAAAAAATGCATGAAATCTTCTGGCAAGTGCTGTTTTCTTTCCTGTGTTGATATATTTCCTGTTGAAGCAGTAAGTTTGCTAAATCTTTAAAATTTTCCTCAACGTTTTAAGTTTTTTAAAGATAATTTTATGATGTTACAAAAGATTTCTGTTTAAATAAATGTCATTCTTTTAAACTTTCTATTCATCAGAGAATCCTGAAAAAAATGTACCAGTTTCCAGAACTGTTTTCAACATTGATAAAACTTTTTTTTTTTAATTTTAATAGAAGAAATTTAAATTTGAATAAAACAAAGTTTGAAAAAATAGTTATTTTAAATTTCAATAACATTTCACAATATTAATCAAATAAATGCAGCCGTTGTGAGTGTGAGAGATGTCTTTCAAAAACATTAAAACATTCTACAAACTTTTGAATGGTAGCATACACTAAAAGACACAATATTCATTGATTTAATGGGATCTTTGAGATGCAGGTGTTGTACTCCAGATAGTCGGGATCCAGACTTGTCAATGCTCAGTAGGACAACAATTGGGCTTGTAAGCTCTCCAATCGAAGTCTATTGATGATAATACCACACAACATGGCAACAGTGAGCTTCAAGCAATGTAGAGATGTCACCTCCATTACTGGAGGCTAGGAATTACTGATGATGCCTCATGCACTCGAATAAGATGAGGTTTGCACCAGCAAATGAAGGTCATGCTTCAGGTTGCACTGGCTGGCTTTGTCCATTAAATTCAGCGAACGTATGTATACATGCATTTGTGTGGCTGTGGAGCTCTTCAGATGTGCACATCTAATAAGATCATCAGCCCATTTCACTGGACAGACTCAGTGGAGTCAAAATTCAGCAGAGTGCCACAGTCTCGCACAGCCATTAGGCCGGGACCGCTTTAATGGAGGCTGTCTAACGAGGGTCTTTTGTGCCTATTTTCAACTGCGGTGCTTCGCATGCGTTTCATCTGAACAAAAGCCTCAGACTTGGACTCCATATGGGGTTTCAAGGTGGTGAAGCAAAAAAAAAAAGGGCGTAACTTAGATTGTCTCAGTATTTCATCTGTTTTGGAGGACAGTGCAAGCAAATAAGACAAGAAGCAAGGATGAGCATGTTAGTATACACTACCATTCAATAGTTTGAGGTCAGTAAGATTTTTGTATATTTTATTTATTTATTTTGAAGAAATTAATACTTTTACTCAGTAGCGATGCTTCTAAAGTGACAGTAAATATCTGTTACAAAATATTTATATTTCAAATAAATGCTGTTCTTTTGAACTTCTCCAATATTTATTTTTTACGATTTCCACAAAAATATTAAGCAGCACAACTGTTTTCAACATTGATAATACTCAGAATACTCATGTTTCTTGAGCAGCAAATCAGCATATTGGAATGACTTCATGTGACACTGAGGACTTGGAGTAATGATGCTGAAAAATCAGCTTTGCATCACAGGGATAAATTACATTTTAAAATATATTCAAATAGAAAGCAGTTATTTTAAATTGTAATAATATTTCATAATATTACTTTTTTTGCTGTATTTTTATTCAAATAAATGGAGGCTTGGTGAGTGTCACGAATCCGGTTCGTTGCCTTCCGTCCGACTGCCACAAGAGGTCGCCTCTCCATCATATTGACTCTCACACCACACAGATTGTTACGTCACTCCGGACTACAGTTCCCATCATCCATTGCACTGATTACACACACACACACACACAGCTGAATGCACTGATTACACATACACAGCTGAATCCAATCAGACACGCTTTATAAGCCTTGGACTTCCTCTTTCAGATCGCCGAGTATTAGTGATGGGAGAAACTAACCTTTTTGAAGCTTTGAATCAATTGAACCAATTGCTTCGCAAAATTCGAAGCGCTCGAAACACCACATGCTAGTGATGCCTGCTGGTCAAAAGTGTGTAAATGCAACAAAAACTCATTGCAAATGTTTTAATAAAATATCATTAAAAATGAAGTGTCTGTATAATATGTGTTTTTTTTAAATATTTTATATTAATTTTCAGGACTTGCTTTGTTTGTTTTATGGGCAGCTTGCATATAGAGGCCAGTAAGATACCATTAACCACTTCTCATCCTTTTAATTACACACGTCTCGTTAAAAAAAATCTAAAACTGATTAAACTGATCTGAGATCAGGTAAAAAGCATAGACGCTGGTTCAATGTTTCGCTGCTGGGGGGCGATCTCAATGAACTCGCAAGATTCATTGGTTTACAGAGTTCGCCCCCCTAGCGGCGAACCATTGAAATTTCAAATCGTTTCGAAACAGTTATGACATAATGAAGCCTCGTTTACTGAAATCACGTGACTTTGGCAGTTTGATACGCGCTCCGAACCACTGTTTCGAAACAATTGATTCACAAAAGTTTCAGAGCTTCTCAAAGCAGTGATTCGAAAGCACCCATCACTACCGAGTATTGTTTAGCATTTATCACTCTTCTAGCGATAGCTACATTACGAAGCCATTCCAAGTTTCCAGTCCTAGTTTCTAGTTCCAGTTCTAGTCTAATGCTGCCTTCACGTGCTATTGGAAATTTCCTATTTCCCACTTATGAAGTCGTGATTACGAGCTTGTCGTATTCAAGTGCTTTAATGTCGGAAAGAATAAAATGTAGCATCCCATTGGTTGACAATCATATAAACATTCATCGCGCTATACACACAGTTTGCTGACAATTCTGGAATTTCGGTCAAATACATGTTAATTTCACTGCTTATAAAACAAACAATATGCTTCGAATAATCGTTCACATCTAGCCTATAAATACACTACTTTAGCAACAAGACAAAGGGATGTAGTTGTTGTGAGAACAGCATTGACAACAGCAATGGTTGTCCCCGCCAGCATGTTTAAAGTTTATGACCCGCCCAACTCGGAAACTCTGGTATCAAAATTATTTCCGAATTTCCCAGTAGTAAATACGACTTGAGAGGCCATTCACGTCCAATTTCCGATTAGGAAACTCGTATTTACGATAATTCCGATAGCATGTGAAGGCAGCATAAGTTTAGTCATTTCGTGTTGCCTTGTTGTCTGTTTCCTGATCTTCTGCCGTATATCTTGGATTAACCATTTGCCTGCTGTTTCGAACTCTGTTTACACCTCGCCTGGACTATTGCTCTTGTTTACGGATTACCCCTCATGTCAAGCCCTCTGGATATTGTACCCACGCTAGCCCTAGGAATATTCTTTGCCTTGTCTGTGATGTACCTGTGTTATCTGACCCTTGCCTGTTTCTTAACCTCGCCTTTGTAAATAAAGCTTTGCATATGGACCCGCATGCCTCACGTCTCGTCGGCTCTGTAACAGTGAGCATAAGAGACTTCTTTAAAAATCACAACATCAGCTTTTGAATGGTAATATGTATCCTAAGTGAATTTCAGTACACATTTCAAAAAGAAAAACACTCTGAAGAAAGGTACAAGGTTCAAATTTTGCATAAATTTTCGGGGTTATCTTCAATGAGCTTTATCCACTATGCCACAACAGTCTAATATGAATGACATGAATTTAAATAGCCTATTATAGATATGATTACCTGTCATGCGTAGAGTCAAATTTGCATTTGTTTTAATTCCTGTAGGTTTAGTGGGTTCTGTCATCCAACTTTTCTTGAATTGGTGAGGGCACATTGTCATTTCTACAGGTCATCGCTTCAGGGTCTCAAGACCAGATCTGATTTCTCTTTGATCTATTACCCTTATATCCCTCTATTTTTTTATTTCATTTCAAGGGGGAAAATGAGCATATGGAATATAGTCCTGTATTATTTGATTCAATAATTCAGTTCTGAATTATTCACTTCAGCTGTCTTCAGTTGAATGTTTAATCACTGATTGCCATGATTTCACCCACAAGTGCACTCACACCTCAGGTGTCTCTCGTAACAGTGCTGGTGGGCAGCTATAATGACTGCTTTGTTATTAATGAGGTGAAAGACGTTTCAATCATGTTCATGTTATTTGAACAATCTGTGTCTTTCTTTTGCAAGGGCAGCATCGGCTTGAGACGATGAGAAGATCTGGGAGTTGCTCTCTTCACAGAGCTCTTGACCGGCGCGGCTGCTGACTCAACTGAAGCAGGCAATTTATTGTCTAATTACCTCTGGAGAGTGTAATCACAGTCACCCCTCGCAGCTTCACAAGACCTTCTGGAATACAACAGGATTACTTAGTACATAAAGAGAGTCTTCTGAGAGACTCGCAGGTTAAAGAGCAACAGCTGGTGACAGTGATTTTAACAAGTACGACATGTTCCTGCATCTTCTTTCGAGTCCTAACGCTATCCGTTATTCCTAAGCATTAGCTGCCTTGAAAATCAGAAGCAAAGTATTGGTTGGGTTGCAAACACAGCTTCACTTTACAGCTAAACCTTGACAGGAATGTTATTCCAGGACCAACAAGGATCTTGGAGCTACAAGGAAATGTTTTATCATGTTTCCTGTTTCCTCTCCTTTCTTCTCAACCAGTCTGTTGTCTTTGGTTTTTCATTCATTAATGCTGTCATTATTGTAAGTCTCTCCCCATAGGAAAGGAAAATTAAGGAGATCTCTTTAATACCCCTATTGTTTCTCCTAGACTGCAGATGCAGATGAGATTATATCGAGCAAATGGAGACTTTAGTGTTCGGCTGCTGCTTCTGAGATTTTATTCCTGAGAAATAGATCTAATTGGAAGCCAACATATTAAAAAATAATTGTGTGGAAAAAAGTTAAATAAATATAGTTGTTTTGTAGGCTATATAAAGTCAAAATTGTGAGATACAAAACTATCTACACTGTAAAAAAAAAGTTGGGCTACCTTAACATTTTAAGTCAACCAGCTAAAGCAGATTTGTGAGTTTTTTCAACTTATTTTTTAGGAAATTTCTCAACTTTTTGTTGTATAAACTTAAAACAAGAAGTTGAGAACTCAAAAATCTGCTGAAGCTGGTTGCCTTAAAATTTTAAGTCTGCCCAACTTTTTTTTTTTACAGTGTAAAGTCTCAATGTTAAGAAACAAATCATAATTAACCTTTTATTTTATTATTATTATTTTACTCTGAGGCAGAAACTGTCTTTCTTAAATCTCATATTTGTCTCCTAGAGTTTCATACTAGATTTGTCAATGTTTTGAACTGTGCCAAGGTTCTCAAAAGTCTGAAATCAGAAGTTAACATTTTTAATCAAACTAAAACATTTTTAATAAAATTCTTCCAAGACCAAATTATCTTACCTATACTAGCTATTATTTTTAAATGTGATTTATATTATGATGTATGGTTTATTTTTTTTATTTTCCAGCTAATATCATCATGTGTATATATATATATATATATATATATATATATATATGTATGTATGAAGATTATTATATAGAATTACTTATTTACTATATACTACACAAGGGATATTATTTTATTTATGTTATTATTATATTATGTTTATGTTTCCACCTAAGAAACTTTATATATATATATATATATTTATGTAATTAACTATCTAAGGAATTTCACATTATTATATTATATATAATTTATAATGTTTAGATGTAGATTTGTTTATATTAACATTATTTCTTTTCATTTATTTATTTAATTTATTTTTTCCACTCAAGGAATTCCACCCAAGAAATATCTGAAGAATCAGAGTTGATACTTCAGTAAAGCATAACCTGCGAAAGTCTCCCTGAGCTATGAAAGAGCAACATCTGAGCGACACATTTTCCTCTGGGTGTCGAATCAGTCATCTCTGATTGACTCAAGTCATTGAACCTGCCACGCGCTGCATAGCAGATATTATACTGTGCCTGCTGGATCTCTGTCAAGCCCACCGCTCCCTTTCCTCTCTCCTCCCTTTTCCTCTTCTCTTCCCTTCACATTCTTTTGAAGATTTTCTTTTCCTCTCTCTGATACAGACTCAACGAAGTCAGTAGTACTAAGAGCTCACGCTCTGTCAAACAAACAAACACACGCACTCTCTCTCACTCTCTCTCTCTCTCCTCCTCCTCCTCTCACACACTCTCTCGTGCTTGTCTCAGTCGCTCTCCGCTGCTCAGTTCATCATGTTGGCTGGAGAATGCTGCGTGCGGCAGCACTCTCTCTCCTGCCCTGGCGCAGGACGCGTCTGTCCCACCCGCCGCAGCTGAGCACTCTCACGGAGGAGGAAGAGCCGGAACGACAGCAACAGGAGGAAGAGGACGAAGACGAAGGCTCCGGGGTCCAGCTGGACCTCATGTTCCAACAGACGGTGTACCTGCTGGAGGGTCCGGAGGACATGGTGTCGTCGTCCGGGGGGCTGAAGTCTCCAGACTGGGTATACGAGTCCTACTACCGTATGAGCCAGCAGCATCCGCTCATCGTGTTCCTGTTGCTCATCGTCATGGGAGCATGTCTAGCTCTGCTCGCCGTGTTTTTTGCCACCGGACTGGTGAGACTCTGTTCTTTATCCACCTACTCTTCTGTACTTTTCTGTCTTGCATTAGACCACAGTGCTTCTCAGGTGGTTCTCAACTGGTTTTGCTTCAGGATTTTGCATTGTACATCAAGTTGGGACTCAACAGTTGAGCCCAAAACTGAATTTCTGTGGTGTTTAAAGCTTTTATTTTACCTTGCTTAGTTTTGTCCATGGTTTTCAGGATGAGGGCATGTTGTGTAAGCTGCTCATATTGGCATCTGTTAAATTTGGCTGGCTTCTACAAAGTTAGAGATGAATGTGTGCTGAAATACCGTAGAGTTTGATTAGTCACACAGACTTTGATGTCAATAGTAAAAAGATTTGGGAAGTGCTTTCTCCTCCCTCTTAAAAGTTGATAAGCTTGTTTATTTTTCTACACAAACTATGCACAATTACGTTGTTATTTGCATTTAACATTGCATTTTCACTTCTGCTTGCAACCCCATCAGAAAAGACATACCAGTTGAGAACCACTCATCATATTTCACCCAATAATTGACATTGACATCATATTGTTATGAACTTGTATGATTTTCATTTTTCTGTGAAACACAAAAAGAGAAATTGTGAAGAATGTTCTGGTGGCTCTTTTTCTTTTAATTGAAATAAATAGTGACTGAGGCTTTCAAGCTTTAAAAAAAGGCAAAAGCATCATAATACTGTTCCTAGTTTCTTGTAGTCATACGATACTTTTTTGTGAGTAACAGACCAACATATAAGCCGTTCACAAAACCGATCCGAATGATTAATTCATAAATTACACTAGCACAGTTCACAAATTCAATGTTATATCACTAAACAGATTGTAGGTGCACGTTCGGTGTGTTCCTCAAACAAAGCTGTCATGACTTCAGTAGACTTGGCATATAAGTCATAAAAAAACACTTGTAAGACACTGAAATGTCAATTTTTAAACTTGAAGGCTTCATTTCACATCCATTGTGATGTAAAAAGAATTAAAAGTCATTGTAAACAGTAATACTGTCATACAGGTTTGGAACAACATGAGGGTGATTTTTGGGTGAGCTATCCCTTTAAAATGTTTTTGTTTTGTTCCTATTTTGGGAGGCCATTCATTTTCCTCTCGTCCCACAGTTGTGGTTGTGGTAGCGCTGCAGAAATGTTTTTTTTTTTGTCTGTGAGAGTGTTTTTACCCGTGTGTGTGGAGTGCAGCACTCTCTCTGTGTCTACGCGTGTGTGTTTTTCTCTCTGTGGCAGATTGTGTGAATCTCTGGTGAGAGAGCCGTTTCTGAGAGCGCCACTTCTGCAACCCTCAGTTTCACTCGTTCTCTTTCTGACTCTCTTTCTCTCTCACCAGATGCTCAGTTGTCTGTGTTTATGTGTAATGGGTTTGTAGATTATTGCAGTCGGTGCACTGCAAACACTAAGGTTGCCTCAATGTAATGAAGTATTCTCTGTGTAATCAAATGTGGAGAACTTGAACCAACTCATTTAAGTTAACTATTTGCGAGAAGACTATTATTTGGAATTAAAAACTCTATTGATTCTATTTACTATTTACACGTTGGTCCCCATTAGATGTTTGCGAAACTATGTATTTCAAAACCAGCTCGAAATTGCGACCATTTTGGTCGCATATGCTCCCGAAATGTAATCTGTGCGACTCCAAAATATATTTGGGAGCATTTGTGCGAGTGCAAATAATTGTTGTGGTGCGACCTCTACAGTTCTCTGCTAAACGTTCGCGAATTACTGCACAGCATGTGCCACGTGACAGGGAGCTGTCGTGGACGATAAAAATGATCGTGGACGATAAAAATGTCTCGTGCTACAGCGCACATTCTTTCAGTTGCAGTTCACAAAAGTACATTTGCGTGTGTTTTAAAGCCTTGCCGGTTAAGCTTTTCATTCACGCGCTGGTCTGATGTGCGCTTTTTCTGAGCCTGTGCACCTGAAGCACGCGAACTGAAAAGCCTGTCTAACAGTGCCTGATTACTGAACTAAGTTATCTTTTGAGCTAATACTGTCAAAACACACAAGGTTTACATATAGACTCAGTTAGTTATGTCTAAAATAAAAGTAAACAGCTGAGAGGAACGGATGTGTGCCTGTATATTAGATTCGTGCAGCTCTTAAAGGGACAGAACTAAACATGCAGTCGACTGTCATTAAAGGGATAGTTCACCCTAAAATTTAATTTGTCATTAGTTACTCACTCACATGTTGTCCCAAACCTATATTAATTTCTTTCATGTGCTTAACACTAAAGAAGATATTTTGAAGAATGTGGGTAACCAAACAGTTGCTGGTCCACTTGATTGTAGGATAAAAAAAAAATACTATGGAAGTCACTGTGGACCAGCAACTGTTTAAATAGCATTTATGTTCAGCAGAAGAAAGAAACTCAGGTTTAAAACTAATTTTGAGTGAGTAAATGATGGTATAACTATAAAACACTGACAGAACCGACAGACAGATGACATAATATGTATTCTTTAATGTTAAAACAACAAAACACAAAGAGAAAGAAATAACTAACTACTCTTGACTGAAAAAATAATAGTTACTTTAATAGGAATCAATCTATATAGTGATTTATGTTTATATTTGTTCACTCAATTTCTTGAATGCTCCTGCTAAATACGCCTGTTGTACCTGAAAATAAAACACTGTTTATTTTATTTGTATATTATGTGTAGTTGTAATGTGTATCTTTGTTCTTATTTTTTTAATAACAAAGATAAAATAATGACAAAGATTTTTATCTTCACCCACTTTGGCCTAAATATCCACCATTCTTTTTTATATTCTGTTACCTTGAAAGGTTTTGTCTTTATAATAGGGAAATTAGTCTGGCCATAATGCTCAGACAAAATAGTAAAACTAACATAACAAAGAATCGCGATAAAATCATGAAATATTGATATATTTTTGCCATATCGCCCACCCCTACTTGGAACTGACCGGTTTTGTGACCGCACTTGCACAAACTGCATTGAAATCATTTTCCAAAATTTCATTTGTGTGGAAATATTGCGAAGTGTGTAAACAGCCATTAATGCTGAAGACGGACACAAAGAAAAGAAAATACTGTAGCAGCCTGAGCAAGCTCAACGTTCACTATGCGAAATATGGAAGGGAAATCCTAAATATTGAATTGGGAGTGGGGGTTTATATGAATGTATTTCTGAGGGGAACTGACTGTTTTGAGAAAAGTTTAAATTACATTTTCTTCTCATCTTGCCTCTGTATATTGCATGTATAAAAAACAAAGCACTGCAGCTTAAGGATCAGGTTCAATTGATGAAGATTTTTAATCATCAGGAAGGATGTTGCCAGCCCTTCCGCTCAATTGGCAGTTGTGTTGCTCCTTAATATTCAGTTGGTGCTCCTAACTTCTTGAAGTTGGGAGCACCAGTGCTACCAAGTAAAAAAGTTAATTTCGAGCCCAATTGTATTAAGCAGGACCTGCATAACTGAGATTTTTCTGGTTCACCTGACCCTAATCAGATGCATTTCTTATCATATTTGCACTTCTGTTCAAAAGTATAAGGTCAGATTTTTTTTATATTTCAGTATTCAGCATGGAGTCATTAAAATCGACAGCAAACTATTTTATGATGTTACAAAAGATATTAATATTCATTTATATTCATCCAAGAATCTTTTTTTTTTTTAAGATTTACTGTTGGTGTTTTTGCCTTTATTATGATAGGACAGATCAGAGCTGACAGGAAGCAAAGTGGGAGAGAGGGGGAGGGGGGAGGGGGGGGATGGGCAGCCTGGTCCGCCCAGCCTAAATACTCCCGGAATGCGATTTCAACCGTGCCCCCTCAGATTTTTGAGGCAAGTGGATTTTGAATGCAGCTTCCAAAAGACAGAAATTAAACAAATAATATTTTTTATATTTGATAAACGATCACACCGGTGTGATTAGATCTGTGCGGCACATCATCAGCGGCTAAATTCAAATCTGCGTTCGCTCAACTTCGCTGGCTGGCACGGAGCCAGAGACAGAAGCGTTTTTAGCTACAGCACTGCGCATTATAACCAATCACACATGATTCTGTTGGGCTTATGAGTACAATGGCCAGTAAGAGGCATTCAGATGAGTCATCGCTGAAACAGCTGTTTTATTCAGTGTGAGCGCTCCCTGAATGAATTCTGCTCTCTGCCGATTTCTCTCATCAGAAACAACAAAGTACAGATGTGCGTACGCTGTAAGCAAGATATTCATTTCACAATGTAAGCAACTTCAGTGATTAATGGGAGTTTTTGAGAGTGCTTGAATTCTGGCTTGACTAAAGTCAATGATAATGTTCTTTGATAGGCTAATGTAAATGCTATTTTGGCTTTCAACTGAGGGGAGCCTTTAATCAGTCCGTGCCCAGGGCACCGCTGCGTCATAATCCATCCCTGCCACAAGGCTATTGGCGCTGACATCCAAAGATCATTAACAAAAATGTCACACTTTCCACAAAAAAATATTAAGACGTACAACTATTTTTGAGACAATAAGAAATGTTTCTTATTAAAGGAGTCAAGTCACCTTTATTTATATAGCGCTTGTAACAATACAGATTGGGTGAAAGCAGCTTTACAGTATTAAATAGGTAAATAGTGTGTAGTAATGCAAAAGTATCTGTGCAATCAAGTTTACGATATCGCTGGAAATGAAATGTCCCCAACTAAGCAAGGCAGAGGCGACAGCGACAAGGAACCACAACTCCATCGGTGATAGAAATGGAGAAAAAAAAACCTGGAGAAACCAGGGTCAGTCGGGGGGCCAGTTCTCCTCTGGCCAGATGAAACTAACATGGTGTGGTTTAATTCCAGGCTGCAGCAAAGTCAGATTGTGCAGAGGACTCCTCTGGTTCCCATGGTCTTGTGCCGATGGCCATCTAGGTGACATGGTCTTCACTGGGGATTTGTCTCTGGAGCTCATCTAGTTGTCCTGATCTTCGCTGACGTTCAGGGCTGTAGAGGTCATCTCTAGGTGCTGATCCACCATCTGGTCTGGATACGGACTGGATCTGGTGGCTATGGTGACCTCGGAATAAGAACGAAACAGACTAATATTAGCATAGATGCCATTCTTCTTATGATGTAACAAGTACATCGGGTGTTATGGGAAGTGTTCCCGGTTCCAGTTGACCTAATTAATGCAGCCTAATTATACTTTAACAGCTTTGAATAATAGAAATGTGTTAGTGTGTTATGTGTAAGCCAGGTTAAAGAGATGGGTATTTATTCTAGATTTAAACTGACATAGAGTGTGTCTGCCTCCCAAACAATGTTAGGTAGATTGTTCCAGAGTTTGGGCACTAGATAATTTGCTGCTTTTGACACTGTCAATCATCAGATCCTCCTGTCCACCCTCTCATCGCTGGGCATCACTGGGATTCCACTTCGCTGGTTTGAATCCTATCTCACCGGCAGGTCTTTCAGGGTGGCCTGGGGAGGGGAGGTATCCAAAACACATCAACTGGTCACTGGGGTTCCTCATGGTTCGTTCTTGGACCCCTCCTCTTCTCCACATACACTACATCATTGGGTCCCATCATACAGGCACATGGCTTCTCCTATCATTGCTACGCCGATGACACACAGCTCTATCTCTCTGCCTGGCGGACATCTCGGCATGGATGAAAGAACATCACCTACAGCTCAACCTGGCAAAGACTGAGCTTCTTGTCGTCCCTGCCACTCCGACTCTACAGCATGACTTCACGATTCAGTTAGGCTCATCAATAATTACCCCATCAACTTCGGTCAGAAATCTTGGTGTAATCTTTGATGACCAGCTGACCTTCAAAGAGCACATTGCAAAGACTGCTCGATCTTGCAGGTTTGCACTACACAACATCAGAAAAATCAGGCCCTTCCTGACAGAGCATGCTGCGCAACTTCTTGTCCAGGCCCTTGTCATTTCTAGGCTGGACTACTGCAATGCTCTTCTGGCTGGGCTTCCATCAAACACAATCAAACCTCTACAAATGATTCAGAATGCAGTGGCATGACTGGTCTTCAACGAGCCAAAAAGAGCCCATGTTACACCCCTCTTCATCTCCTTGCACTGGCTACCAGTTGCAGCTCGCATCAAGTTCAAGACACTGATGCTTGCATACAGAACGACCACAGGCTCAGCACCCTCCTACTTCCACTCACTATTACGAATCTACATCCCCTCCAGAAGTCTGAAATCTGCTAGTGAGCGACGCCTTGTGGTACCATCACAGAGAGGCTCAAAATCACTCTCCAGAACATTCTCGTTCACCATTCCTGGCTGGTGGAATAATCTTCCCACCCCTATACGGAATGCTGGATCCTTGTCAATCTTCAAGCAACAACTGAAGACTCATCTCTTTCGGCACTACTTGACTTAATCCTTAATAAAAAAAATTTAAAATTATTTGACTTTATCTTTCTCTCCTTCCCTTGCTAGCTTTTACAAGTACATTGTACATTGAACAATGACTAAGACTTGGTGTTACGAGCACTTCCTCTATCTGATTGCCTCTTCAAGATGAATCGCTTTATGTATTCCCTAATTGTAAGTCGCTTTGGATAAAAGCTTCTGCCAAATGACTAAATGTAAATAGGAAAAGGATCTGCTGCCCGCAGTTGATTTTGATATTCTAGGTATTATCAAATGGCCAGAGTTTTGAGATATTAGCGGACGTGAAGGACTATAATGCGATAAGAGCTCACTTAAGCACTGAGGTGCTAAACCATTCAGGGCTTTATAAGTAATTAGCAAGATTTTAAAATCTATACGATGTTTAGTAGGGAGCCAGTGCAGTGTTGACAGAACCGGGCTAATATGGTCATACTTCCTGGTTCTAGTAAGAACTCTAGCTGCTGCATTTTGGACCATCTGTAGTTTGTTTATTAAGCACGCAGAGCAACCACCCAATAAAGCATTACAATAATCTAACCTTGAGGTCATGAACGCATGAATTAACATTTCTGCATTTGACATTGGTCGTAATTTAGATATATTTTTGAGATGGAAAAATGTGGTTTGACGGAGTGTTAGACTGTGTTCTAGGTCATTATATGCAGAGGTTTTTGGCCCGATAATTAGCACCTCTGTTTTCATGTGACTGAATACTGGAGTATTGATGCTGAAAATTCAGTTTTGCATCACAGAAATAAATTACATTTTAAAAGATATTACAATAGAAAACCGTTATTTTATTTTCTTAATGTGTTTTTGATCAAATGAAATGCAGCATTTGTGAACATAAGACATTTTTTTTTTTTTAAAACAAAACAAAAAATTCTTACTGACCTCAAATTTTTGAACAGTGGTGTACATATAAAAATGGGAAAAGGATGAAACACAGGGGTTTGTTTGTTTGTTTGTTTTCTTCCTAATGCCATTCCAGCATCTGTGGCTATATTCATGGTGAGAACCAGTTAATCCATACACAAGTCTGTTATACACACAAGTCGGGGGGACAATTTAGATTCTTTAATTCATCTAACCTACATGTCTTTGGGCTGTGGGAGGAAACCGGAGTACCCAGAGTAAACCCACGCTGACACAGGGAGAACATACAAACTTCACACAGAAAGGCATTCGGTCTGAAACACAGGGGTCTCAAAATGTTCGATCTATATGATGTTAGATCTAACCATCTATATATCTATATAGTTATTTTTGCAAATTTTTTGATACCATAGAAATTTCATAATTCTTGTCACCAGTGTCATTATCGCAAAAAATCTAATTCTAGCCTAAATTAAAAACAAAAACAAAACTCAAGCTCGCTGAAGACAAGTAAACAGACTGCGCCTCACACTAGAGTTTACGGTACGTCAAATACAGCTACACTGTGCCATCCATTCAGATGAACTGAAAAATAAAATGATAACAATATTATAATAAATTATAGTAACGCCGCATTTTATTGTCAGTAACGGTAACGGCATTGTAACGGGGGAAACAGTGATTAGTTTGATTACTCGTTACTGAAAACAATAACGCCGTTAGTAACGCCGTTTATTTATAACGCCGTTATTCCCATCACTGGTCAAGAGTAGTGATTTGTTTCTCTTTTGTTGTTTAATTAAACGATTACTATTCATGACCACATAGCACAGCAACGTCAAGTGAACGTGTAACCGCGATAGAGACGATAGTCCTAAATCTCTCCCGGTTAATTGTGTCTACCCGTATATCACCCACACCTATTTCATATCTGGTTGCATTTTATTTTGTGGATTCTCTGGAGTGGTGAGAATTCAGATTAGTGAAATGAAGCGCAACCCGGAGAAAGATCACCTACTGCATCATGATCAAATAATCACCTGTTTTTAAGGGAATTGATACAGTAGCTCAGTCCATTGCAGAGTTTTTAGAGGGCTGAGATCAAAAGTGCAGACTGAAGCCCCCCATCGGCTTAAACCAGAACACTGTCAGCATGCTAATTAAAGTATCGCCACCAAAACAGAACAAATCTCAGTTCATCGACCTCGCTTATCAATTAGTCAGCCATTTGTGACCATCCCTAGACCCCATTCTTTCAGACGGTAACATTTACTGCCCAGCACGTGGGGACCCGCATCTAGGCATCTTTCATTTACGCAGAGCTTTTGTGTGTGTGTGGTGACACAGCTCCCATCATGCTCCTGTGGTTTGACCGCAGGTATGTTGTTTTGAAGCGCTGAGGCTCTTATCTTGGAAACAGTCTGTTTTACACAGGCTGGCTAATGGGGCCGAAAAATGTCACGAAACACAAACTTTGCTTTATCGTTGTTTCTCCGTCCGTTGTGCCTTTTTGTTTCAGTTCAGGGCAGGAAGTTCTGCCATCTCCTCTTTGATGGCTTATCTTGTTTTTTCACAGCAAATCTGTCTAAAGATTGTTTTGCTGCTGCACTGTCCTGAGAGATTAAAGATTGATGGAGTGCTGGTGGAGTCGTGCGATAACACGGCTGAAAACAAGAACAAAAGTTCACTCGATTGGAAAGCCACATTAATCAGGTGCAAGCGACAGAGCACTGCATGGTTAATTAAAGGAGCTTTTCCTTTTTTAAGCAAAAAACAGAAAAGAAAAGAAAAACATGTATATTGGTGTGAAAGAAATGGCCATTGTACACATTTTCAAAACCTTGAGATTTAATTTACACAACTTTAGTTATATTGAATTTAATTATTATCAGTGGTTGACGAAGTACACAAATCAGGTCCTGATAATAAGTACAGAAATACAGTAAAAACACATGCAATCATTTTCAATGATACTGATACAAAACATTACTAATATATCAGTTTAAGTTACTGATAATTCAAATACAATACAAACAAGTGAAAATAACAAAATATACCATATGGTATTTAAAAATGAATAACAACTAAATGTGTGTAAATGTGTGTTGACAAATAGTATAATCATACTGTACAATATAAAAATAGACGTCACATTGGGCAAAATGTGTTAGCATTGTAAGTTAACACTAATTTTAAGTTAATGCTAATTGCAAACATTCTAGTCGTATTATTTTGAAACGGCTACAGCAGCGGGGAAGATGCATGGGCATTATTTTGCGTTATTTTAACGTTATTTATATAACAATATAGTCCACATTCAAGCATTTCATACAATGGGCAGCATGCTTTTTCAGCTGATTCAGTTCACAAATTGGATCAGTCCAATTTGCATATGCATCATTCGATTAGAATTGGTTCATGATTTGTCAACCAATTCAAAAGGTTCATTGAATATAATCATCTTGTTTGAGAATTCTACATCACTATCACATCTCAGAGCAGGTGTCGATTTCTTTAGTTTGAAATAACGAGACATTATATGTTATGTAGTGGAGTAAAAAGTACAGTATTATACTTTGGAATGTAGTGAAGAAAAAGTATCCCAAAATAAAGATACTTGAAAAAGTACTTAATACAATAACAAAGTAAAAATACATTTATTGACTTCATTGATTTTAGATTTAAACACTTATATTTGTGCAATTTTTGAAGAAAATGTGATTGGTGCTTACTTGTGCAAGAGTAGTGTTGCTATATGTTTACTAAGGTGCTCCCAGCTATTTATTCATGTATTTATTTTGCCAGTTTTATGATCCTCCAAATGAAAATTGAGAAAAAAAGCCACTCCTCAACAAGCCACATGGTTTGAGGACACACTACTGGACCTGTGCTTCTGACGTTGGAACTAAACCTTGCTTTGATCCGATTGTTCACTTAAAAAGCATCTTTTAATTGGCTTATTCTTAGCTAAAAAGAATAATAACCCATCAGGCAATGATTTATGTGCTAAGTAACACATTTAATACCATCTTAATCAATGATAGCGAGGCAAAAATGGACACATTTTTCTCTCATCCTGATGATAAGCCTCTTACTAGCGAGATTTAATTTCTAATGGCTGCACTCCTTCCCATTCTAACCTCTTCAAATTACACTGAGAGCCAAATCTTGGAACAGACTATTTGGACATGAGCCACAGACTCACATCGTCTCGATGCTTCAGTTACAACAGCAAACACAAACAAGCTCATGAACACATTCCTGATCAACAATCCATTTAGTCCGTACATAAAGAAAAACCTCCCATTCAGTTACAGCTCGAGATCATTTGTGTAGCGTGTTATTGGGAGTTTTCAAGGAGGATTTGGGTGAGATCAGGGAGGGGCAACATGTAATAAAGCTGACGCCAACACAGCAGAAATATGATAATGTGGAGTGGGATGAAGCGGACATGCAGGTTGATCAATTAGATGAGTTATGGAGACGACGGCGTCACACTGAGCTGATCTTACCAGCTCATGCGTTCATTAAGATTCGCTTATAGTGCCTTTGATTGAATTCGGTCGCTGACACTCTCCACAGCATCTGTAAAAATGCGTTGGCCTCTGCTTGGTTAATTAGAAATGCAGTGTAAGATGAGCATGTTGTTTGTACTTGTGCTATGGTTTCATGCACACTTTTTTACAAACCAAATAGATTTTGAAGTGCTGCCATATATCACAGTCACCCTGTGCAGGAAAGTTGAAGAGCCTGATTAAGAGGTTATTACATGAAATAGTGGTTTCTGTCATCACCAGAAAGTATAAGGACACTTAAGCCACACTTAAAAATGTATGAATGACATTGCATTAAGAACAAAACCTCATACCAAGTGGCATCTGTAACAAATTATGGTTTTCATTGCCATTTCGGCTTTGCTTATAGGTCCTACGTCATTTTAAATGATATGCTGGTTCCTTAGTGCTTGATGACTAGAAAGTAGCTTTTAGACCATTTTCAAGGAATGTTTGAATTGAATGCATCAAGCTAAGTAACGCACTTTCTTACACCTTTATTAGATACAAGAGTATACATCTAAATCATTTTCAAAAGCATATTTTGAAATATATTTTGAATAAAATGTCATGTGTACCACAAGTGTACCACATGACATTTTACAATCTAAACTAACCTAGTCTAGTCATAAAAAGGTCAAATTATCTGATTTTAAGAGGCTTATTGACTTTGACAAACAACAACGAGGGTCTGTAAGAGTCCTGTCTATGATACCTTTTTTTATTGTTGTTTTTCCTCCGCTGCATATTTCTACGTGTTTATTGGACCACATAACATTGTTGGTCACACTACATAACATTCATTTGGTGGACTTTTTTTTCTTCAAATATTAAAAGTGTAACAGTTTTGTTAAAAACTCTTTAACTTATTTTTTTCTAAGAAATAATAATTTTGCCAAACTGCTTAATAAGGATTTCTTAGTCAAGTATTTTTTTTAATGAATTTTAAAACGTTACTATTTTTAAGTAATTTTTTTTTGTTAGTAAATTAAAACTATGCTCAGCTGTATTTTTGAAAAAAATAATAGATCCACACACAAAATACACTGTCATGTAATTGATTTCTTTAAAAATAAAAGAAATAACAAAGCAGCTTTCATGAATTTTTTAAGGAATATTTTACCCAAAAATTCTAATTTACTCACCCTCAGGCCATCTGAGATGTAGATGAGTTTGTAAATTTGGAAAAATGTAGCATTACATCACTTGCTCACCAATGGATCCTCTGCAGTGAATGGGTGCCGTCAGAATGAGAGTCCAAACAGCTAATAAAAACATCACAATAATCGGTTACACAATCGGTTAGAGAGTCTACTAATATTGACTGCTAGTTGACAAAGTTACTTACTGTTATTAGAATGTCTAAAGTGGACTATCAAAATAAAGTGTTACCCAATAATCCACAAGTAATACACACCACTCCAGTCCATCAGTTCACATTTTGTGAAGTAAACATTTGCATGTTTGTAAGAAACAAATCCGCCTTTGAGATGTTTTTAACTTCAAACCATTTCTTCTTGCTAATAATATTCCTTTCTTCGGTGAAAATTCATCTCGCATAAAGAGAAATATGCACAGTTCAAGCACCGTTTACAAGCAAAAGCAGTATGAAAACTGTTCTAAACAAATACCTCAGTGGATATTGATGTGAAAGGACAACAGTAGATGGACTTTTTCACTGGAGGAAGCGTTATTTTGAATTATGCACTATGGGCTATATAGCAGTTTAAAGTTAAAACTTCTTAATGATGGATTTGTTTCTAACAAACACGCATCTTTTAATTTCACAAAATGTTATTTGATGGAACGGAGTTGTGGGTTACTATTGTGATGTTTTTATCAGCTGTTTTGACTCTCATTCTGACGGTACCCATTCACTGCAGAATGCAGTGAGCAAGTGATGTAAAATGCTACATTTCCCCAAATCTGTTCCCATGAAGAAACAAACTTATCTACATCTTTCAGCAAATTTTCATTTTTTGGGAGAAACATGCTTGAAAGTGTGGCAGGTTTATCCAAACCTTTTGTTGCCACTGTAGCTTTCTTTTAATTTAAAGCTGAGTGTAAATATGGATACAGAACTGATGAGCAAGCAGTAATAGATGCTTGTGTGAGATAAGTGTCTGTCAGTACTTTTGAAGAATAATAAGAGTATGAAAAATGCATGACTCCGTACCGTTCCAAAATATTACAGGTGCACAGCAGTGGAATTATATACGCACATTGTAAAATGCAATACAAGAATCGATTTTCTTTTCTTTTTTCTTTCTTTTTTTTGTTCTGCTATTGTGAGATAATGAAAAATGTGGCTTTGTTTTGACAGTTAAAAATACATGAGTGTGTGGGTATGCTGTAAGTTTGCTTTCTGCTGACGGTGAGTGGCATGCTTTACATTTTGTCCCATCAGCAAGTCTGCAGGGCTGCAAAACCACAGTAAACACACACAAACTCACATTAAACTGAAATGCTCAGACAAATGAACAGGAAGTGCCTGTGGTAGGGATAGCGCTGTAACAAAGCACCCCGATGTGCGTGTCTCCATGCCTTTGTGGCTCCTGCAAAATGGATTTAAATGGGCTCAAATGCACAATCAGCTGGCTATATGAGCTCTGGCCCTTGATAGCATGAAGAAAAGGGACTGATATGAGCCAAGTCTGATTCATGCTGCGAGGGATGAAAGAGTGATGAGAGTAGGAGAACAGGAAGGAGAAGGGCTGATGGGAATGGGCCTAAAATGGGGATTTTAGGGCTAATCATGTAGGCAGTGAATCTGCACTTTGATGTAGACATTTAATTATAATTACCCTGGAAAGAGAAAGGCGAATGTCAGACGAGTGCACATTGTTAATGGTGTTTGCTAAGGCAAGCATTATTATTGCATATGTGAGGGTTTAAACAAACCTTAATATAACCCTTGGTGCATAACTCACACCATTTATGCTGTAGACATGAATGATGCTAGACATGAATGGCACCTTTAAGGTACTAATATGCAGCCTTTAGGGGTAAATAAGGTACAAAAGTGTACCTTTTTATAAGGTACTGTCCCAGTGACAGCTTTTGTTCCTTTTTTTTCTCAGAGTGTCCAATTGACAAAGATGCTAAACAAGAAATGCATATAGATTTATGAGTGTTTATAAACTACACACCCATTTGGCCCTGGATTTGTTTATAACATAATTAATTAAAATAGAATTAATTATTTTGTAGACTAACATTATCCTGTCTATATTGTTGTTTTGTTTTTGAAAATCTTACAACCACATCTAAAAAAATAAAAAATCATCACATCTCAAATGATATTTTGTATTTTCTGTGATAGAAATGATGATGGTGGATGACATTTTAAACATTTTTGGAATAAATAGACAGGCTCTTTTGTTTTGATGATGGATGCTTTCACATTTTGTTATAATTTGACAAAATTACAGCTTGATTATAAATTATACACAAAAATATTCTGTTAGCAAGTGATATTTACCTTGATTTGTCTTGTTCTTCACACGTCACATCTCATATCTCCAGGATGTTCTTCACTGACACTGTTGTCTAATTGTGAAAGGGATATCTATATACAGGTGCTGGTCATATAATTGGAATATCATCAAAAAGTTGATTTATTTCACTAATTCCATTCAAAAAGTGAAACTTGTATAATGTATACATTCATTCCACACAGACTGATATATTTCAAGTGTTTATTTCTTTTAATTTTGATGATTATAAGTGACAACTAATGAAAACCCGAAATTCAGTATCTCAGAAAATTAGAATATTGTGAAAAGGTTCAATATTGAAGACACCTGGTGCCACACTCTAATCAGCTAATTAACTCAAAACACCTGCAAAGGCCTTTAAATGGTCTCTCAGTCTAGTTCTGTAGGCTACACAATCATGGGGAAGACTGCTGACTTGACAGTTGTCCAAAAGACGACCATTGACACCTTGCACAAGGAGGGCAAGACACAAAAGGTCATTGCAAAAGAGGCTGGCTGTTCACAGAGCTCTGTGTCCAAGCACATTAATAGAGAGGCGAAGGGAAGGAAAAGATGTGGTAGAAAAAAGTGTACAAGCAATAGGGATAACCGCACCCTGGAGAGGATTGTGAAACAAAACCCATTCAAAAATGTGGGGGAGATTCACAAAGAGTGGACTGCAGCTGGAGTCAGTGCTTCAAGAACCACTACGCACAGACGTATGCAAGACATGGGTTTCAGCTGTCGCATTCCTTGTGTCAAGCCACTCGTGAACAACAGACAGCGTCAGAAGCATCTCGCCTGGGCTAAAGACAAAAAGGACTCGACTGCTGCTGAGTGGTCCAAAGTTATGTTCTCTGATGAAAGTAAATTTTGCATTTCCTTTGGAAATCAGGGTCCCAGAGTCTGGAGGAAGAGAGGAGAGGCACAGAATCCATGTTGCTTGAGGTCCAGTGTAAAGTTTCCACAGTCAGTGATGGTTTGGGGTGCCATGTCATCTGCTGGTGTTGGTCCACTGTGTTTTCTGAGGTCCAAGGTCAACACAGCCGTATACCAGGAAGTTTTAGAGCACTTCATGCTTCCTGCTGCTGACCAACTTTATGGAGATGCAGATTTCATTTTCCAACAGGACTTGGCAGGACTTGAAAGAGTGATGAGAGTAGGAGAACAGGAAGGAGAAGGGCTGATGGGAATGGGCCTAAAATGGGGATTTTAGGGCTAATCATGTAGGCAGTGAATCTGCACTTTGATGTAGACATTTAATTATAATTACCCTGGAAAGAGAAAGGCGAATGTCAGACGAGTGCACATTGTTAATGGTGTTTGCTAAGGCAAGCATTATTATTGCATATGTGAGGGTTTAAACAAACCTTAATATAACCCTTGGTGCATAACTCACACCATTTATGCTGTAGACATGAATGATGCTAGACATGAATGGCACCTTTAAGGTACTAATATGCAGCCTTTAGGGGTAAATAAGGTACAAAAGTGTACCTTTTTATAAGGTACTGTCCCAGTGACAGCTTTTGTTCCTTTTTTTTCTCAGAGTGTCCAATTGACAAAGATGCTAAACAAGAAATGCATATAGATTTATGAGTGTTTATAAACTACACACCCATTTGGCCCTGGATTTGTTTATAACATAATTAATTAAAATAGAATTAATTATTTTGTAGACTAACATTATCCTGTCTATATTGTTGTTTTGTTTTTGAAAATCTTACAACCACATCTAAAAAAATAAAAATCATCACATCTCAAATGATATTTTGTATTTTCTGTGATAGAAATGATGATGGTGGATGACATTTTAAACATTTTTGGAATAAATAGACAGGCTCTTTTGTTTTGATGATGGATGCTTTCACATTTTGTTATAATTTGACAAAATTACAGCTTGATTATAAATTATACACAAAAATATTCTGTTAGCAAGTGATATTTACCTTGATTTGTCTTGTTCTTCACACGTCACATCTCATATCTCCAGGATGTTCTTCACTGACACTGTTGTCTAATTGTGAAAGGGATATCTATATACAGGTGCTGGTCATATAATTGGAATATCATCAAAAAGTTGATTTATTTCACTAATTCCATTCAAAAAGTGAAACTTGTATAATGTATACATTCATTCCACACAGACTGATATATTTCAAGTGTTTATTTCTTTTAATTTTGATGATTATAAGTGACAACTAATGAAAACCCGAAATTCAGTATCTCAGAAAATTAGAATATTGTGAAAAGGTTCAATATTGAAGACACCTGGTGCCACACTCTAATCAGCTAATTAACTCAAAACACCTGCAAAGGCCTTTAAATGGTCTCTCAGTCTAGTTCTGTAGGCTACACAATCATGGGGAAGACTGCTGACTTGACAGTTGTCCAAAAGACGACCATTGACACCTTGCACAAGGAGGGCAAGACACAAAAGGTCATTGCAAAAGAGGCTGGCTGTTCACAGAGCTCTGTGTCCAAGCACATTAATAGAGAGGCGAAGGGAAGGAAAAGATGTGGTAGAAAAAAGTGTACAAGCAATAGGGATAACCGCACCCTGGAGAGGATTGTGAAACAAAACCCATTCAAAAATGTGGGGGAGATTCACAAAGAGTGGACTGCAGCTGGAGTCAGTGCTTCAAGAACCACTACGCACAGACGTATGCAAGACATGGGTTTCAGCTGTCGCATTCCTTGTGTCAAGCCACTCGTGAACAACAGACAGCGTCAGAAGCATCTCGCCTGGGCTAAAGACAAAAAGGACTCGACTGCTGCTGAGTGGTCCAAAGTTATGTTCTCTGATGAAAGTAAATTTTGCATTTCCTTTGGAAATCAGGGTCCCAGAGTCTGGAGGAAGAGAGGAGAGGCACAGAATCCATGTTGCTTGAGGTCCAGTGTAAAGTTTCCACAGTCAGTGATGGTTTGGGGTGCCATGTCATCTGCTGGTGTTGGTCCACTGTGTTTTCTGAGGTCCAAGGTCAACACAGCCGTATACCAGGAAGTTTTAGAGCACTTCATGCTTCCTGCTGCTGACCAACTTTATGGAGATGCAGATTTCATTTTCCAACAGGACTTGGCACCTGCACACAGTGCCAAAGCTACCAGTACCTGGTTTAAGGACCATGGTATCCCTGTTCTTAATTGGCCAGCAAACTCGCCTGACCTTAACCCCATAGAAAATCTATGGGGTATTGTGAAGAGGAAGATGCGATATGCCAGACCCAACAATGCAGAAGAGCTGAAGGCCACTATCAGAGCAACCTGGGCTCTCATAACACCTGAGCAGTGCCACAGACTGATCGACTCCATGCCACGCCGCATTGCTGCAGTAATTCAGGCAAAAGGAGCCCCAACTAAGTATTGAGTGCTGTACATGCTCATACTTTTCATGCTCATACTTTTCATGTTCATACTTTTCAGTTGGCCAAGATTTCTAAAAATCCTTTCTTTGTATTGGTCTTAAGTAATATTCTAATTTTCTGAGATACTGAATTTGGGGTTTTCATTAGTTGTCAGTTATAATCATCAAAATTAAAATAAATAAACACTTGAAATATATCAGTCTGTGTGGAATGAATGTATACATTATACAAGTTTCACTTTTTGAATGGAATTAGTGAAATAAATCAACTTTTTGATGATATTCTAATTATATGACCAGCACCTGTGTATATATATATATATATATAAAAAAACCTTGCTACGTGTACTGCGTTAGGCTAACCAAGACTTGTCATAGCACATGCATGTTGTTGCTCTTTTGTTGGTTTTGATTGCTTCTATTGTCCTCATTTGTAAGTCGCTTTGGAGAAAAGCGTCTGCTAAATGACAAAAAAAATAAATAAAAAAATATACACACAAAAATGAAAATTCTCTCATCATTTGCTCACCTTCATGTTCATCTACTGGGGTTGTATGGTTTACCATCGAGTTTGCTTTGCATGCTTTTTGAAGCATCAGCTTTGTGGGTCCTTTGTATGTGAACTCGCAGAGATGGATTATTTTTCTAAAAACCTTTGCACTTATCTGAAGAAAGAAAATCATCTGGAATGGCATGATGGTGAGTAAATGATGAGAGAATATTTGGGTGGAGTATCCCTTTAAACAAGTACTTCACCAAAAATGTATTATGGATAAATAACTTCAACATGGTAAAAAATACACTGCATCTGTTGTAATTCTTGAAAAAATTATGCAAATGAAAAAAATATATTTTTTATTATTATTATTTTAGTTAACCATAGTTTTAAATGTAATAAAGATTTATTCATGGCTTTTCACATTGTAAGATAAAAAATCTGGGTCTGTGACAAGGCAAACACAATAAAATCAGCACAAAGTACATTTGAAAATTAAAAGTAATAACAACAAATTATGAATGTATGGTATGAAGTTTTCATATGCAGTTTTAATGTGCCTTTCTAGTAACAAAAAAATATTCTGTTGACATCACCCTGGTTCCCTCAACAAAAACCCTATAGGATTTTTCCTTTTTTATTTTATTTATTTATTTTATTATTATTGCAGAAAATAAGCAGAAAATGTGTCCAACAAAAGTTTATGATTCTTACATGTTTTGTTCATCATGATGATCATTTATGAATTTTAATGCTTAAATACAACCGTCAGAAGTGGAAATCCAAGCATAGGCTGTAAACAAAATATGCCAAAATACAGGTCTTTTTTAAAAAGACTAATTAGAATAATTTACAAGAGCGTGGATATAAACACATTGAGGCTATGAAAGCGAGTAGATGAGTTTACCTGTTCAGCGTGATGATGTTTAATGACAGTCTCTGTAGTTGCATTTAGCCACTTGTTAGCAACTCAAGACAGGTAAAAGCTTTGAAAAAAATACAGCTGGGGTGTTACCAATGTATTTTATATGGTGGAATAAAACGTGAAAGTAACTTGAGCTTGTGTTCACCACATACATTATTTCAGGCATTCAACCAAAATCCCATTCAAAAAACCAATTGGCTAAATTCCCTGCAGTGTTCTATTGACTTGAGCCTGTAACAATCACCCAGAACATCTTAGCAACCATCTATCAACACTCTAGCTTTGTGACAGCAACTTTTTCACGATCGAGCATCACTTTCTTTCATTTTCAGTATCAAGTTATAATCAATGTTGAGTTATTTCAGTGCGTGAAAAAGCGTAGCAGGTGTGGGCACTTCTCTGTCTGTCTGTGGCTAATGGAAACAGAAAGGGTGTGTTCCCCAAGAGTTCATTGAGATTCGATCTGTGTGCCAGAGTTCCCTTGAATTTGTAGTACTCCCTGGGGTGTCTCCTCTAATGGCTGGTGAGTCATACTGTGGTACAGGCATTAAATTACTGTGAGTTTGCCAGCTCAATGCTCTCTCATCATTCACAAAACACACACACAGTCATCCGAACCGATGGTGCAACACCACATTGCCCACATCTACAGTACCCGTACAAGCCACACACACACACCTCAAATAAATAATTACTACCTGAATTGCGTGGTTGTAATCTGTGATATATATATATTTTTAGAAAAGCTTTTATGATGGTCAGAGGGTGAAGTCGTCTTTGCTCAAATCAAACCGTAATAAACCCTCCATGGCATATGTCATGAGGTCATCTGCAATAAATCTGCATAGATGCAACTATGATTCATATCTTTCTCGCTCTCTCTTTCTCTTTCTCTCATGTTTACTTTGTTTTAGATAATTCACTTATATTTTGTAAGTACGATTTTTCTGATTGTAATATTTAACTTCTTCTCTCTATATGATGTGTATATGTGTGATGCTCTGTCTTTGTTTTTAGGGTGACCTTTTAACATTCTGTCAAGGGTCTACAGATGAAAAAATAGCCTTTTGGGCTAATTCTGGCACGTTTACAGTATGTTTATTAATGTGCATTGCCCCTGTAAATAAATAAACTAAAAAAAAAAAAAAAAAAAAAGATAATGTAGCTATAATGTAGTTATTAAAATTCTCTCCTCTGACTGTACCCTCCTGCCGCAGCTCTGTCTATTTATGTCTCCGTCTCACAACTGTTTTTAACATTGATAATAATAAAAAAAAATGTTTCTTGAGCAGCAAATCAGCATATTAGAGTGATTTCTGAAGGATCATGTGACACTGAAGACTGGAGTAATGATGCTGAAAATTCAGCTTTGTATTACGGGAATAAATTACAATTTAAAATATATTACAATAGTAGACAATTACTTTAAATTGTAATAATATTTCACAATATTACAGTTTTTACTGGGTTTTTGACCAAATTAAATGCAGCATTGGTGAGAACATAAAAAAAAAAAACATTAATCGACCGACCCCAAATTTTTGAACAGTAATGTACATATATTCAAATATAAGACAGTTATTTTAAATTGTAATAATATTTCACAATATTACTGTTTTTACTGCATTTTTTATCAAATAAATACATCCTTGATGAGCGTAAGAGACTTCTTTCAAAAACATTTAAGTGACCACAAATATTTCTTTTTAATGATTCAGTTTATCCGGTTCACATTTTTCATTGCATATCCTGTTTCACTCAAATATGCCACACTATGGAAGTGAAATGGGTTGCAAATGTTGATTTTAATGTACATTAATTGATTTGAGTACATTTTATGAGCACAAACCCAATATAACACTACTGCACTTACAGTTTGAGTGTTTTTCAAATGTTAATTGTCCATATTAATAATTCAACAGTAAAAACACAACTGTCACACTTTGACAGAACACATTATGCTAATGGAAAAGTTTGGACAGAATAGAATAGAAGTGTGAGGTTAGGGTCATAGTTTCACTATTTTGCCATTGACTCATAGAAGAGTCTGTCTTTCAGTTCTTCTTTGTGTTTAATCCAGCTCTAAATGTGCAAGCGAATATGCCTTGTCTGTTCTTTTCCAGCGTATCTCAATAGACAGTTCTCTTCTTCATCTGCTAGTGAATGAGCTGTGAACTGTCATTATGTTTCCACAGACCATGGAGGAACACATGGCCTTCATCATGACTGTGCCCACAACTCTGGCCATTTTTCTCGCCATCTTCATCCTCGTCTGCATTGAGTCAGTCTTCAAAAAGCTTCTCCGCCTCTTCTCCCTGCTCATCTGGGGCTGTCTGGTTGCCATGGGTTACCTCTTCATGTTCTTCGGTGGGATCATCTGTCCATGGGACCAGGTGAGACTTGAGTGACAGCACTTTCATCGCGCTCCATTTCTGCGCAGTTGTTCTTCAGTGACCGCCTTCGACCTCTACGGCTACCACTTTTATTGTACCTTTTAATCACACTGAAGTGCTCAGAATTAAGTATTCGGCATGCATAAAACACGACTTGCGTCAGTGCGATTTATATATGTAGATGTGCAAGTAAATTACTCAGATGGAAGGCGCTAGCGAACGCAATGAAAGCGCTGCACAATCATGCAGATATTCACTAACGCGGTGTCATTTTCCTCCAGTCATTTGCACAGTAATTCATGAATTTTAGTGTGCGAGTTGTTCTGCGCACTGAATTATTCATTAGTTCATTGAACTCTGCTTAACACATGATTCTGGCTAATGACTGTGACACAGTCTCAACATAAATGCATGTCTTAGAGTAATTATGGCAATTGCCGCTATTTCTGTCAGCCTCTGCGTCCATAAAACGAATCAGGTATTAAACCGACTTGCTTGGCTTGTTCACACACTTTGTTTTTTCTTCTTCCCGCTCTGCGAGGAGGAGGAGGTGCAATCAGCCCAGCCACCACTCAGCAAGATGGCAAAAACATCCGCGCTTTGGTGGTCTTTTATAAACAGCTCTTGAGTTATGATATTACGCTGGCTGTAGGAGGAGAGATAGGCTATTCCGTGCACGAGTAAATGTAGCTCGCCCGTGAGTCATTCAGGCTGTTTGCTCGACATGACTTAATAACTTAATAACTCGGACGGGCTCAGTGATCTGGAAATGATGAGAAATGCATATACGACACAAATAGGCTCTGGATCAAAGGGCGGCAACATTTCACTAGAAACTGCTTCAGTAAAAGCTAGGTGGCTCCTACATGACATATATTTTAAACAATTAGCCATAAATATGCCCACTATTCTGGAGAGGTTTATCCATCAGAAGTGAGGTTATTAATTCCATATTAATGAGTGGGCCAAAGTTGTAGTTGCATTATTTGATTGTGCTCCCTCAATATAATTTTTTTTTTCAATTCTTTTTTCTTTTCTTTCCCTTTGTTTATTTTTGTCCTGATTTGCTTTGCTTTTGTTTTTTTGTCTTGTTTTTGTTTGCTTTGCTTTTGATTTTTGATTTTGTTTGTTTTTCTGTTCTGTTCTGTTTTGCTTTGCTTTTATTTTGTTGTTTTTTTGCTCTGTTTCTTTGCTTTGCGTTGTTTTTGAGTTTTGCTTTTGTTTATTTTTTGCTTTGCTTTTATTTTAGCTCTGTTTTGCTTTGTGTTGTGTTTCATTGCTTTTGTTGTTTTTTGGGGATTTTTTTTTTCTTTTGCTGTTTTGCTTTGTTGTTTCATTGCTTTTGTTTTGTTTAGGTTTTTTTTGCTGTTTTGCATTGCATTGTGTTTCATTGCTTTTGGGTTTTGTTTTTCGCTCTGTTTTGCTTTGAGCTGTTTCATTGCTTTTGTTTAGTTTTTTGCTGTTTGCTTTGCATTACATTGTGTTTCATTGCTTTTTTTGCTCTGTTTTGCTTTGCATCGTTTCATTGCTTTTTTGTTTTTGTTTTGCTTTGCTATATTTTGCTTTGCTTTGTTTCTTTTTCTGTTTTGATTCACTTTGCTTGGTTAGCATTGTATTTTTTTTTTTTTGATGGCCTGTTTTAGAGGCACAGGGCTAAGGGGGGAGTAAATTACCTTTAACTCTGTTATGTGTTGGTCCATATTTAGGTGAGCCACAATTCAATTTATGTAAAGAAAATCTGGGCCATGCTAACCAGTTTAACCTTGAACCTGTATCTGCTCCAAGCTGGCTAGTGGTGTTTTGGTGCTGGTGTAGATTGTGGAGCACTGCAGCCATGCTAAACGGTGCCAACTGGTGAAAGTGTTCAACCTATGTTAAGAAGCTACAGTTGAGACATCAGCACACCAGCATCCAAGACACCACATATGGTGGTGAGCAGCTACGCCGGTCTTTATATCAGTGCTCTGTCTATATAAAGTACTATAAAGTACTCCCTAAGCTTGGTGCAGTCTGAGCTCACATGCTGTGACTGAAGGTTTAGCTCTAGAGGGAACCAGACGTCTGATGCAGGAAATTCAGAGAAGCCTGCTAATAAGTCTTCGCATACGTGACGGGAAGAACTAGTCGGGTTCAGGCAATCTGAATAAGCTACCACCTAATCAGCACTCAGAGAACTGCAGCAAAGTACTAATTAGCAAAGAGTATCTGGATGTGTCTTGAAGTAGCATATGTGGGCTTATTAGCAGAAGTGTATGGCACAGTAGCTGGGTCTACAGTAGTTGAAGACTTAAAGAGCTCTATTAGGCAATGCCCTATTTAATTTCCTGTTTTTACTCTAGACTTTTAAGCTACTCACTGTGCTCTTAGTACAGTTTTCTCTGTGGTTATGCTATTTGACAGCCACATTGCTTGAGCTCTAATAAGCTATATACTTGGAGTCGCTTTGCAACGCTTACAAGGAAAAACTGTAGAGTCCTGAACTATAGAGTCGCCAGCATGGCATGGGTCGAGATACTACTGCAGATGAAAAGCCCTCACTATTCCTCACAGATGTCTGTAATGCAGGCATCATTAACCCACAGCAGTAGTTCTCCATTAGAGACGCCCGTGAAAAGCCAGCAGCCTTTGTATGTTGTACAGGAGAGAGAACATAATTGAGCTCAGAGTCAGCAGTGGAACAAAAGGCAGCCGTACTCGCCTTACGCCAATCAGCCTGAGGGCAAAGGAGAAGAAAAGACCTCCGAAAACACACACAGTCTTGCGTACCCTTGTTTCCTACAATTTGGTGTTGCCAGACATGCTGATTGAATGCCTTATGAAGGCTGTAAAAGAATGATGGGGAACTAATGAAGTGATGAGAGAGTGAAGGAGGCAGGCAGGTGAAAAATTGATTTTGAGTCACTTTTTTATACTTTTTAAGGAGGAGGGCAAAGGAAAATGCCTTCTTGTGTTGTTTCAGATAAGTTGGCAGAGTGAAATCTGTAAATCAATGGTGATTGCTCTAAGAGGGTGCGGGAAACACGTAGTGAGAAGTGGGAAGCTGCTTTTAGCAGATAGTCACTGGGATAAAAAAATATATGTGAATACACATTTTGTTATTGATAGGTGGCATCTGTGCATCCCCACATTTGAAAAGCACCAGCTGCCACATTGCTGTCAGTAAGGAATTAATGCAGTTAATGCGTTAAGGTTAATTCTGATAGTAATTTTTTTTAGTAAATTTTGGTTGTAACACTGTAAATGACACAAATAAATTACACATTATAATTTTTTCACCTTTACTAATATTGGTACATTTAAGGTACTAATATATACCATTTAAGGTTGAATAAGTTTTTTTTTTTTAAGTTGTAAACACAATGGTGATGAATGACAGTTTGGCCTAAATCAAAACACTTCAAATAATATTAATAAAAGCATTTCATTTTTATTTTATTTTATTTTTATATATTTATTTATTGCATTTTAAGCTAAACAGCTTAAATATATCAGTTAAATGTGTTAAATAATGTGAATAAATTTGTTGTTATATACAGTATATCAGTAGTATGTCTCAGAATGTCACTACTGCCACGATATCTCAAATTTGCCATTTTATGTCATTATGTAAATTTGCTGTTCTCTGTCATACCAGTTGTTTAATAATTTAAATGCTGTGTGGTAATTATCCTCAATTCACCCTGTTTATTTGAGTTTTTCCTGAGATCCATAAGTGTGATTGGACTGCATGTGATACGTATTATATGTTCCATCATTATTCTTTTAATAGAAGGCTTTCAGATTATCAGATTATTCCATTTCCATTTGCTTTCCTAATACAAAAGCAGTGCAGACTGGTTTACCAGACATTAGAATCCCAGTAGACCACATAATCTTATTCACTATGAAAAAGTGATTGTCTTATGTATTTACTACCATCTGTTGCCTTAGCAACCCTTGAAGAATATGCTTTACATATGTTACAATCTAATTTTATGTGATGGTTTTATAGCAATTAATATCTGAACACAATATTCTAGGTCAATATAGCTATTCATGATCTTGAAATGATATGTTAAAAATGCAATTTAAGGTAATGTGAGTATAAACAAATTATGTTTTACAATCTGTACTCATTACATCAGGAATAACATATACAGTGGGTACGGAAAGTATTCAGACCCCCTTCAATTTTTCACTCTTTGTTATATTGCAGCCATTTGCTAAAATCATTTAAGTTCATTTTTTTCCTCATTAATGTACACACAGCAGCCCATATTGACAGAAAAACACAGAATTGTTGACATTTTTGCAGATTTATTAAAAAAGAAAAACTGAAATATCACATGGTCCCAGCCCCTTTGCTGTGACACTCATATATTTAACTCAGGTGCTGTCCATTTCTTCTGATCATCCTTGAGATGGTTCTACACCTTCATTTAGACCTGATTGGACTTGATTAGGAAAGCCACACACCTGTCTATATAAGACCTTACAGCTCACAGTGCATGTCAGAGCAAATGAGAATCATGAGGTCAAAGGAACTGCCTTAAGAGCTCAGAGACAGAATTGTGGCAAGGCACAGATCTGGCCAAGGTTACAAAAAAATTTCTGCTGCACTTAAGGTTCCTAAGAGCACAGTGGCCTCCATAATCCTTAAATGGAAGACGTTTGGGACGACCAGAACCCTTCCTAGAGCTGGCCGTCGGCCAAACTGAGCTATCGGGGGAGAAGAGCCTTGGTGAGAGAGGTAAAGAAGAACCAAAGATCACTGTGGCTGAGCTCCAGAGATGCATTCGGGAGATGGGAGAAAGTTGTAGAAAGTCAACCATCACTGCAGCCCTCCACCAGTCGGGGCTTTATGGCAGAGTGGCCCGACGGAAGCCTCTCCTCAGTGCAAGACACATGAAAGCCCACATGGAGTTTGGTAAAAAAAACACCTGAAGGACTCCAAGATGGTGACAAATAAGATTCTCTGGTCTGATGAGACCAAGATAGAACTTTTTGGCCTTAATTCTAAGCGGTATGTGTGGAGAGAACAAGGCACTGCTCATCACCTGTCCAATACAGTCCCAACAGTGAAGCATGGTGGTGGCAGCATCATGCTGTGGGGGTGTTTTTCAGCTGCAGGGACAGGACGACTGGTTGCAATTGAGGGAAAGATGAATGCGGCCAAGTACAGGGATATCCTGGACGAAAACCTTCTCCAGAGTGCTCAGGACCTCAGACTGGGCCGAAGGTTTACCTTCCAACAAGACAATGACCCTAAGCACACAGCTAAAATAACGAAGGAGTGGCTTCACAACAACTCCGTGACTGTTCTTGAATGGCCCAGCCAGAGCCCTGACTTAAACCCAAAGCATCTCTGGAGAGACCTAAAAATGTTCCAACCTAAAAAGATCTGCAATGGCAGAGGATCCCCAAATAAACTTGTTGCATCTTTCCCAAAAAGACTCATGGCTGTATTAAATCAAAAGTGTGCTTCTACTAAATACTGAGCAAAGGGTCTGAAACTTAGGACCATGTGATATTTCAGTTTTTCTTTTTTTAAATCTGCAAAAATGTCAAATTCTGTGTTTTTCTGTATGGGGTGCTCATTAATGAGGAAAAAAAAATGAATATGATTTTAGCAAATGGCTGCAATATAACAAAGAGTGAAAAATTTAATATACTTTCCATATATATATGCACATATACATCTGAATTTCTCATCATTCAGATTAATGAGAAATAACCCATAGTGCATCTGTATGCATTTTAATTTGTAAAGTTTTTGTTATTTAGTTGTGTTTTTGTCCTTTTTATTAGTTCTTTTTTTTAAAAAAACAGTATGTCTATATAGGTTTTTATTAAATTTTGTTTTAGTTTGTTATTTTAGTACATCAAGTTAAACTAAATAAAAAGAAATATTTTATTCCAAATAACAAATGTTTTCATGGTCTTAGTTACTATATTAACCTCAATCCAAGAATAGTTCAGCTGAAAATGTATTTAAAGATTTGGACACACCAGGTGATTATTAAATCTTTTATCAACTCAAATAATCACATTCTCTACAGGGACACATTAATAATGAGCTAAATTATAATTAGACTTGTTAATATTTTAAGATATCATCAGATTGGATTAATGATATTTGGATTCCTGGCTTAGCGTTGGGCAGCTGAGCATTTTTTCCATCTAGTGCAAAGGAGAAATCTGTGACGTACAGTCAAAACATCAATGCAAATCTCATTGCCAGCTACTGCATGCCTGTGATAATTCAAACCTGATTAATACCGGCAAACCGCTCCAAATAAGATCTGAGAGTTTCACAGAGCTCAAACTGGCTGTGACTCTATTTGTTCGCAGCCCAACAAGTCATGATCACAAAGACTGGCTCGAAAAAAAGAGCCATATGGAAAGATACAGTGACATCCAAAAGTCCACACTGAAAATCGGGCTTTCAGAATACAATCTAAATTTGGAAATAGGTTTTAGGATTTTTAAAACTTTGTTACAAAGTGCTATAACGCTGAAGAAGAAATATATCCATATTCATTTGAATATTTGTTGTTTATAGCTGTCACGGATGATATAAAGGATCCACGTGCAACGGCAGTCAGTTAGAAACAGTCTTTAATGAAGACGCAAAACAAGGCAGTCTGTCGTACAATGACACAGCACTGGATGAAACAAAACACAACAGAAGATGGACCGGTTCAGAGGACTCCCGTCTTGGAGAGAGCTCGTGGAGATGGGCTTACTGGAAGCAGCAACAGGACACCGAGAATACTTAGACGAGCACAGCAACACTAGGCAAGACAAGACGTGGTTAGACTTCTGATGGTACCTTGACATGAAGAGCGAAACGATAGCGTACGCATGACACACAATAATCCGACAGAGAACAGCAAGCACAACCATTAGAAATAGAGTAACTGATTAGATCAGAGTGGGAACAGGTGTCACCGCAAAGCAGCACAAGCGCTGATTGCGATGACACAGGTGAAGATGAGAGCTAGAATGAGCATGGGCGTGTCTGAGTGTGTGTGTGTGTGTGTGTGATCCTGTGTGTGTGAGAGAGAGACAGAGAAGCAAACCCAGCTCATGACAGTACCCCTCCCTCAACGGGCGCCCCCAGGCGCTCCCGAGGAAGAAGCCTGGTGGCGAAGTCCTCGATCAGCGAGCGATCCAGGACGTCCCGGGCTGGAATCCAACGCCTCTCCTCAGGACCGTACCCCTCCCAGTCCACCAAAAATTGGTGACCGCGCCCTCGAGGACGGACGTCCAGAAGCTTACGGACTCTGTAAACAGAAGCCACCTCGTCAATAGGAGGAGGAGGAAGGGGGGACGGGGGGGAGCACGGATAACTGGTTTGATGCAGGACACGTGAAAGACAGGGTGAACACGGCGCAACTGACGGGACAATTTGAGCTTGATTGCGACCGGACTGAGAACCTTCACAATAGTAAAGGGCCCAATAAAGCGGGGTATCAGCTTGCGAGAGCTCTCTTGAATAGGCAAATTACGGGTGGAAAGCCACACTCTCTGACCACAAACATACCTGGGAGCCCTAACCCGGTGACGATTGGCGGCTAGACATGTACGTGTTCTGGTACAACATAACGCAGATCTCACCCTCTTCCAGGTACGTCTACATCTCTGAATAAATGCCTCCATGGAGGGAACAGAGGCCTTGGACTCTTGGGATGTAAATAGTGGGGGTTGGTAACCCAGACAACACTCGAACGGGGATAACCCAGTGGCGGACGAGGGCAGAGAATTATGGGCATACTCGGCCCAGGACAGTTGGTCGCACCACGACGCGGGGGTCCGCGAGGTTAAGCTACGCAACATGCGACCAAGAATCTGATTGGTCCTTTCGGCTTGCCCATTGGTCTGTGGATGAAATCCTGACGACAGACTGGGGGATGCCCCTATCTGACGACAGAATTCCCTCCAGAACTGAGAGGTGAACTGAGGCCCTCTATCAGACACAATGTCCAAAGGAAGACCATGGATCTTGAACACGTGATCTACCATAACTTGAGCGGTCTCACGGGCGGACGGTAATCTTGGGAGAGGGATAAAATGAGCGGCCTTCGAAAAACGGTCCACAACGGTGAGGATGACCGTATTCCCGGCCGAAAGCGGAAGACCGGTCACAAAATCCAACGCAATGTGAGACGACGGACGTGATGGAATGGGGAGAGGTCTAAGAAGGCCTGCCGGTGGAGTGTTACTAGACTTAGTCTGGGCACAGACATGACAAGAAGCAACAAAGCGCCGAACGTCGCGTTCTCTAGTGGGCCACCAAAACCGTTGGCGAATCGCGGCCAACGTACCCTGAACTCCCGGTGTGCCACCAATTTGGACGAGTGACCCCAGCGAAGAACTGCCGAGCGAACGACCTCAGGAACGAATAACGTTCCTTCAGGAGCGCGGGGTGGTCTCGTGACATGAGAAAGGGCCCTCCTCACAGCCTGTTCCACTCCCCAGATAGCCGCCCCGACCACACAACGCTGAGGTAAAATACTCTCGTTGGTCGAGGGACCCCCTGACGGGCCGAACTGACATGAGAGAGCGTCCGGCTTGAGATTCTTAGAACCGGGTCTAAACGAGATCGAAAACTCAAAGCGGCCGAAGAAAAGCACCCACCGAGCCTGACGGGCGTTAAGTCTCTTGGCGGAGCGGATGTATTCCAGATTTTGATGATCCGTCCAGACAATAAATGGCACACTGGCTCCCTCAAGCCAGTGTCGCCATTCACCTAGCGCCAGACGGATCGCCAAAAGCTCTCTGTTACCGACGTCGTAGTTGCGCTCAGTGGGCGAAAGGCGATGTGAATAGAAAGCGCACGGATGAATCTTGTCGTCAAGGGAAGAGCGTTGCGACAAGATAGCTCCAACCCCGACATCGGAGGCATCAACCTCAACAATAAATTGTTTCTCGGGATCTGGGGTAATAAGAATGGGAGCGGAGGTAAATAACCCCTTGAGCCGATCGAACGCACCCTGCGCAGCCTTGGACCAAGCAAATCGAGACTTGGACGAGGTGAGGAAAGTAAGAGGAGCAGCGACTTGACTAAAGTTTCGGATAAAACGGCGGTAAAAATTGACAAACCCCAGAAACCTCTGAAGAGCGACTCGAGAATCTGGAACGGGCCAATCAATGACAGCACGAACCTTGTCAGGGTCCATGCTGATCCCTTCCGCTGAAACCACCGAACCGAGAAACGTGACAGACTGGGCATGAAACATACACTTCTCCGCCTTGGCAAACAGGCGGTTCTCAAGCAAACGCTGCAAAACTCGGCGGACATGCTGTACGTGTACCTGGGGAGATGGTGAGAAGATAAGAATGTCGTCCAAATACACAAACACAAACACATTTAGCATATCTCTCAAGACGTCATTAACTAAGGCCTGAAAAACTGCGGGAGCGTTGACCAGCCCGAACGGTAGAACCCGGTACTCAAAGTGACCAATAGGGGTGTTAAACGCCGTCTTCCACTCGTCTCCCTCCTTAATACGTACCAAGTGGTAGGCATTGCGTAAGTCTAGCTTTGTGAAGACCTTTGCGCCCTGTAAGATCTCAAAGGCCGATGACATAAGAGGCAAGGGATAGCGATTCTTGACTGTTATGCCGTTCAGCCCCCGATAATCGATACAGGGACGCAAGGACCCATCCTTCTTCTTCACAAAGAAGAACCCCGCACCGGCAGGAGAGGAGGACGGAACAATAATCCCCGCGGCGAGGGACTCTGTGAGGTATTTCTCTAGAGCCTCCCGCTCGGGCGCCGAGAGCGAGTCTAATCGACCGCGGGGTGGCATGGTGCCCGGAAGGAGCTCAATGCTGCAATCGTAAGGACGATGAGGAGGCAAGGAGGTAGCCCGGGAACGGCTGAAGACCGCCCGCAGATCGTGGTACTCCTCCTGAACTCCCGACAAATCACCAGGCTCCTCCTGAAACACAGACACAGAGGAAACAGCAGGGACAGCAGACACCAAACAGTTAACATGACATGATAAATTCCATGAGAGAATAGAACCCTTAACCCAGTCAATCTGAGGGTTGTGCCGAGTAAGCCAGGGATGCCCTAGAACAATGGGGGTATAAGGGGACTGGAAAACAAAAAAAGGAAATAGTCTCTCTGTGATTTCCTGAGACAGTAAGGCTCACCGGACTAGTGATACGGTGAACTGACGACAGTACCCTGCCGTCTAGGGCAAAGACGGTGGTGGTCTCATCCAAGTCCAGTCCTCCGTTCGCTAGCCCATTTCACATCAATAAAATTGCCCTCTGCCCCCGAATCGATGAGCGCTGGACCAGTAATTGTAAAACCAGCCCATCGGAGAACAGCAGAGACAGTCGTACGAGACCTGGGTGATGAGGGGATGACAGTTGCGCTCGCCAGTACTCCTCCGTCTACTGGCGAGCTCTGGCTTTTAACAGGCACAAAGAGGCAAAATGTCCAGCCGTGCCGCAGTAAAGGCAGAGGCGGTTCAGAATCCGCCGCTGTCGTTCCTCCGCAGAGATGCGAACCCCCCCCAGCTGCATAGGTTCAGGATCAGATCTGAGAGGAGAAGATACCACAGCTGGTGTAAGAGTCTCTAGTGGTCTTGACTCAGAAGCTCGAACCCGCCTCTGCTGCTCGAAGCACTTGTCCAAACGAATGCCCAGTTCAATAAGCTGATCCAGCTGAGTTGGCTGTCCACGCGCACAAATCTCCTCTTTAAGATCCATATTCAGACCCTCCAGAAAGCGAGCGACCAGAGCAGGTTCATTCCACTCACACGTAGTCGCCAGAGTCCGGAACTCAATGGCGAAGTCAGCGACAGATCTTCTGCCCTGATGAAGCACAGCAAGAAGGCGTGAAGCCTCGCGGCCGATTACGGATCGATCGAATATCTTGATCATCTCCTCCTTGAAGAGCTCGAAACTACCACAGCAAGGAGTCTGTGCCTCCCAAGCGGAAGTTCCCCACTCGCGAGCACGCCCCCTGAGAAGCGAAAGTACAAAGGCGATCCGGGCTGGATCTCCCGCATAAGTCTGGGGCTGGAGAGAAAAGACAACGTCACATTGAGTCAGAAAAGCTCTGCATTCAGTGGGCTCACCGGCATAGCAGGGGGGGTTGTTAACACGCGGCTCAGGAGGAGGATGTCGACTGTAATAAGTCGATGGTTCTTGGTAAAGCTGTAGTAGACAAGAAGATAAATCCGTCACCTGTGCGGTCAAACTCTCAACTGCATGACGGGCAGCGGACAACTCCTTAGACTTCTGATGGTACCTTGACATGAAGAGCGAAACGATAGCGTACGCATGACACACAATAATCCGACAGAGAACAGCAAGCACAACCATTAGAAATAGAGTAACTGATTAGATCAGAGTGGGAACAGGTGTCACCGCAAAGCAGCACGAGCGCTGATTGCGATGACAAACAGGTGAAGATGAGAGCTAGAATGAGCATGGGCATGCCTGAGTGTGTGTGTGTGTGTGTGTGTGTGTGTGTGTGTGTGTGATCCTGTGTGATCCTGTGTGTGTGAGAGAGAGACAGAGAAGCAAACCCAGCTCATGACAATAGCATTTATTTCTCCTTGAAATTTGTATTTACACCTTTTAACTGTTTATATGTTCACTTGATGTATCAGTTTAATGCTGTATCATGCTTGATTTCTTTATGACTCTAGTTCCCATACATGTACTGGGAGCCAGAGGCCAAGACCAAGAGAAAACATTTAGGATTCAGTGCTGTGTAACCTGGTCTGATGTAGAAAAAGACCACTGAATTGAACTGCCAGTCTCAATCCTGCTAGCCGATAGACCAGAACTTTAAGCAGGCATGGAACTGGCAAGTAATCAGTTCATTGGAGAGATTAAGTATTTAACCTTGCCAGTTCTTGAGACTGAGCTCTGACACTTCAAAACTTTAGCGAAAACACAAACTATCTGTCTAATCCGAGGTGAAAGTGCGAGACGCCCCTCGGCCCAGAGCCCAGCTGAGCGTTCTGTCTGCTATGGGATTCTCTCTCCTTCACAAGCCAAATGTAACCATTCCTGACGGTTTCTCTGATCCTCCTCTGCGCCAGACTGAGTGGAAATGGCAATCGATAAGGCTCAAGACATGTTCTGTCTGGAAAAATCACTGCCCTGCAATCTGTTTGTTTTTTGGCAGTGTGTGTGTGTGAGAGAGGGTGACCAAGCCAGAAATCCATTAGACTTTGCTGCCGTCCAGTGCCCTATCTGCCATTCCTCCAGTGCTATATTGAGCCCTCGCTCACACAAAAAACAGCACTCAGTGTAAAAAACAACAACAACAAAAAACATAAGTTATGGAATATTTATGAGCATATTACATCGTTGAAGCGTTAAAAACCTGATGAAAACTGCAGTTTGGCACTAACTAAAAGACTACAGATCATTAAAAGGGGACATATTGTGCAAAACATAATTTTTCTTGTTCTTTTGAAATACATAAGTGTTGGCAGTGTGCAAAAACATATCATCATGATGTCACAACCATGAGCTCATCAACATAATACTGCCCTCATTTACATATTAAAGGGATAGTTCACCCAAAAATTTTACTTTTGTCATCATTTACTCATCCTCTTGTTGTTCCAAACCTGTATGAGTTTCTTTCAGCTGTTGAACACAAAAGAAGAAATTTAGAAAAAATGTTGGTATTAAAACAGTTGACGGTAGCCACTGACTACCATAGTATGACATTTTTTAATATGAAAGTCAATAGCTACATCAACTACCACATTCTTCAAAATTCTTCTTTTGTGTTCAACAGAAGGAGGAAACTGAAGAAAGAAGGGTTGAACTATCCCTTTAATATGTAAATGTGGGCAGTGGCATCACCAAGTTTTCTGTCCCTCTTGTACAATTTATTGCTTCCCACCTTAGCAACGTTCCTGCATATTAATACCCATTTGTTATTTAGCAGCTTCGCTATTGTGATAACTGTCAGCATGAATTATGTTAGCACACAGGTTAGCCAGTGAAAACTTTATTTCAGAAGTCTTAAAAGTTTATTAGCTACAACTAAGTAACTATAATATAATGGTAACACTTTATTTTAAGGACCAATTCTCACTATTAACTAGTTGCTTATTAGCATGCATATTACTAGCATATTGGCTGTTTATTAGTACTTATAAAGCACATGTTAATACCTTATTCTGCATGAACATATTTTAGATCCCTTAATCTATCCCATACCTAAACTTAAAAATGACCTTACTAACTATTAATAAGCCGCAAATTAAGAGTTTATTGAGGCAAAAGTTAATAGTTAGTTTACATTAGTTAAAAGTGACTCAAATAATATACAAAAAAATAAAAGTGTAGCATATGTCCTGTTTTTTTTGTTTGTTTGTTTTATATTCACTTTTCTTTCACCTTCATTCAATTTAGCAGAGTATGCTACACCTCTTGTAAAAGTTGCAAGTCAAATTTCAAACAAATGCCTTGATCTTTTGAGATAAAAGTGCTTGATGTGCACTGAAACTTCCAGAACCTCTCTATCTTTCCAGTCAAAAAAGTGCATTTACTAAACTGAATTTACGTAACTTTCTGATGATGAATGCATCAGCTCAGGAGCGCCCACGTTTATTACGTCAATGAGGCCTACTGGATGATCAAAAACCTGAGGTAACAAGATGAAAGCAGGATAGATAATATTTTTCCTAAACACCACATAAACCAATGATAACCGTAAATGTGGGGAAAGTTGCCAAACCTTGTATACTGCTTCTGGCTGCGTGTATCTCCTGCCTCTCTTTATATCATTCTGAGGGATCCCAGTGTTAGGAAAAAAGTGGCTGAAGTTTATTTTTAACAATGTCCCTGATCATTTCAGTATGAACAGTTTGAGCAGCACATTTTGTGCAGCAAGATTGGTTTTGTAAACAGGCTGTTACGACAGGTTGCAGGCTGAAAAAGTTATTATATAAAAATCTTTAAAAAAAATGTATACTATATTGGACAGCCGAGCCGGAGCGCAAATATATTACACACATAATGTGTAAGCCCAAAATACATTACACAAATATGCACAGAGGATTTTGCATTTTAGTCCATTATTGATGTTGATTCATAAATATATGTGGTTGATTGTTTAGTGATGGTTGGCAATTGTGAGACCATCAGTGTCAGAATGAGCTCCAGTCTCCCTCAGCATGAATTGTGAAACTCTCCTGTAATAAAGGCCTTTGTGCACAAACATATCAAATTGTCAGTATTGATTGAGAGCCTGTCACTCTCTCAGCATTGTAGGCGAAAGCAAGCAAACAAACACTCACGATCCATGTTTCACCATGGTATCAGCTTACTTTTTGAAGCGCTTGTCTTGAATCGTTATGAAAACGTCACATGTGATGACTAATTTCATAGCTAATTTCAAAGACACAAATAGCCCCAAAAAAATCCCTAAATCTACAATTGTCCTGCTGGAATTAAACATAACAATGTCATTTTAGTGTTTCATTTCCTTCCAAATCATGTAAGACGTGCAGTAAAAAGTGTTGCGCATTTTATTGGCACAGAGATGAGTGTGTTTATCTTCTAAAACATTTGCAACTACTTTTCACCACTTAACTTTTTACCTGCATTTTTGATAATTTTCACAAAAATGTAATGGCCCCCAGAACATTTTGTTGTATGAATATCTGAACATGCAATATGTCAAAAAGAAAGAAAGAAAATGCATTCTTTTTTATCAACACTTGAGTGTAAGTTACATTTAAAAAAAGCATAATTTTGAACAAAAAGCTGAGAAATTGTGCTTTTCGTCAAAGACTATCAAAAATCAAAGCATAGATGGACAGATTGATTTATATGCAGTTTAATGTCTAATTGCATTGTTTTATATATGCATATGCTTACATATGAAAATCTGAATGGATTTAAAACACTAGGCATCATCCATGGGCGTAGACTGCGTGGGGGACATGCCCCCCCCCCCCCCCCCCCACACACTTTTAATAAAACGTAAATTCATTCCCCGCACTTTTTCTGGCAAGTGTGTTCATGTAGAGGTTTTCGGGACCAGTGTGAATAAATCTACATCTAAATTTAAATATAAAAGATAGTCTATGCATGCCCTGATGTTTTATATGTATCCAAAAGAGGCGATGTGAATATTACGGAGCGCTTAACACTCTCATGCAGTGTGTTTCATTCATACTCAAAGCTGTAGGGCGCTCTCGAGCAGAAAGTCCAAAACGGACTCATAGAAGTAATAACATGCCAGGAAATCCTTTATATGGACAAAGGCATCCAGCAATCGCTGCAGCTAAACTGAGTAATAAACATGAAGACAACATATGCATGATTGCGACAATATATGGTTTAAGTATGTTTTGTAAGGGAAATAGGTCAATTTAGCTCAAATGGAATCATTTATGATTTTATAGGGAATTTGAACAGACTCACTGTTTCACGGCTGATCACTGAGTCGGCAGCGATTCACTGAATGAGCCGTATTACATCAACTCTGCACTGGATATTAAAATCCAAAATATAGTGAAAACACTATTAAATAGCACAGTAACAAGATCGGCTGTTTAAGACATTAACTTGTAAGCACGAAACATAAGATACTTCTCTTTTCAATATAAATAAGACTTTATTGGATAAATCTAAGACATGTAAACCAATCTAACACATGGACACATGCATTCACACATTCATACAAGTTGCAGAAAGAGATAAAGTTAGGAAAGGATGAGTTTAAGAGAATGAAAATGTGAAATCCCAAGTTTACAGCAATATGTGCTATTGCATAGAGACCTGAACAACCATCAATCACTTATTTAACCCTCGCATTGAGTTTCTCAATGAGGCTAAAATTTATATTAAATGCACCAGCTCAGTTAGAATCTGGAGGTTACTTGCATTGCATTGCACTGCCTTTGTGTTAAGGGATTCCCTTTTGTTGTTGTCTTTGCAGAAAGGGGGTTTCCCAAGGTTGCTGATTGGCTGAAAGTTCAGTGGTTGTTTGTAGTGAAGTCTTTGGCGTTGGCTCTTGGCTGAAGTTGTGGAGTTGTGGGCTGGTTGAAGTTTTAGACGGGCGCTCGAGGTCGGACTCGGAGACACGGCGTTGGCAAACTTAACTCAGAACACGAAATTCACAATGGGAAAGAAAAGAAACTAAAGTAAAAGAAAGAAAGGATGTAACGAGACTAGGTGGTTTTTCTTCTCATCGTGGTGTTAAGTAGTAGCTGGCATGTAGGCCAGAGCGCTAAAAAGCAGCGTCAAAACGCGATGGCAAAAGCAAAAAGAGAAGAGAGAGTGGTTGATGGTGTCCTGAGTTTTTAAACTCGGCTTTTGGACACATCCCAAAATGGTGTGTTGACCAATTAGACATTGTCTTAGCTCGGGGTGTTGCTCTGTTTCTCCTCCCCATCATAAATCAGCACGTTATCTGGTCAGTCACATGTCCGAACTTTACACGCTCTTTGCAGAGTATAAGTTTGGACATGATTTCTTTAACCAGAATATGATAAATTTGACAAAATATTGATTGGAAGAAGCGTTTCAAGCATGAATTTCCAAACTCATACATACCAAACATGAATATGAACCCTTAAGCTATTCAATAGTTATTAAAAAGACACACACAATGAGTGATTAGGACATGATAGTCAAATGTGTGGGTTACATACATAATATGGAGTTATGCATAGAAAACATTAGTTGCTCATAAGTCTTTTAAGATGATTTTAGGTGCATATGGAAAAGACAGTCTCTGTGTAGTTCTGTGTAGAACAAAAAGGTCAAAAGGGTTTTGGAAGGAATTTCAGTCTGGTTCTTTGTCTTGGGTGGGGGAACCCAGCCAACGAAGTCTCTACTAATGATTTCCCTCATGTGACGGTCATGATGTGCTGTGTCTTTGACTATCAATCTTGGTTACTTGCCCCAAATTTGACAATCTCCCTCCTGAGTTGGAATTATCAATAAGTGTTCTTTGTGTCAATGTTGTAAGTTGTTCTGTGAAAGAGGCTTGTTGGTTAGACTTTCTTCAGATGGGCTGGCGCTAGGGATCTGATTTATGACGTTGTCCTGTTTTCTTGGGCCTCTGTAGAATTTTGGCTCCTCATGTTTCGATGTTCTGATCGAATCTTAATTTGTCTGACTCGTTCTGATCCTACAGTTTTCAGGTAATAAATAAAGAATCTGAAAAATTCAGTGTTAACTGACATAGCATTTATTACAGTAGCCTACAGAAACTTTTAAAATTATTTTCTGTCTGTGATAAAAATGGAAATGAAAAAAATGTGTAGTATATAAACAAGTAATTTCATTGTCATTAAGAAAATACAGAAAAAATATAACATAATACAAATTATTGATAATAGTCTATCATTGTATTTAATTTATTAGCCAATTAAAAGAGATACGAAAAAATAAAACCTGTCAATTAGACACAGTCACACACACACACAAAATAATGGTAACAGTTTTTTAGGATCTCTTAACTAGTTGCTTATTAGCATGCATATTATTAGAATATTAGCCATTTATTAGTAGTAATTAAACACATATTAATGCCTTATTCTACATGACGTTATTCTACATCCGTAATCCTACTCAATACCTAAACATAACAACTACCTTACTAACTATTAATAAGCTGCAAATTAGAATTTATTGAGGGAAAAGTCGTAGTTAATAGTGAATAAGTGTTCCCTATTCAAAATTGTTACCAAAATAATAATAATAATTACATTTGACATTTCTGTCCCCCTCACTTCTGAAATGATGGCGACGCCCCTGCTTCATGCATTTGCTGATTTTGTAAGTAGTTACGACCGGGCATCATACACTTAACGACTGAGGAGCACACTTTACCAGGTTTCAAGTCTTCATAAAACACAACAAACTCACCCAGAAACATGTACCTTAATGCTATGAGACACATCACAAATGTAAGCGATATGCATTGTAAAAATCGGCTCAAAATATCAGACACGTTTGATATCCTCCAACTGGATGGAATCATAGCCTGATGCTAAAAATAGAGTCTGTGAATATCAAACACTACGTGATTTTCTGTGAAATCTGTCGACTTAAATCTGCAGACTGACTTTTACTTTCAGCAACAAGCGTCAACTTGTCTTACCTGTAAATCAGGGCAAAAATCTGGGCGAAAGTCATGTAGTGTATTTCAGTGTTTATCCGGATCTGATCTCTGTCCTATGTTTGTGAGCTGTAGATGTTAAATGGCACCCTAATGCACCGTTAACTCTGTTTGCAGGTGTCATTTTTCCTGTTTATTGTGTTTGTGGTATACACCATGCTGCCGTTCTCCATGAGGGATGCCGTCATCGCTAGTGTCCTCACTTCATCCTCCCACACACTAGTGCTCAGCATCTGGCTCTCGAACACTACCGACCACATGGAGGCCCTCGTCTGGCAGGTAAGTGTGTGTGTGTGTGTGTGTGTGTGTGTGTGTGTGTGATTCCAGTTGATTTCGTTCACTGAAATTGTGTGGGCTGAGAAAGGAACAGCTAGTATCTAAGAATAAACGGTGACAGTCTTTGAGCACGAGAATGGCACAAAGAGACCAAAGAGTTTCTCCTGTAAAAAGTTGTCTGAGGCACGAGAATATGTTCGAGAATGTGAGTCAGAGCGAGCGAGTGAATGTGGAAGGATGTTTCTACTCTGTTTCCTGCAGAGGTTGTCAGGGATGATGGTGTTTCGCCATGACCTATATGGCTTTGCTGTCATGGGAGGGCACACTTCCCATAATCCTCCACTGTCAGCCTGGCTGTTTTGTTCATCATATGACATTCCCACTTAAATGACACATTTCCTTTCAGAAATAACAGGCAAAATTTCTCCATCCAGTGTAATTCCACAAGGCTAGCTGTTTCAGATCTCATCTCTGTCATTGGTCCTGATCTTCTTCTCTTTAAACACTGTAGCATTAGGAGAATTGGCAGAGGATATATATTGGATTAAGTTCTTTTATTTTTAAATGTTGCAAGTTTTATGCAGAATGAGTTTAAGTGGACAAATAAAATGTCAGAATAAGCAGTCAAGTGAAATGGAAAAACATATATGAAAAGGAATTAAACAAAATTTGAACAACTTTGTTATGAAGTGGCAGAATTTAGCAAACAAACCTAATGCCTCCGTGCCACTAGGTGTCAGTATAAAATCTAAGATCATTGGATAAAGAAGAGCTAGCAAAACACAAACTAAAACTTACTGGCCACTTGAGGCCATGTCCCAAATCGCACCCTAAACCCTCGCAGTCTTCCGCTGAGTCCACACTTTCTTGACGTAATGTCACTTTGACTGTCGGTTAGAAGTTTGCCGCGGAGCTCGCCTCAGTGCGGGCTTAGCAGAAGTGCACATCCTTCTGAAAGCTAAAACGATGAATGGGACACACTACGGTCTTGTGGACTTAACGGACATGCGCACACAGTGGCCATTGTAAGTCCGCAAGAGCGCAAGTGCATGTGAAGTGTGCCACTTGGGACAGGGCTTGAGAGCGTTTGTATGCGACAGAAAGTAAGTGTGCAAGACTGTCTCAGGTGCAGAAATAAATTAGATATTACACTGAATTTGGTTGTAGAACATAAAATGTTGCACATTTAGTGTGTGAATTTTGTAAAACATTTGCAAAACATTTGCAGCTGCTTTTTATCACTTTCATCACTTCTTATTTAGAGGCTTGCATTTCAGCCCGGGCCCAACGAGTCATGTTTTAGGCTTCTCCTTATTTTTATATTTTAGACATCCATCAATTAGTGATGAAAAAAAATTGCCACGCTGGTGGAAACAACACGAGACCGTGCTACCGCAACTGTCAAGAGCGGCTCGACAGTGTTTAGTGTCCAGCAGCAGCATGCGTGCCTTCAGCACAGCTGAAGAGTTCTACTTTCAAATACATGCTATAGGCTAAAGCTTGCCGCAAAGCCCCAGCAAAAGTAATTACCATGAATGTGTCAGGGGGAAATAGTAAGGAGATTTTTGAATTAATTACTAATAAACTAGTGTTTTCTGTGTCAGTGTCGCAAAGATGAAGAGTCAGGATCATCATCTTCATCTTTGCGACACTGACACAGAAAACACTAGTTTTCTCATTGCCTTTAGAGACAAGTTAATCTTTACGGATTACGGCCTATAATGAAAGCGTTTTTGTTTTCGATTTGATTTATTTTGTTAAGTAGTAATTTATAGCTTTCTATAGATATATTTATCATGTCTGTGAGGCATGTATTCGCTGAGTTTCGGTTAATTTTTGTGAAGCGCTCCTGTTCAAGATCGAGACGGCAGAAAGCGCATCATGTTTGTTTTCTTTATTTTATAAAAGCACAATGTTTTGTTGATATTGTGAGTGCACACAAATAAAGACCCATTACAGTTCTGAATTATGTATTACTCTTACCTTTATGAGCAAAAATTACGGCGTATTTTAAGTTGTTTCCATTGAAAAAATAGCACGCTGGCGCCTGTCCTGCAAAGCGCGCTTTAGCTTCCACTCTCCGCACAAACGATTGGATATAGCGCACATTTATCTAGGTTTAACATTTAAACATTGTTATATGCTCTAACTGTTTTAGTGTATCTATAGATTTTATTTTAGGCAAGTCGTGATGATTTGAGAAGGCTAAATTGATCAAACATGGCTAAGTCTGCCGCTGGCCGCTTGGTCGTTACTTTAAAAAATAAAAAACTTATATTTAACTAGTGAATAACCAACTTTATTTCTCTAGCATTTCATATATATATATATATATATACAGTATATATACTGTATATATATATATATATTTATATATATATAAAAAAACGCAGTGTTTTCTCAAATCAATAAATAGCAGGTTCCAATTGTGACAACTTGCTTCATGTAGCATGACTGCATGTCCTGCTGTTGGAGCTCATTTTCATGTTGTCACAAAAGGTCAGCGTGTGTTGATTAATTATACCTTTCTTTCCTGGGCAATAACGGTGAAAATATTGAATAGCTTTTTTAGTCTTGACTACAAGTTTTTGCCTATGCAAAAACTAACCTTTAAATATGAAACATTCCTGAAAAATATTCACTGGAGTAAAAGGTGTGACAACTTGCCCCAGTCTCACCTATATATAAATACATAAAGTTGACAGGAACACACAGTGCACTTCCATGCACTGCTTTTTGTTTGGTTTGCTGTACTGAAGAGTCTTACATAACTCTTAAATAATAATTCATGCCTACCTTTCTATCGATTTTCCAGAACCTTTTTTTATTATTATTTTCCTAAGCAGATCTCAAGCAGATATGTTTTTCAGACACAGTGCATGTAACCAAGGCAACACTCAATCACATGGTCCACAGCAACACAAAAATACTGGCTGTCAGGTTGTGTTCGAGAGGCAGCAGCATTACGTTCAAGAACCCAGTAGCGGAAGGGCGTAGAATATTGTTATTATAAGCTTGTTGTCCAGTCCAATTTAAAAACCTTAAAAATAATCCTCTTTAGGATCGGTAAACGCTTTCACTGCGATCAGTCCTCCAACAGTAGGAGAGCTTCATTAAAAGCAACCTTAACGACCCTTCACATTCAGCACTGGTAGTTAATTAAGCTTTCCTCGCTCTCATTAGAGGCGTTACGACCTCTTTATGTTAGGTGCTCTCCAGAGCTGTGGGTCGTATCTTGTTTGTTAGAGGCTTTAAACGCTTTGGACGTCACTTTAAGGATGTTTATCGCTGACGTACTCTGCAAACAAAGGTCTCGTGTTAATCGTAGGCTAAAAAAATAACAAAGTTGAAAACAGGCTCACATCTGTCTGGGTCGGAGTTGTAGAGATGATGTCAGATGTTAGTGTTTTGTAATTAAGCTATGGTTCCCTGCAGACCCTGCTCTGTGCTCGTTTACTTTTATGACTGGCCTCTTCCTCCCGCTCAGTGATTACAGCCAGAAGAATGACTTATCAAGGCTGCTCTCGAAGGACCTGTCCTATAAAGCTCTCCCAGTGAGATACAGGTGTGTCTCGTGGCAGGTGGACCAGCCTTTAAATAGCATACTCTTAAAGAGAGAGAGGGAGCCGATGTGCTGCATTAGGTTAATATCACTTGTGAGCAGAATATGTTGTTGTGCCATTTCCAAGCTGTAATTTTGTCAAATTATGCAAAAGATGTGAAAATATTATTTAATTGTGTCAGCGGATATCAGACATGTTGTATACATAAAATGTTATAAAAATGCCATTTTCGTCACAGGCTATTTAGCCCAATTCAAATTTAGTTATAGATAGATAGATAGATAGATAGATAGATAGATAGATAGATAGATAGATAGATAGATAGATAGATAGATAGATAGATAGATAGATAGATAGATGGATGGATCGATAGATTAGACTATAGACTATTGAGCCTTCAGCTCGTCTGTAATGTTGGATCCACTGTTTCTCATCTTTCTCTTGAAAATATCCCATAGATTCCATATGGGGTTCAGGTCAGGCATGTTGGCTGGCCAATCAAGCACAGTAATATCATGGTCCGCAAAGCACTTGAAAGTGGTTTTGGCAGTGTGGGCAGGTGCTAAAGTCCTGCTGGAAAAGGAAATCAGCATCTCCATAAAGCTTGTCAGCAGATGGAAGCATAAAGTGCTCCAAAATCTCCTGGTAGACGGCTGCATTGACTTTGGACTTGATAAAACACAGTGGACCAACACCAGCAGACGTCACGGCACCCCAAATCATCACTGACTTCAGAAACTTCACACTGGATTTCAAGCAGCTTGGATTCTGTGCCTCTCCACTCTTCCTCCAGACTCCAGACCTTGATTTCCAAATTAAATGCAAAATTTAAAATGCAAAAAGATGCTTCTGACGTTGTTTCTGTTTCAGAAGTGGCTTGGTAGCCCTTTTCCTGAAGACGTCTGAGCGTGGTGACTCTTGATGCACTGACTCCAGCTTCAGTCCACTCCTCGTGAAGCTCTCACAAGTGTTTGAATCAGCTTTGCTTGACAGTATTCTCAAGCTTGCAGTCATCCCTGTTGCTTGTGCACCTTTTCCTACCCAAATTCTTCCTTCCAGTCAACTTTGCATTTAATATGCTTTGATACAGCACTCTGTAAACAGCCACACCTTTCAGTAATGACCCTCTGTGACTTATTTTGTGGAGGGTGTCAATGTTCATCTTCTGGATCATTGCCAACTCAGCAGTGTTCCCCATTATTGTGGTTTCAAAGAACAAGAGATACCCGGAGTTTATACTGTAGGGATGGTCATTTAATGAAACTCAAATGTAAATATTCTAATATTTTGAGATACTTATTTTTGACTTTCATGAGCTGTAAGCTCTAATTATTAAAATTAAAACAAAAAACGTTTGAAATGTTTTACTTTACATGTAATGAATCTAGAATATATGAAAGTTTCACTTTTTGAAATAAGTTACAAAAAAGAGAACATTTTCACGATATTATAATTTTTTAGATGCACCTGTATATTGCTGAACGTTATTGTGCAGAAATAAATAAGAGAGTTTTAAGAGTTGTCTTTAGTCCAAAAGTGCATATAGTTGAAAAACACAAGCATTAACCAGCTCTTTATTTATGATGTTATAATCAATGTCAACCAATCAAATATAACTACATTATATTGCTTGTTTAAAAGCTTTTTCTGTTTCTGTTGAAGTCGTTCATTGATACCAACAAAGCTATCTTCAGCACAGACACAGCCAGAAAGAGTTTCAAAGCAAACAGCGCTTCTCCTGTCGTCTGTCGAGTTAATGTTCGATTGGTCATGATCAATTTCTGGAAGCCAAACAATGTACCTAGAGATGCTGAGGGGTCGTTGAGGACTTTGTTGACTGTGTTCCTAATTGATGAAGAGTGTTGTGTAATTGCCTGCAGTGGATGATGTTTAATCTGCTGATAATGTCATTGAGTGATATTAGCAGGAGGTTGTAGTCTAATTAAAATGACAGAGGCCTTTGCACAGTCTGGGGTGAACCTTAAGAACCCCGTCTGTTCTTACTGGCTGTGTTTACTCCACCGCTCAACTCAGACGCGTGTATGGAGGTTGCTATGGAGAAGCTGCAAATTTAATGATTCTGAAAGAGGCTCAGATGAGATTGACCACATAAATGGGGCAAATTAAAGAAATGTTCTGAGCTCAGATGCAAATTGTATTGACAGCATTTCTGGTATACTGTTGATTACAACAGAAAATGAGTTTGAATCATCCCTCAGTCTGCCTTATAAAAATATTTCCATTACAATAATATGCTAAGTTTATGTGTAAAGTAAAAAAAAAAAATACAAAGTTCTAAAAATATTACAGTGGTCAATTTTTATTTATTTATTTATTTTGTGTGTGTGTGTGTGTGTGTGTGTGTGTGTGTGTGTGTGTGTGTGTGTGTGTGTGTGTGTGTGTGTGTGTGTGTGTGTGTGTGCGTGTTTTTCTCCACAACATCATAAGCTACCATACCCCGAATTCATATTTATAAGGTAATCATTCATAATAGTGTTGATTTAAACATATTTACTATGTGGGTGAATTGTCAAGAACCTGTCTGGATCATATTTCATTTAAAATTATTGACTGAAATTTTGACATTATAAAATAAATTTCATTATACTTAGAAAATACAACTTATTGTATTATTATTTTTTATTTATTTAAATTATAAAATATAATTAAATTACATATTTACATCAAGCCGAGATAAAATTTTACTTAAAAAGAAGCCTGTTTTATATTTCTTAATTTGTTTGATTATTTATTTATATTTTTGTTCATTTATTTGAATTTTGAAATATAATAAAATTATATATTTACATTAAGCTAAAATTAAATATTACTTAAAAAAATAAAACCTGATTTATATTTATTTATTTGTTTATTTATTCATTCATTGATATATTTATTTAACTTATAAAATTATATATAAATTATATATTTACATCATGTCAAAGATACATTTTGCATACAAAAAATGAAGCCCTTTTTTATTTATTTATTTTTTATTTCTCTAAATTATAAAAATATAATTAAATTATATCTTTAAATCACGGTATTCTTGATAATCTTCTTGAACATTCCAGACATGCACCAATATTCATGAGCCAAATCTTCATTATTGTAGTGTTTGTCATTTCTCATGCCTTATTGTGTCTACACAATTGTGTCTAGTTTCAGATATTGCAATTAAACCCAATTATCCAACACATCCCGCTCATTTGTGAAAGATAACAGCACCATATTCAGTACTGCGCTGATATTTCCTCAGTCTGACATAATGCATGATGCTGCTGAAAGCTTTTCATGGGCTAGACTGAATTCACTTTTCCTGAAGATCAATATCTTTTGAATCAATGTAGAGGCACATCCCTCTCTGGATCCTTATACTGATTCCATCTTTCACTAATGCGCTTAACTCTGCCATTTGAAACATAGTCAAAAGCCATTTGGCTTGCTGTGCATATTTTCCTGAAGTGTCTGTGGTCTGGCACTAATGTCTTCCTGTACCTACCAGGCAATTTAGTGCATTCATTACTTATGTTATACTGTATGGCAATGCTGAATTGATTACACACTGAGTCTCCACATTAATTCAGTACTAAATATTAAACATGTCCATTACCAGACTGATAATTTATAAACACTTGCTTGGACTTAAGGTTTCTGAGGCATTACATTTTATTACTAAATTAAAATGTGTTATTAGTTAAGGTTTAATTTCACTATATTTCACCCTGAAATCAAAAGAAATGTCATATATTTACACAAATTTATATTTTACAATATACATATAATTGTGTTTTACTTAAAGAAAATGAAGTGTATTTTAGTACCGTATTTTAGGATTTATTGCATTGTTACATTATTTTCATGATAATTTATCACATTCTCCCATTTTTATCACTGTAATATCGAAGTATTATTGAAATCATTTATTTAAACTTTTATTTAATTAACACATTTGACACAATATGATTGCAGTTCACGTTCTGTGATAATTTTGCAGAGAAACGTTATTGTGGTCACCTGTTGTGGTCAATTTCTGATATAAACATTACAATATTGATATATAATGAAAATGAACAATGTAATATATCATAATCTATATATCTTAATTAAAAAAAAGAAGTGTGTGTGTGTGTGTGTGTGTGTGTGTGTGTGTGTGTGTGTGTGTGTGTGTGTGTGTGTGTGTGTGTGTGTGTGTGTGTGTGTGTGAAATATATATACACAAACTACAGTAAAAACAGTAATATTGTGAAAAATTATCACTATTAATTATTTTAAAATGTAATTTACTTTAGTGTTACAACATTATCAGTGTTATTGACGTTGAAGAGTTTATTTAATATTTAATATTATATTATGGTGGATTTTTTGTAACTTTGATGAAAAGGAAGTTCAAAAGAACATCATTTATTTGAAATAAAAATCTTTCGCTACAATTTAAATGTCTTTACTTTCACTTTTGATTAATTTTATGCATCCTTGTTGAATAAAAGTATTAATTTATTTTATTTTATTTATTATATATATTATGGTATATCATATTGTTCATCTATACATAATTTACATTTAATATATTTATTTTACATAATAATTTATGTATTATATATATAGTTTTTGTGGTTTTGCGACATACAGAGCATACAGTATCTCTATATACCACTCACTAAAGCTGTTTTATGTGTCTTTATAGATCCTGGCTAACATCATCATTTTCATCTGTGGAAATGTGGCGGGAGCCTATCACAAACACCTGATGGATCTGGCTGTCAAACAGACGTACCACGACACCTGCAACTGCATCAAGTCCCCCATCAAACTGGAATTCGAGAAGCATCAGCAGGTACGACCGAGAGGGATGCACTGATTGCCTGTTGCTTTCAAAGAACGGATAAACAGCGCTGAACTGCGTGGTGCCCGGTCCTTCAGGGAACAGGAAGTTAATGTAGGCCTCGTTTGGGGAGGTATTGGCCAGGCTTGAGCGTGAGTCATTCCTGCAGCTGTATCGAAGAGATCATGATATCACCACAATAGGCGGCTAATATCCGAAGGTGGAGGGGGCCGAGAGTTGCATTGTCCCAAAATAGCTTTGTTTCCCCCCAGCGCTCTGTTTCCTGTTGGATACGGGTGGGGCGGAAGTCTGTACAGGGCCTCTCGCTTGCCTGGGTTAGTTGTGCTTATTGCTGTTTTGTGTGAAATAATGATAAAGCGTCTCTCTGTGGCGATGGCTGAGTGAGTGAAATATGAGCGGTGAGATAAAGGCAAATCACTTCTGCTCCATCAGGAATTATCACTCTCACTCGGTGAAATATCACCCTGCTCCAGCACATGCCCTCGGCTCCATTACTCTATGAATGTTATCGGAGTTGTTGTTTTTTTTGGCTTTCCTGGTAGAACAATTACAGAGTGCAAGGCAAAGACAATGTTTCGCTCACTCACTGCTCGGCGTGATTGAATCGTGTATGTATGTTCTGTGAGTGCTTCAGTCAGTTCATTAGTAGTCGGCTCTTGCCGTATTGTAAAACATGCTGGCACGTTTCCTTCATTTACCTCCTGCAGGGCTGCGCACTGGCTGGTCATTCCAATCAGAACATTAGTTCAGCACAAACCATCAGCCTAATTACAGATATGCGCTTCATTTTACATTTCAAGGGTGAATAAAATATTATCTTTAAAATATATTTTGTGATGAAAAAAAGTTCAGGTTTGAAAAGCACAGCGCAGGATTTGCAAAGCCCTAAACCGAATTGTTTCTCTGTGTTATGAATGATACCGCAAATATTTACTTTTAAATAGACTAACCTTCAAAAAAAAAATGTTTTATGTTTTTGAAAGAAGTCTGTTATGCTCACAAATGCAGCATTTGATTAAAAATACAGTAAAAAAAAATAGCAATATTGTAAACTATTATTATAATTTAAAACAGTTGATTTCTATTTGAATAAAATTTAAAATGTAATTTATTTCTGTGATGGTAAAGTTGAATTTTCAGCATCATTACTCCAGTCATCAGTGTCACATGATCCTTCAGAAATCATCATAATATGCTGATTTGCTGCTCAAGGAACATTTCCTATGTTGAAAACAGTTGTGCTGCTGATTAATATGTTTTGGAAACCATTTTTGCATTTGCATTTTTCAGGATTCCTTGCTGAATAGAAAGCTCAAAAGAACACTTTAACAGAGCAACAATCATGCCCATTTATACTCTTCTAGACTAAGGACCACAAGATGGACATAATTTCCTTGAGCAATCACTCTGTCAGACCACAGCACATGCACCCATTAGAGTGGACAACCTTCTTTGATTTGTCTCATTTTTGATTATAATACATTAATGGACTGTTATTTAAAAGCACTCACATCTTCTGAGTACAATGGTAAAAATTGTACAGTATAAATAATTTCTCCTCATTTCCTGCAGTCACAATCAGCACATGGCACACACCCCGTTATTTTGTTTTCTTTTATTTGACCTTCATTAAGCAGGGTGGTCTCTGAGAGGAAAACAAAGGGAACGGAGAAAAGTGACGGGATAATAAAAAGAGAAATGAATGGGCTTTTCAAACCTCAAACACAATCCTGTTCCATATTTCACATTCTTCTTAGTTTTCTTTGGGTTATTTGTTCTCCGTAACAATGTGCTAACCCTTATTCAAGTGTGATGCATTTCTTAACCCCGGGTTGAAAATGGACTTAATTAGTGGTTGACCAATGAGGGTTTTTACATGTTCAAAGCCAATGGGATAGCTAATGAACAGGCTGATAAAGTATATTTATTTAAAATTCAAATAACAGAACATTTTTCATTGACCATGCTGACCACTTCTGGTCAGCCAACTGTGCACAGTTCTTGATTGATGCCAAAAAAAAAAAATAGCCAAATATTGGTAATTTAATCAGCCAAATTGGTAAGATCACACACAGATCACAGTGTGTAAAGTTTAATAGATTTCAGCTGTTTAAATTCAGAACAGCATCTGAGCAAATAATGTCTACATTTGTTCTTTGGTAGAATCACAAATGTTTCTTTAGAATCAGATTTTTTTTTTAGTTCATTAGCAGCAAGAGACATCTGTTAGTTACACTGCTATGATTCAATCTGTTCACCCACCTCGGTTATTTTTCTCTTATTTTCTGTCTGTCATTCTACCAGCCATCCATCAGTTGTGAAAAACAAAACAAAAAATTATATATATATATTTTTTTTGTTCTTATGCTCACTACATTAAAACAATAATATTGTGAAATATTATTACAGTTTAAAATATTTGCAATATATTTTATAATGTAATTTATTCATGTGATGTAAAGCTGAATTTTCAGAATGATTACTCCAGTCTTCAGTGTCGCATGATCCTTCAGAAATCATTCACATGCTGAATTTGGTACACAATTATTAATAAGGGTTTTTAATATAAATGTTGTAAATACTTCTTGCTGCTTACTGTTTTGGTGGCAAATTGTCCACAAAGTGACCTGTAACTACCACCCTCCTCTCTTTTCAACCAATAGGAGCGTCTTTTGCTGTCCCTGTTGCCTGCTCACATTGCGATGGTGATGAAGGCAGAGATCATTCAGAGACTGAAGGGGCCTAACTTCGGCCGGGCGGAAAACACCAACAACTTTCACAACCTCTATGTACAAAGACACACCAATGTAAGGTAGGACTTGTGACACACATACTAGCACATCCGTGCGCTCAGCTGATTTATTTTAGGCAGCCTAGAAAATATATATAAATCCTATACACCGCACCTGCTCTCCGCCGAGCTGTCATACCCTCAATAGATCCTGTCAAACCATCCTGCCCTCCTTCAGTCTGCACACAAAATACAAGCTATTCATCAACCTAGATATAAGTAGCTCTCTTTTAAAAGTGCCTAGACACTTTTGTATGCTTCTATTAAAAAGTAAAAACAAACACAATCTTCAGCTAAATAGGGCAAACTGTTGAAGAGGCTCTTCGTCAAAACACAAATAAAAGTTTGTTCATTGCATTGAAGGACAAGTAGTTTTCTGTTTTGGAAGCAATATTGCTCTCTACGTCAATATCCTTTTGATCTGTGAGGTTGATTTTTGCTCTGCTCATTCTCAGTGTAACTGACTGAAGGAAAAAGCAAAGAATATTTTCTTGGCATCTACATAATGTCCTGTATCTCTAATTCACGATGGATTTCACAGAGGATCTTCCAGGGCAGGCCGTGCACTCATGTCATTAATGTTACTGAAGGATATTGGCAGTATTAGAGGAGCATTTCAGGTTCAGTAAAAGTTAAGTTGGACAGCATTTGTGGCATAATATCAATTACCATAGAAAATATTTTTATTTATTCAACAGTTCTGGTCCTCAAATTTGATTGGCTGACCAGCATTCCAACAGCACTTTTAACAGTTTGTATCACTCTGTTTGTCTGTGTTTGTTCCAGACAGACAGCCAGTCTGTCAGTGGTGGGGATTTTTAGTGACTCTTTCTGCATTATACATTGATACCACTGTAGGTGGCGACAAGTAAATGACTTTGACTTTTAATCATTTAGTTGAACCAGTTCGTTGAAAAACACAGATTAATTTAGAAACAAAATAAGTAACTCTCTTTGTAAGTGAGTTATTGAATCATTCACTGATCCATTCATTGAAAAACAGATTCAACAATCTTTGAGTGAGCCGTTGAATAATTTACTTATCCATTTCATTCAAAAACACAGATTTATTGAGAAACTAAACAAGTTTCTCTTACGAGTGAGTTGTTGAATCATTTACTCATCCAATACATTAAAAAATATAGATTAATTCAGAAGCTAAATAAGTGATTGTGAGTCATTGAATCTTTCACTCAAGTCAATGATTAATTCAGTAACACCACTACTGAGTGCTGCTCAGAGATGCAAGAGGTAATTCTCCTGAGGCTTTGTTTAGAACTGTTTCCTTTGTCTGAGAAAAATAGACGAAATAACTCTCAATATTGTGTCTAAAATGCAACTACATTTTTAGTTTTGTGAACTGTTGTATAAGTGCAGTATCGCACATGCATCATGCTGTTGGTCAAAATATCAGCACGGCTTTGTTTTTAAGGATGTTTCATTACTGGAAGACAAGAAAAATGCTTATTCAGAAAATAATTATTTGCAAGGTGTGCATTAATTGCAGTACAAAAGCATCATTTCATACTCTTTACCAGTTTGCATAACTCTCCTTTTCTTGAACATTTTAATATTTTCCACAGCATTCTGTATGCAGACATTGTTGGATTCACGCGTCTGGCCACTGACTGTTCGCCTGGAGAACTGGTCTACATGCTCAATGAGCTCTTCGGCAAATTTGACCAGATAGCCAAGGTATCATATGTCCTAACAGGCATGAGATATAGCCCGTGTGACAACTAGACCCAGTCTCTCCTAATTATGACATACTTTCACATTGATATGATGATATATTAATATTATATTAATATTTTTCCTGTATAGAATATAATGTCTACTGCACCTGCTGTCTTGATGGTTTGTTTGATTCAGGATAACGACTGCATGCGGATCAAGATCCTGGGTGACTGCTATTACTGTGTGTCAGGGCTGCCAGACCCTCTGACCGAACACGCTAACAACTGTGTGAAGATGGGGCTGGACATGTGTGAAGCCATCAAGTAAAAGAGCACGCTGTCTTTCTCAAACTAAATTTTAATTGGTCCATCACAGCAATCTGCACTAAAATATGTTTGCATAATAACCACTAAACTGTATAATTGACCTTTGATACAGGACATTTCCGATTCCTACATAGCTGTGCTAGTTTAAATGTCTGTGCAAACATGGTGTAAAATTCAGTCTTAATAGGCAAATTTAACCTAAATAAAATTGGCATACAATGCCGTACGGTTGCCTGAGGTTGCCAGCCTGCGGAGCACCTGCTGGGCGTCCCATAAGCCAGTGCCTATCAGAATATATTTTGAGATAATGACCAGCTGATGTTCTTGTTCGTCATTAGAACAAAGAGTTATCTGCTTCAAAGTCCTAAAACCACTACACGTGAGCTGTTTGTCACATTACGCCCTTTCATCATCTACAAAAGACCATTTCTGTGTCCTTTTTTCCCATGGTGTCTGTCTTTTCAAGCACTACTCTCTGAGGCTGAAATAACTCTCATACTCAAGAGGCTCGGATGTATGATATTGTTGAAACCCACACATTCACCTTTTCGTCTCTTTCTCCATCTCAAAGTGCAGCCCCTTTTTCCAGTCCCTTTCACGATTCCTCACCCATTCTTTATTCTTCTGCTCTTCTGCCACACATTTGCTTTCCGTTACGCTACTGCAACCTTTTTCTTTCACACACACACAAATCCATTTTAGGGGGTAATTGAGAACCCTCCAGTGTATTTTCCAACATGACATAGCTCAGGCTGAGGGGCTCCTAGAAATAAGAATGGTGTGTGACAGATACACTGAAATGATCTGTCAGAGAAACACACACACTTCCAGGGGAGCCATGCACTTTTTTTTTTTTTTTGAGAAAGCACCAGTGGCTAGTCTGGTTTTGTTTTGTTTTGTTTTATTTTGTTTTGTTTTGAGGGAGCACCAGTGGCTGTTTTTGTTTTGTTTTGTTTTGTTTTGTTTTGAGGGAGCACCAGTGGCTGTTTTTGTTTTGTTTTGTTTTGTTTTGTTTTGTTTTGAGGGAGCTCCAGTCGCTGTTTTTTTTTTGTTTGTTTGTTTTGTTTTGTTTTGTTTTGTTTTGAGGGAGCACCAGTGGCTGTTTTTTTTGTTTGTTTTGTTTTGTTTTGTTTTGAGGGAGCACCAGTGGCTGTTTTTTTTGTTTGTTTTGTTTTGTTTTGAGGGAGCACCAGTGGCTGTTTTTGTTTTGTTTTGTTTTGTTTTGAGGGAGCACCAGTCGCTGTTTTTGTTTTGTTTTGTTTTGTTTTGTTTTGAGGGAGCACCAGTCGCTGTTTTTTTTTTGTTTGTTTTGTTTTGTTTTGTTTTGAGGGAGCACCAGTGGCTGTTTTTTTTTTGTTTGTTTTGTTTTGTTTTGTTTTGAGGGAGCACCAGTCGCTGTTTTTGTTTTGTTTTGTTTTGTTTTGTTTTGAGGGAGCACCAGTGGCTGTTTTTTTTTTGTTTGTTTTGTTTTGTTTTGTTTTGAGGGAGCACCAGTGGCTGTTTTTTTTTTGTTTGTTTTGTTTTGTTTTGTTTTGAGGGAGCACCAGTGGCTGTTTTTTTTTTGTTTGTTTTGTTTTGTTTTGTTTTGTTTTATATTGTTTCGTTTTGAGGGAGCACCAGTGGCTGTTTTTGTTTTTGTTTTTTTTGAGGGAGCATCAGTGGCTGCTTTTTGTTTTGTTTTGAGGAAGCACCCGTGTTTTTTGCATTTTTGCTTTGACTTATTTTTTTTTTTTTGGTTAAGCAATTTAACACTGGTCATAGAATAATTGAATAATTGACACAAACTAGAATAGCACCAAACTAGCTTAATCCATGCTGCATTAAAAAAAAATCATGTTGGTCTAGACTGTTTTGTGCAGCGGGGACATGGTAACATTCAAACTGGCTTATCTGAAACACAAGATGATGCGTTCTGTGTGCTGAATGAATATATACACAGGCACCAGACACACTTCCTCATAAACCAACACGTACCGCCGCAATCCTGGCACCTTCTGATGTTTACTTTGCTATAAATATTTCTGGTGTTAAGCCGAGTTATGTCAGTGAAATATGGTGCTGTTTCAGTCATTTCAAAGGATGGAGGGAGAGCCTGAAGTGTGTACATGCTGTAAAATAAATATCTTTCATGACACTGGAAGAAAACTTGCCTTATTTACATAAAATATTTGTATAAAATTCACCAAGAGTATTCAAACTAGTTTCTTATTTAAAAAAAAACTTTCAATCTGAAGGTTTGTTTAAAATTAGTTATTTGTGCCACATACATTTCTTTCAAAACTTTGTAATAAAAAATACTTTTTAAATAGATTTTTATATACTTTTAAAACAACTGTTATACATTTTAATTCTGACAATTGATTAAAATGCATTTTGCATTAATTACATGCTGATTAAATAATAATATGCTGATTAATTAATTAAATTTATCAAAATGAATTGCATAAATACATACAGTATTTGAATTACATAAATACATATTCAATTACACTATTGTGGCAAACAATGCAATGTTTTTTATTATTATTTTAAAATGTATAAAATATTAAACAATGAGCAAACTTTACTTGTTATTTCAGGAAGGTGAGAGATGCTACCGGAGTTGACATTAACATGCGTGTTGGAGTGCACTCTGGGAATGTTCTCTGCGGTGTGATTGGCCTCCAGAAATGGCAGTATGATGTTTGGTCACATGACGTCACCCTGGCCAATCACATGGAGGCGGGGGGTGTACCTGGGTAAGATCAGCATATGACTTTTGTTTTTCCCCATTTCATGATTTTCACATATTTGCCACAAGTGCTATTATGCTCATGGAGGGTTCTTGACGTTAATAGAAATGCTCTGTTGAGAGCACAGTGAATGTGCTTTTGTGCTACTAATGAGTGTTCGTTGAATAACCCAAAAAAATAACAGAAACGCAAAGCACTACATTCATTTTTCATATCTCGACTCTATTGTCTCTGTGGGCATTGGAACATTTGTGAAATACTCACATAATGCACCTGTTTTTGTGAAGAGTTCTTTCATTTGCCAGCCTGTAATAGTTGTGTGCTCCTCTCCAGACGGGTTCACATCTCTTCTGTGACACTGGAACATTTGAAAGGAGCGTATCAAGTCGAGCCAGGCAACGGACAAAGCAGAGATTCTTACCTGAAAGAGCACGGCATCATCACGTACCTAGTCATCAACCCGAAGGTAAAAAATGACGCAGTCCAGCTTCTACATTTATAAATAACTAGACATTTACATTTTCTGAATAAAACAGTGTTGCTGGATTCAATTCACCTTGAGCACTAATTAGCATAATTACACTATTTAGACTGTGGAGTTACACAAACGTGACTTTGTGGTCATATTTGATAACCCTGGGAAGAGTGTTTGTCAAAACACAAGTTCAAGGAAACAGGCATCAAGACCCAGAAGATTCCTGAACATCCATCCATTCAGATGTGTGTGGGCTTTTCAGCCCACAGAAATCACAATGCCTGGCACCATATATTCAAATAACAACACCTATTCTTTTATTTATCCAGTGCCTTATTTACTTTTCAACAATGCATTTGCTTTGCCCAAGGTAACAAAAGTAGCAAATTTTTCTCATAAGAGACTGATACATTTATTTCTGTTGAGTTTGAGCCTCTCGGTCCTCTTATCATATCAGCCCACTGCACACCCACTCCCTCCACACTGCCATTATGATGACTGCATTTGAGTTTGGAGGGCTTTTGCTTGTTTGTTTAGTTGTTCTCTTTCTTTTATCACCCTGTTGTTCAGTTAATGCCCACTTGCATTTTTGTTTTATTCTAATGAACGACTGTTATCGAGTCAAGCTGCTGTAAAGTAGACCATACAGATTTGAGGGAGCCACTGTTATCTTTTATACTATAGCAGGGGTTTTCTCTCAAATACTCTATTTTCTCTCAAATTTTCCCCATAGAATTTAATTTGATAAAAAATGTATCTTCTTTTATTTTGTTTTACTTTTTTTGGGGGGGGGGGGAGATATAAATTCTTAATATTTTAAGAAAATCTGCTTACAATCAAATTAGGTTATACTGAATGAACATGTTAATACAGTTAATCAATTAATCCAGTTTTAGGACCTTATTTGATTTTTATCAGATTCTTGGAATGCTTGTGTTTGATTCCATTAAGATCTTTTACAGTTGGTTCTAAAATCATGATAGAAATCCAGTCCTGTACACCAGTGGCTTTGTAAGTGGTTTTGCTTCAGGACCCAGATATTATATTGGACATCAAGTAGAGACTTGACACAATTGTTTAGGATCCCAAAGTACACAGAAATATCTTGAATATCAGTATCAAATCAAGTAGGCTAATACACTTGAATCAAAAAATTTATATAAAACACACCTGTGACCCACCACTTCAGTACATATTCTTGTTCGATTTTTTGGATTTCTGTGCTGTAAAACATCCATTTAGACTCGTACTTCATGCTGTGTTTGTACTTCATGCTTAGGCAGAAAAACGGAGTCCCCCGCTACCTGCTCGGCTTCGTCCCACTGTGGATGGGGCCAAGATGAGGGCATCCCTCCGCATGACGCAGTACCTCGAGTCCTGGGGAGCGGTCAAACCGTTTGCTAACCTCCACCATCGAGACAGCATGACCAACGAGAACGGCAAGATCAACACACGCGTGAGTCAACCTGAGCACACACGCAAAAAATACTGTCATTCTGATGGAAGATTTACCGTATTGACCCGAGTATTAGAAAATGTTGTTTTCTTGAAAATATATCTGAAAAAACGCGGTCGTCTTATATTCAGGGTCTAGACCAGGGGTCACCAAGTTCGGTCCTGGAGGGCCGGTGTCCCTGCAGAGTTTAGCTCCAACCCAAATTAAACACACCTGAAGCAGCTAATCAAGGTCTTACTAGGTATACTTGAAACTTCCAGGCAGGTGTGTTGAGGCAAGTTGGATCTAAACTCTGCAGGACACCGGCCCTCCAGGATCAAGTTTGATGACCCCTGGTCTAGACTCTAGACTTTGACATGTCAATAATACACCCACAACAATAGGTGGCGCCAAACACGCATAAAACGAGTGTGCCATGAAATAAGTAATGTAACTTAATGTGTGTTGGAAAGATTGCGAGTGGAAAACAAAAGAATAAGAAAAGCTTACAGCGGCATGAGACTGTCATGTTAGCCTGATGGAACCAAACTTCCTCTGTAAGTGATTTTAAAACATAAGACAGTACCCAGATTTGAAGACTACAATAAGATTTCACTTCTACTGCTAATAAAATTTTGGTAGGCTACTATGAGATGGATAGCCTAATTGTTATATAATTCAGATGGGCTACCTGTTATTTTTATGGTATATCAAAAAGTGTATATTTTTAAATGTCATTGTTGGTACATTTTACCAGTATTTACCATACTTTCAAAGCAAAAATTAAAATAGGAAAAATATGCAATATGAAAATAATTTAAGAAAAACGTGTTTTACAGAGGAAAAAAAAAAAGATTTGGTTTTCAAAAAGCAAAGGTACATCTGGAAAAAGGGGGGTCGTCTTATAATCAGGGTCGTCTTATATTCGGGTCAATACGGTAAATGGTGATTACTGTCATCAGGACTAGTTTGTACTTGAAGCACTTAATAGTGCTCTATTAATTACATTTGTACATTTTTTTCTTACAGGATGTGCCGTTAGGGCAGTACAACTTTCAGCAAAGTTCTGAAAGGTCTGTTTATTGCTTTATACAACATAAAAAAGCAAAAATATAAATTCAAGTGAATAACCTTTCAGAAAGTTCACACTGACCTCATTTACATTTCCATGGTTGTTTAAATCAGAACAAAATCGCAGAAAAAGAGATTTGAAGAGGAGTTGAACGAAAGAATCATTCGCACCATTGATGGCATTAACTCACAGAAGTAAGCATCCATAATGCTTTGCATCTTATCCATATGGAGTAACTCATGAATTGCTAAATAGCTAAATGTTAACAAGGATCAAGTGAAGTCTGACCTCGCAGTGGGATTCAAAATCTTATTTAAATCAGCATATACTGTATACAGTGGGTACGGAAAGTATTCAGTCTTTGTTATATTGCAGCCATTTGCTAAAATCATTTAAGTTCATTTTTTTTCCTCATTAATGTACACACAGCACCCCATATTGACAGAAAAACACAGAATTGTTGACATTTTTGCAGATTTATTAAAAAAGAAAAACTGAAATATCACATGGTCCTAAGTATTCAGACCCTTTGCTCAGTATTTAGTAGAAGCACCCTTTTGATTTAATACAGCCATGAGTCTTTTTGGGAAAGATGCAACAAGTTTTTCACACCTGGATTTGGGGATCCTCTGCCATTCCTCCTTGCAGATCCTCTCCAGTTCTGTCAGGTCGGATGGTAAACGTTGGTGGACAGCCATTTTTAGGTCTCTCCAGAGATGCTCAATTGGGTTTAAGTCAGGGCTCTGGCTGGGCCATTCAAGAACAGTCAAGTTGTTGTGAAGCCACTCCTTCGTTATTTTAGCTGTGTGCTTAGGGTCATTGTCTTGTTGGAAGGTAAACCTTCGGCCCAGTCTGAGGTCCTGAGCACTCTGGAGAAGGTTTTCGTCCAGGATATCCCTGTACTTGGCCGCATTCATCTTTCCCTCGATTGCAACCAGTCGTCCTGTCCCTGCAGCTGAAAAACACCCCCACAGCATGATGCTGCCACCACCATGCTTCACTGTTGGGACTGTATTGGACAGGTGATGAGCAGTGCCTGTTTTCTCCACACATACCCTTAGAATTAAGGCCAAAAAGTTCTATCTTGGTCTCATCAGACCAGAGAATCCTTCAGCTGTTTTTTAGCAAACTCCATGCGGGCTTTCATGTGTCTTGCACTGAGGAGAGGCTTCCGTCGGGCCACTCTGCCATAAAGCCCCGACTGGTGGAGGGCTGCAGTGATGGTTGACTTTCTACAACTTTCTCCCATCTCCCGAATGCATCTCTGGAGCTCAGCCACAGTGATATTTGGGTTCTTCTTTACCTCTCTCACCAATCCCCCGATAGCTCAGTTTGGCCGGACGGCCATCTCTAGGAAGGGTTCTGGTCGTCCCAAACGTCTTCATTTAAGGATTATGGAGGCCACTGTGCTCTTAGGAACCTTAAGTGCAGCAGAATTTTTTTTGTAACTTGGCCAGATCTGTGCCTTGCCACAATTCTGTCTCTGAGCTCTTCAGGCAGTTCCTTTGACCTCATGATTCTCATTTGCTCTGACATGCACTGTGAGCTGTAAGGTCTTATATATAGACAGGTGTGTGGCTTTCCTAATCAAGTCCAATCAGTATAATCAAACACAGCTGGACTCAAATGAAGGTGTAGAACCATCTCAAGGATGATCAGAAGAAATGGACAGTGAGTTAAATATATGAGTGTCACAGCAAAGGGTCTGAATACTTAGGACCATATGATATTTCAGTTTTTCTTTTTTAATAAAAAAATGTCAACAATTCTGTGTTTTTCTGTCAATATGGGGTGCTGTGTGTACATTAATTGAACTTAAATGATTTTAGCAAATGGCTGCAATATAACAAAGAGTGAAAAATGTAAGGGGGTCTGAATACTTTCCGTACCCACTGTATATATATTAACATATTTATTAAATATTTTTTATTTTATATATTTCACATTTATTTTCATTTGTATATTATATTTATTTAATTTTCATTTAAAATGTATTTAGTAAAATAAAAACAACTAATTAATTTTTATTTTATTTTTTATTTATATTAAATAGAAAAATACAACACTTCGTTTGACAGTTCGTTTCACTTTCAGAGCATTTCCTGCATCAATGTCACCCAACAAGCTATTATAATAGTGATTCATCGTGACAATGAGAATTTCATTGTAACAAATGACTTAAAGGTGGGGTAAGCGATTTCTGGAAGCCAATGTTGATATTTGAAATCACCAAAACAAACACGCCCCTACCCCAAACGGGTCTCGCCCCTATTTTGATAGCTCCGCCCCACATATACGTAGCCTACGCAACTCAGGCAACGATTAGTTCTGTGAAACAAAGCAAAACCAATGTTACACCGTGTCTACACCAGACAGGAGCGGCGTGACAAAATACTATAAAGTCATTATAATCAGTGATGCTGTCTACACTGGATGCTGCGCGGCGTGACAAATCTCTAACAGAAAACTGCTGCCGCGTTCTATTTATGACGTGCTGACACAAATTTCAAATGATTTTCAGCGGTCGCTTTATCGCGTGCAGTGTAGGCAGACTTAAGCTGTTGCAGCGCGTCCGGTGTAGACACGGTGTTACTCACCTATCGAGAAGAACCAAAGCAACCTCGGCGTCCGATCGCAGGCCTTCCGCTCCTTGAGTTCTCTCCAGCGCTGGAAAGCTGATCCGATATTTACATGAGTCCTACTTCTTGCCTTATCGTTCTGCAGACGTTTTCCTCTTTTGTTTTTTATCCGCCATCTCTATCTTTCTGTCGCTCGGCTCAGCTGTTCAATGAACGCTCTCTCCTCCTAGGAGAGTAGACACACCCCTTACTGCTGATTGGCTACAAGTTTGTTTTGGTACTCGGCCCGACACGTTTTCTAAAGCATTTTTGAAAAATTACATACCCCACCTTTAATTTATGCTTTCTTTCCACCAGACAGTGGCTGAAGTCGGAGGACATTCAGAGGATATCTCTGTTCTTTCATAATAAGGCACTCGAAAAAGAGGTACATTTCACCTTGAGATGTGTCATTGAATGGCAAATACTTTATGTGCTTCATTGTAAAGAGAAATCTGCATCCTAAAAAAAACGTAAAGAAAAGAGATTAATTTTTTTTTCTTTTTTCTAACAGTACAGAGCCACAACTCTGCCGGCCTTCAAGTACTACGTCACCTGTGCTTGTCTCATTTTCTTCTGCATCTTCATAGTGCAGGTCTTAGTCTTGCCAAAGTAAGTGCCATCTCCACCACATCTTCCAAGTATCTCATTGTCTTTTGCGATGCAATTACGCCGCTGTCTCCCACAGCACTTAGACCAAGTGACGCATAATAATATTACAACATTTCTACACAATTGAGAGAAAATGAGTGCAACGATTAAGACCGGGATGATGGGAATGTCAATGCCTGCCTGAAAAAGACAGCCCTGAGCAGACAGTTACAGATTTTTTATTGATTTTTTTTTTTAATCAGAGGCCAATCTAGTTTGGAAATGATGTCTCCCTTTTGTATGAAGTCAGACAGAAAAATCTATGCAAGACGTCACCCTAATTTACTGCTCATGTTAACCGAGAACACATTCACAAGAGCCGAGAGCACAGTGCTCTCTCTCAAGCTGAGTTCTCACTTCCTGACATTGATTTTATATCAGATTTATAGTGAGATATGGCACCACAAAGACTAAAACTAAACGCTTTTGTTCCTATATTCAAAAAGCCATTAAAATATGTGATGCTTGCTTGGGTTTATTTACATTCTCTAAACTTTGCCAACCCCAAAGCCCTAAATTTCAGCATCTAATTTCTCTCACACTATTTGTTCTATGTGAATGTTACCTTGAATGTTGTTTAAAATAGATGTTTTGTTGTTATTCTAAGCAATCAGAATTTTTTCTCCTATTGGACAATTAAACAGGTGAAAGATCCCAGAAATCTAGACTGAAGAAGGCATCTCTTAACTAAAACTAAAACTATTGAAAATTGTTTTGCTGGAAAGCTAAAATAAAATATAAATATTAGAAGATGTAATTTCATACCTGCTCACCAAACTTACACAGGAAAGAAACAGAAGACATTTGCCTTATTTGTGTCAATGTCAATGTACCATCAGAATGATTTTGAAACTCAAAATTATTCTGATAATACATACAGTTGCTTTAAGTTGAAGTACTAAAATTACTACAGTTAAAGCTAAATAAAAATAAAAATATTAGAGAAAAAACTTTAAAAATATGAATGCTGCCTAAGCAACTAACTGAAATAAATAAAGAAGTTACAAATGATTAAAAAAATTAAACAAACTGAGATAATTTGGCAGCAGCTATTTACACTAAGTGCTAATAGCAAGTGGATTATATTTACACTAAGTGAAAATAGCAGTATTTTCTTAGCAATATGCTATTTACAGTAAGTACAAATAGCCATAGCTTCCATTTGCACTGTTAAAATAGCAGCATTTTCTGCAATTTATACTACTTATTGCAAATAGTGGCAAATATCTGCACCTCATTATTGTAATACATTATAAAACAGTATGAAATAATAACATGTTGTAATAACATGAAATAATAACGTTTAGTGTAAATTATAAGTTTTATTAATGTTATTAAATGGATGCTCTCTTATTAACCCTACCCAATACTTCATTATCAACTTTTCAATTATTTTCCTTAAATTTTATTGAAAATAAATGCCTTTCCGATGTGATATGAGATGTGAAAAGGGACAAGAATGAATTTGGCAAAAGGGTCATGACACAAACTATAGCAGGCGAACACGGATGATGAGTACGTATGCTTTGGAGTATCTCTGATGATTTTGTCTCTCACAGAACCACCGTCCTTGGAGTTTCATTCGGAATGGCCTTCTTGCTGCTCGCCTTGATCCTCGCCATTTGTTTTGCTGGTCACATACTGGTAAGTGGTGCTCGCACTTGTAGAAGTAAATATGAAGTAGCTTTCTTTGAGAGTGAATTGTCAGTGAATGAGGCAGGTTGGCTTGTCTGGCCAGTCTAGTCAGATGTTGACGTTACATATTTTTCCATTTTCCATGGAGGAAATTACTGTGTACTGAAATGCCATTTAATAAATCGAGGTTTCGCACATTTGAGACCCTCATCTTGTTAGAGAAAATGCCATACCGGGATAAAAAAAACACCATATCAAAACAAGATTGAAATTTCCTTGTTTTACCCGAGGAACAACACTTTCTCTGCTCTTAGAGAACGTCGTCTATAATCAAATTACCAGCTACTTTGGACCTGTGGAACATAAATGGCTTACGTAAATGTCAGCTGTATGTCTCTCTATTTTCTTTCTCCTGCTCTTTCTTTCTTAATATATTATGAAAGCTTAGAGCGAAATGGCTTATTCAATATTCAAAGGCCAGTAGATTCACTCATGGGAAATCTGGAAATATGAAAGAAAATGTTCTGGTCATATTCCACCCCAAAATCAGAAGAAAATTAAGCCTATTTTTATAACCGTTAAGGTTTACTGTATTGTAACATTATTTTCAAGCAAATATTATTTAAATTATATTTATACTAAGACTTTTTGTTAAAAAAAGATATAATTTTACTTCATAATTCAAATAAATGCTGTTATTTTGAACTGTCAAGGAATCATATACTGTATATATATATATATATATATATATATATATAAGGAATGCTTCTTAAGCATCAAATTAGCATATTAGAATGATTTCTGAAGGATCATGTGACACTGAAGACTGGAGAAATGATGCTGAAAATTCAACTTTGCATCACAGGAATAAATTACATTTTAAAATATATTAAAATAGAAAACAGTTATTTTAAATTGTAATACTATTTCACAATATCGTAGTTTTTGCTGTATTTTTTATCAAATAAATGCAGCCTTTTTGAGCATAAGAGACCTCTTTCAAAAACATGTAAAAATCTTACCATCCCCAAACTTTTTTGAACAGCAGTGTGCATCATGTTAGTATTTGTTGTAATGCATTCATTTTTATTTACATTTATTTTTCTTGCAAAATCGTTGTATTATAGTATTACTGTATTTCAGAACTGAGAATCTATTGAGTATGACCTTTGAGAATGCTGAAAACTACTGAGAAAATTTCTCATTAGAATTTGGGGTCATAATGCAAAAACGTCACAATGCTATAATTATTAGATTTAAAAATAGGTTTTAATTTCTGTATGCAAAATATAATTTTTGGGGGGAGGGGGGTGACCTTGACAGATTGAACCTCATACACTCAAGGGAATTCCTACTATAATCAACGTAACCTGTTTTTCTGTATATTGAGGCATCAATTGTTATATTTTTAGAAGACATGACCTTCCAAAGAACTTGAAGGGTTTTTATGCCGTTCACCCACCAGCTCGACTTGATTTGTCCATTAATTAACCAAACAGTTTCAGTTGAAGATTCAGAATTCATGATGATAAAAAAAAAATAGGCCACACTGAATGGTGACATTGCGTTTGTCCAAAAAACTTTTTTTGTATTTTTGTGTCAAAAGAAAAGCAGCTTGATTGATAATACTTTTTACTGGGCTGTTTGTTGTCTCTTTTTCATGTAGTAAACTCAAGTCCTGTGGATTGCGGGTGTGAAGGGCCATTTTTATAAAGCTCTGGCACTCACATTTTGAGTTTTTTTAATGGTAGGACTCTCTTTTGGTTTCACAGACAACTGTCAAAGTCACAAGTGCCTGAGTTCTATGGAATTTAGTTAAGAGGCTTTCTCAGTTTTGTTCCCCATTTATCTGATGTTAGAGTTCACATTCGGCCCACAGATTTACAAATATAAAAGAGGGGTTAAGGTTATCCAGTAGAAGTGCTGTGTTTAAATATTGAAAGCAATTTTTTGTATAGATGATGTAACTAATGCGTGATTGACAGGTGAGAGGTTTTTTTTTGTTTAGCTCCTCTACCTCTTTTACTTCTTTTTGATTTAAGCCCAAAGCATTCTTGCACAGGGTCTAGGTTAAGTGTTTTGTAAAATGCTGTTCCACTGCAGCTCCGTTAATATTCATCCTGACAATGTAGCATAAACTGAGTCACTAAAGGTAACACGGCCTCTACAAACATTACATTAGTACCGCAATCAGTACAAGGTGAGTTTTACAAACAGATCTCAGTTTCTTCAAGGCCTCAAAGTCCTATTTCAGATAAAAATGTTTTTGAAACTCAGGCAGGGGTTTGATCTTTTTTCGTTCAGTTAAAATTTTGCTTGAATGGATAGTTTATTCAAAAATGAAAATTCTGTCACTATTTACTCACCCTCATGTCATTCCAAAACCCCCTGTTTTCTCTGTGCAAAATAGCCACATTGGTCCCTTTTGGCCTTCACTTCTCTTTCAAAAGCCTCGAAAATCGGTTGCCGGTAAATAGTGGTATGCTAAGCTACTATGCTAAACGGTAATCTTATTGAAAATAATTGAAAACACAAACCATGGGAAAAGTTGTTTCAGCCAATGAAATCACTTTTGGGGTCCAAGGAGGGTCAGACTCTATAGGGGGAGGAAAACTGTACCAGCTATGTTTCAGAAGGGAAGAAGTCCTCAATTTAGTCAATTGCATTTTTATGGAAATTATGGAAGTAAAATGGATTGTGAATGGCGTTTCATGTTGACTTCCTCTCAAAGTTGATATAGATGGCTTTTTTTTGTTATATATTCACTCACTGTGAAGTTATGTTTATTAATGTGTCTCTGACTTGTGGGGCACAATCATAACCTTGAGCATTTGGAATAGAAGCAGATATGCTAATGACGTTGGTGGGAGTTAAGCTTGTTTTTTTGTTTTTTTTACTTTTCTCTTGTTGCCGTAGCAATGGGGCAATGCAGCCTCCTGCACAATGCCCTGGCTCCCCAGCTCCTCTAAAGTCATCACCAACAAGCCCTGGATACGACTTGCACTCACCATGGCAACCACTGCACTTATCCTAGTCATGGCCGTGTTCAACATGGTGAGCATCACTACTACTTAATACCTGGTCTGTCAGCTAGATTGGGCTGCTTTTAAAATGACTGACATTTATTAGATACAAATATAATTTGTTATTATTGAGCATGTTCAATAAGAGAAATATTCTGTGCTTGCTTTGGTTCTGGTTATGCCAATATCGTGAACAGCCCGCTGGCTTTATGGTTCAGTAATTCAGGGAACTCTTTAGAAATAAGGGTAATACTAAAATCTTGGTCTTGCCTAGTTTTTCAAACCTCGACCTAAAAGACCTATGTCAAAGAGGATATTTTCCCCAAATAATATTACAAAATATCACTACACTATTAAAGCTCTGTTAGAAGTCCCAGTTTTGCGTGTATAGAAAATAGGAGGGGACCAAGTACCAAACCCTGAAGAACCTCGCAGATAGTTAATGTGATATAGACACTGTTTAACTTCAAAGTAATGTGAAGAAAATTCATGTGTGGTGATACAGTTCAGCTCTTGTCATGCCAAGCTTTGAGAGCTTAGATCAGGTGATTTACTTGGTCAAAGACTGCAACATAAGACAGGTGACATAAAGGCCAGTTTCCTTCTTTGTTAAATGGTGCACAATTTTCATTCCTAGCATACATAAACCTACAGTATTAGTATTTACAAAATATATTACATGACACATTCATTTAGACAGTTGGCTGATAAATCAGTCACCAGTTTGGAGGGCTTTATCTGTGGAATCTGTGGTGGTTCACAGTAAAGGGCAGAGTAGAATTAGTGTCAGCTGTCTGGTTGAATTCATCATTGCGTTAGCATCACAGTACTAGGGCTCTGGTCCAGTTTGGATCTAATGATGTTATCCCTGAGCTCAAGTGATTGGTTGTCCCTGTGGGAGAGAAACACAAGAGGAATGTGACTGAATACTTGGGTTTTTGGTTTCACGCATCTAAGATCAAGTGTTACACTGTTCAGCTGGGCTTTTTAAAACTTCGATATTTTGTTCTCTTGCAGTGACAGCCACGCATTTGTATTTGTGACTTAAGTGTCAAAACATTCTTTGTCACTGTATTTCTATAATAAACAAATTTAAGTAGTCACATGACAGCTTTAAACATCTCGCATCTTTTCAATTAAATCCTGCACCAACTGGACAAAACTGTATCCACAGAAGCTTCTATTCTGCCAAAGTTGGCAATTGGTCATCTCTGCTTTTCCCATCTGCTTGCAGCTCATTGATTTTTGTTGAATTTTGCACTTGTGTAAAAAAAAAGTGTTATGAACTTCTATGAAACATATTTGTTACAAAATGCAACAGATGTGTTTAGCTAAGAATGATGGTGTCTTTCTGCTGTAATGCTCTAAATTTTGTTTTCTCCATCTGTTGGGTTTTAAGTTCTTCTTAGACGGAGACAGGATGGTAGCATCACCTCCACTCAACATTTCCAACAGCAGTATGGATGGTCCATATGGTCAAGACTCCTCAAACAACAAGTTCTACTTGCCAGTAAGTTGCAACAAATCTTATCTCATACCTTTTGCCCACAAATCTCGGTAATTTGCTTCTCAGAAAAGAGTGAACTGAATAACCTTTTATTTACAGACCCACATGAAAACATATTGTAAATCCTCTGTTGAGATGTTGGTTTCAAAAAAATTATTTGTATCTGTCTTTGACAGAACAGACTTGCAGTGAATTATGAGTGTCATGAGATAAACCAATTTGTCTCACGCTTCCATCAGTATAATAAGTCACTTTATACTGTGCGTGATTATGTATGGCGACTCTGTATTGACATTTCACAGATGAAAAATATACTGGAAAATATAGTTATGCACTGAGAGCTATATACTGTATGACTGTATATTTGTAGATCTCTACAGATATCAAGATGGTGACAAAAACATCCTCAAGCGTTTTCCTGGAATGATACAGTACATTGGTTATGAAAAAAGACTCTTGGTGTATATGACTTTTTCATTTCTTAGTAACATCTATTTTGTAATATTTCAGGTTTCTGTGATTAAATACTTAGCATTTAATTCCAAGCTTCATAATTCTCTTTTCATTGATACTGATTGGCCCTGATGAATGTACAGATGTGACATCTGACTGGCTGTCTCTGCCCCGGCAGTATTTCATTTACAGCTGCATTCTGGGATTGATCTCATGCTCCGTGTTCCTGAGGATAAACTATGAGCTGAAGATGATAATTATGCTCGCTGCTGTAGTGGGTTATAATATCATCATTCTTCAGACCCACGCCTCCATACTGGATGATTACAGCATGGCCCTCTACAAGACCAAGCAACCAAACCGGTACTGGACTCTCATATGCTCCCACATATAGTGGCCCCAAAAAGTTGTCACAAAAAATCTGTAGATTTATTTATTTGTAGATGACACTTCTTTAATATTTCCATTGCACACACACAGTGAGTAAAAGAATGAAGAATTGTGCCACATAGATACATCTAGAAACTGTGTGGAGGCATTTTTTTCCATTAGGTCTCTCAGTATCCCCAGGGACTATGAGTGACAGGTGCTGCCGCTGAGATGGCAGGCTTTGTTTGGATTAGTCTTTTCGGAGGACTTGACAGTGTAGGACAAAAAAACATTTTAAACAACAGCCTATTGCATTTCTCTCATAATTATTTTTTCCTGTGGTATTATTCTTTCTTTGTTTCTTTTATTGTTTTTTCCACTTTCCTTGCCTTCATTAAGCATTTCTGAATGGATTAAGATTAAGCAATGGGTCAAATTGGCCTCTGCAACTACCCATGCAATATTATGACAGTTTATGCCTATACAACATGCCAATGAATCTGAATATGGCTAGACCGACACAGTGTTGCTGAGAAGTCCGTATAGCCCATATCCTACTCTAGACACAATACTTTTTTCATTTTTGTGTCCTCTTGACTTTTAAAATGTATGTTTCTGTCTGTTCCCCCTCAGGCCGGGTGTTCTTAAAGATTTGAAGACCATGGGCTCTGTGTCATTGTTCATTTTCTTCGTCACTTTGCTTGTTCTGGCCAGACAGGTGAGTCTCTTTCTGTCTGAAATCTTTTGCTTTAACACTGCTATCATACGTGCTCTTTGTTATTGAGGGGTTCATCTAAAGAGTTGTGCTGAATTATTTGTAGTGAGATCCACTGATCCACATGTGGCAATTCAGAGGAATAGTGCACCCCAAAATGAAAATTTGCTGAAAATGTATTCATCCTCAGGCCATCCAAGATGTAGATGAGTTTGTTTCTTCATCAGAACAGATTTGGAGAAATTTAGCATTACATCAATAGCTCACCAATGGATTCACTGCAATGAATGGGTGCCGTCAGAATGAGAGTCCAAACAGCTGATAAATACATTGCAATAATCTACAAGTAATCCACACCACTCCAGTCCAACAATTAACATCTTTTGAAGTGAAAAGCTCCATGTTTGTTAGAAACTGAATTCATCATTAAGATGTTTTTAAGAGTCCTCTGTCCATAATATTGTTTTCTCCAGTGAAAATTCATCTTGTTTGAATCAGGAGAGAAATATGCACAGATCAAGCACCGTTTATAAGCAAAAACAGTCCAAAACAACTCTAAATGTGAGCGAACAAGAGGATGGACTTTTTCACTGGAGGAAGCGTTATTATGGATTATAGACTGGTATTATGGCCAGAAGTGATAATGCCTTAATGATGGATTTGTTTATTATAACCATGCAGATTTTCATTTCTAAAGACTGGAGTGTGGATTACTTGTGGGTTATTGTGATGTTTTTATCAGCTGTTTGGGCTCTCATTCTGACGGCACCCATTCACTGCAGAGGATTCATTGGTGAGCAAGTGATGTAATGCTAAATTTCTATGAATCTCTTCCCATGAAGAAGCAAACTCATCTACATCTTGCATGACATGAGGGTGAGTCGATTTTAATTTTTGGGTGAACTATTCCTTTAAGATCCACTTTAATTTGGAGATCTTGGAGGTACATGGAGAAAAAAATCCACCCACAGGAATTACAGCGGTGATGCATGAAGTTTTAGTTTCACCACTGAAATAACAATTTAAACTAATTTACTCAGCGCACATAACACATTTTTATGCAAGAGTTAATAAAAGCATTTTTAACAAAAATAAAAGCATCACATTTCTACTTTTTACATCTCTGCACTACCATTGTAAGTGCGTCATTATTGTGTGGTATTTGGCAGAATGAGCTTAAGTTAAGTAGTGCTTTCCTTTAATTAAAGTAATTCAGTTGATTCAATTGTAAAAGATCCCTGGATGTTAATCCAATGACATTTTAATAATAGATGTTAGTCTAATCTAGAAACAGTCACATCACACCTTGAAATGTGAACTTTTCAGAAGACATTTTACAATGACGCTCAAAGTTTTGTGGCAGCACAAATATGTTCCTAATTTCTTTGGCTTCAGTTATTATCAGCACTCATCAGCCTCTGGCTGCACAATACCATAAAGCTTTCCCGCAAAAAAAGCATTTAATAAATACGGTACCACTATAAGAAGTTGTTTTTCCACAGTGCAATATGGAGAGAATTGTATGTTTTTCAGTCTGAATTGAAACCGTTTCAGTATCTCTACAGGTCGGCCGTGGGTCAGACTGGATTTTTTTCACTGTGTGCTTTTAATTCTGTTGCGAGAGGATATTTGTCCCTAGATAATAGGCCTGTCTGATGAACTCTGTATTTGAAATGTGCAGTTAGGTGAATTAATTTATAAGTAATGCAGTGTTCGGGTTGATCAGGTGATAGGTAAGCCGAGGACTGATTTTTCTCCAAAGCAATGAACCAGACAAAAATAAGTAAAAGCAAATATAGACTGAGTGAGAAAGACTATCAGTGCATACTTAATGCCTTTCAAGGTGCCATTTCTACTGATTCAAGAAATCTTTTTCATGATGAATGTCTGCTGGAACACAAAGTTACAACTCAGAGAAAATTGAAGCAATTTTTCATGATAGCAGCCGTTTATGCAAGAAAAATCCATAAAAATATAAGATGAACTGTCCTTGTGTGCTTTTGATTCTGCTTTCTTTGTCTCTTGAAAGCCACATACGGTGATCAGATGTGTACCATCTCTTTACCTTGTGTCCTCTTGTAACAGAATGAATATTACTGTAGGTTAGACTTCCTGTGGAGGAACAAGTTTAAGAAGGAGTGTGAGGAGATTGAGACCATGGAGAACCTGAACCGGGTGCTTTTGGAGAATGTACTTCCTGCCCATGTGGCAGAACATTTCCTGGGGCGAAACTGGAAAAATGAAGTGAGTGGCGTCCAAATGTCTGAAAACACCAGTCAAAATGCTTCTATTTGTGTCTTTATCACCAGATATATTTTTGTATGCTGTATTATTCGACAGGATCTTTACCATCAGTCGTACGATCTGGTGTGTGTGATGTTCGCCTCCATCCCAGACTTCAAGGAATTTTACACAGAATCTGATGTTAATAAGGAGGGATTGGAGTGTCTCAGGCTCCTTAATGAGATTATAGCAGATTTTGATGAGGTAAACTCACAGACACAACCCTATGTTGATTTCAGATGCTGTGGAAAGCTACACTAAAGTACTTATAAGATATAAATGCCATCTGCGATAACTTGATCCTTCCCCTAAGCCCTGCCTTAAAAATGTTACTGACATACTGCCAGATAAGCAACTGATATTATGCAATGTACGCCTGCTTAGGTCCTTTGGATAGTTTTAAACAGAATATTTCATAAACTATCTAAAAATAGCACTTTATGTTAAAAGTTGCATAGAGAAAACTTATGCCTTTAAAAATAATTGTCTTTGTGGTATCAGTAGTTTTAGATAAATCCACCCATAAATGGCACATAAAAATAAAATGAACTCTGGCTGCTTTATGTGACGATTAGACGGTCTCTTCCAGTTAAGGTGGGCGGTTCTTGGCTAGAATAAGCAGAAAAGTGGATCAGACTAGTCCAAAGTCTGGCTTTTGAGATAAGAACAATTATGTAATACTTACTTTAATAGCAGAACTAAGTTCTAGTTAAAAGCTTGACATAGTAACAGTAAAAAGGGGGGCAGGTCCTAATAAAGGATCAAATAACAGCCACAGAGTTTTACTTATATAAATGAAATCATACTAGTTTTCATGTTCTTTTGATTCTTTTTAAAGGCTGCAGATACAAATTTAGACAGAGCAAGCTGATCAAGCAAGTCCTAGCAATCACATAATTTGGTACATGGCACAAGCTGATTGGCCTCTGCTGATTCTGCAGCCAAAAAGATTGCTAGATTAACATTTAAATAGTCTGGTTCAGTGTTCGCTGTAAGATGGTCTTTCAGCACTATCAGAGTTCCTCTAAAACCCTCCACCTCCCCTAGCACCACCTGTCTAGTTCTTGTACGGGATTTATGTATGCATATTTTTGCAGCAGCGTATATTACATGCTCACAGCAGTGTGTCTGTGTGCCTACGCTCTTAAAAATAAAGGTTACAAAGGGGCGTTTTTACAGCAGTGTCATAGAAGAACCATTTTGGGTTCAGTCCGCTGAAAAAAATAACTTTTTTCCACCTCTGCATAGTTATAAGGTTCCATGGATGTTAAAGGGAAAGTTCACCCAAAATTGAAAATTCTGTCATTAATTACTCACCCTTCTGTCATTAATTACTCACCTTTACGTTTTAAACCCATAAGACCTTCAGAACACAAATTAAGATGTTTTTGATTAAATTCGAGAGCTTTCTGGTCCTCTATAGAGAGTAAGGGTCCTACCACGATCATGACCCAGAAAGGTACCAAGAACATCTAAAATGGTCCATGTGACATCAGTGGTTCAACTGTAATTTTATGAAGCAATGAGAATAATTTTTGTGCACAAAAAAACTAAAATAACAACTTTGTTTAACAATTCTTCTCGTCCACGTCACCCTAGCACCAATTTGGAGAGTACCACAACACATGCGCGTGCTTTGAGCTGCATGTAAACAACGTATGTGCATGCTGCTGCAGATGTAGATTATGCAGAGAGGAAAGCATGAGCATGTGTCGTGATACTCTCCATAATGAAGGCAGAGGGTGACTCGGGGGAAGAAGAATTGACCTATCGGTAAGCCCCTCCCCTCCAACGCTGATGAGCCAATGGCAGTCGAGTATCAGTTGCATGGGGAGCAGAACTCGGACATCTTTAGGTTTCAGCGCCATAGAGAAACATTGGAAGATACGAAGCTTGCATTGGTTTTATGATGTTTATGCTACAAAAAATGGAAAAACGATGTGCCTGGGGTACTTGTAACACTGATTCCAGGTATCCTGAGGGGATAGGCAAAATATAATTTATTTTATTACATTTCCTGAATCCAAACAAATCAGAGCAAAATGTCCCTAAGTATTCAACCCCAATCCAAATGAAGACAGTCATACAGTCATTAAGTTACAATTTTCATCTGCTCAAGCAGAGCGTTAATGTTATCTTGTGCTTCAGCAAGGTATCTCTGGCTAAAACTAGAGTCCATGCTAACGTACAAACCTAAATAGCAGACTGTTCTCGTGTCTTGTACAGTGTAGGTCACATAAACACATAAACGAAGGTCTACATGTCAGCGCCTCTCCATATTAAACTGGTTAAATGTACATTAATTTAATCGTACCCTGCGATACATGAACAGTGTTGATCCTGCATGTTGTGATCCGCGATCGTGATGACCGACTGTAATATGAGACTTCTCCCGCTTGTATTGTGATCTGTAAACCCTCGCTTCGAGTTACCCACCGTATTTATAAATCCCTCCATGGAATATTTAATTCCCATTTGGTGGCCTTCTGTGTCCAAAATTGTGCAAAAACATCGTGGGACAAGTAAAAGCACTTTATTTGGGCTTCCAAAAGTAGATGCATTTAGGAATCATTGGTTAATATTTGTTTACAACAGAACAGCACAACCCAAATGTTCGAATTTGTGCAACACATTTTATGGACGACAGTTTTGTGAACCTAGTAGAGTACAAGGCTGGCTGCACAAAGGCTATTTCTAAAAAAACAAAAACAAAGGGTAAATTCCGACTTTGCTATAACAATCTGGCGCTTCTGAATCAGCGACTGTAAGTATGTTTTGTTATTAGTTCATGTATTTGCTATTGACTGCTCACATGTGGAGTTTTGCGCCTAACGTGTCGTGTGTGAGTGTGTGTGTGTGTGAGGGGAACAGGGTCACATCACAGCGGAGTGTATTGCCCATCTGTACTGCAAATACATACGAGCATCATCACTGTGTCTGTCACGTGACTCTGTTCCCCTCTCGGGCTTGAACTGATAAAACTAACTTGAAAGCTGAAGCTCGCGATTATGCAAAGGGCGTTACATTTCCGACGCATGCTTGTGGTGTTCGGCCAATCACAATGCACTGTGTCAGCTGGCCAATCAGAGAAGACTGTGCTTGTCGGAAGGAGGGGCTTTGTAGAAAACTAAGGTGGGGCATAGAGGACCTACAATAATGTACAGTATTTGAAAAAGAATGTGTTTTTTTACATTAAAGCATGTCAACATATTCTGTTACACCAAATACACAAAATAATGATCTTTAAAATAGCATCATATGACCCCTTTAAAGGTTCTTCAGAAAACCACTGATGCCAATAAAGAGTGTAGAATGGGCAGTATGAAGTCTATACTTGCTATTCAGCTGAAGCAACATCAGATCTAGTCTGCCGAGATCAAATACATTAACATCTCTTCTTAATTCTTTTTTTACAACAGTTGCTGTCAAAACCCAAATTCAGTGGCGTGGATCAAAACGTAGAGAAGATCAAAACGATTCAGGATTACACTGGATTGAGCTTTAGCATACATGGCTGCAAGGGTCGGGGCTGAATGTGGCCCCTGGACCAGAGTACACGCAGGTACAAATTTGAGCTCTTGTGTTCAGTCCTAAATTATAATTCTCATAAAGATTACACTGGATTGAGTCTCATTAGACCTATTGTAGGACCTGCCTGTGGTGCTGAGAGCTTGATTTGTGCTTCTTGCTTGAGAGTCTCAGGTCAGGGTGTAGTCAGTACTGAAATTTGTGCATTGATAGTGCCCTGTTCATATTCTGAAGGACCACGACCGGCAGTACATGCACATTGGAACAATGGTGGAGTTTGCGTTTGCTTTGGTGGGGAAGCTTGACGTCATCAACAAACATTCCTTTAATGACTTCAAGCTGCGAGTGGGTAAGAAGAGCCAGTCAGCACTTTTACACCCAGCAACATTTTGTTTGCCTTTCCTAATTGGCAGAGAGTCTCATAATAGCCTTGTGGTACAGACTTTATCACACATTCAGGATGTGTCAAATGTTTCCGGCGTTTCTCTCGCCAGGAATAAACCACGGCCCAGTAATTGCAGGAGTAATCGGAGCACAGAAACCACAGTACGATATCTGGGGGAACACTGTGAATGTAGCCAGTAGGATGGAAAGCACAGGGGTGCTTGGGAAAATACAGGTCGATCCTTGTTCTGACCTACTTACTTCGCATGCCTGCTGAATTATTTATGGGTTTTTTAGTGGATCACATCTAGTGTGCTTTCTTTCACAGGTCACTGAGGAGACGAGTCAGATCTTGCAGATGCTGGGCTACATGTGTTCCTGTCGAGGGATCATCAACGTGAAGGGCAAAGGGGATCTCAAAACCTTCTTTGTTCACACTGAGATGACACGATCCTTATCACAAGGGAATGTAATGCCTTGAACCTCAGTCACACACCAGTCAGTCATTGACCTGATTAAAACATGTACAGTTCAATATAACATTGGCCTATTGTAGAGGAGCTTCTGTTTGCACCACATACACTAGATTATTTGCATTGCTTTATAAGTAATGGATGGCTCAGAGGCTCTGTGTAACCCAGACTTGTAATTGTGTGTTGCTCAATCCATAATTTAAAGCAGCAGAGATTTTGTAAAATAAAGACAATTAACAAATGTGGCCATGTTTTGATGCTATCATTTTGTTATACATTAAAATTGATATAGAAATGTGAAAGTCTCCGTCTATGAATTTTAAATAGGCTTCATATGAAAGTCTTAAAACCACATAAAAAAATGAATAGAAACTAGTCATTGGAAAAATGTACTTCATTGATAATGCTATTATTATTGCTTACATATATGCCTTTATATATGTTTTCTTGTATATAATTATACTGTTAATAATATTCTTTCATAATAATGAGAATTTGGGCTGTTTGTATTTATATACACATAATAAATATACACAGTATACACACATATATTAAGATTAATTAATATCAATTATATTAATAAATTAATATTGCAGCACATCATTTCTTATTTTTATTATTTTTTTAGGCATGAATCTGCATGTTGACATTGTTTTTTTTTTTATTCACCCAAATAAAACATCAAAAACATTAATGTGATTAATACGTATTGTATGGATGTTAGTAACGATCTGCTCTGCTTGTAGCATCAGACATTTGTTTTGACATTGACTAATGTGCAGTGACAGATGTGACCAGAGACACATTAGACGGGTGTCACAGATCCGTAGCCTTCCTCCACGGTCCAGCTGATCCCATTCTTACTGTAGAAATCAGAACGAATGTGAGCAACATGAGCAAAGCTCCTCCCTGAGTCATGCTGAAGCGGTGAAAATCGGCCATACACAGATGAGGACAGAACAGGTGCTGGTCTAGAGGATTCCTAAGATGGGAAGTTGAGATGAAATGTATTGGGATCTAGTTCCTCTAGAGAGCATTGTTAAAAAAGAACAACACATAATGCATTGACTGCCGAGCTGACATGGATGGATCTCTGTGGAGTTTTGGGAAAAAGCGCACCTCACTGAAGATGTCCAGGCCCCGGGATTTGGCATGTTTTCTGTCATCACGGTGGAGTTTGTTATCATAGTCCTCAGTGCTCTGATGTAAGCAGTCATACAGAGACCTCTCTGGGGCCTATAGTACGAGACAAATGGACAAATTTGGCTTTAGAAAATGTGTACCATTTGGTCCAGTGATATCAGTATTTTGATCTACAGCAGTGATTTTCAAACCAGTCCTGCGAACACCCCCAACACTGCACATTTTCTGTGTCTCCCTCAAATATCACACCTGATTCAACTCATCAGCTCATTAGAAGAGACAACAAGACCTGAAAAATGGGTGTCAGATATGAGAGACCTACAAAATGTGCAGTGTTGGGGGTGCTCACAGGACTGGTTTGAAAACCACTGATCTACAGTGTACCTAAAGGATGATTAGACGTTAAAATACATATGCATGTCATTAGCAGCATTTATAAACATATAAATACAAGTAAATAAAAAATGTTAAATTGTAAAACTACATTTTAACTATACTAATAGGCATACAATGTATACATTTATTGTACATTTGTTTGCAAATGCCACAAGGATTGATATTTTATATTGAAAAAAATATTTTTTAAAGAACCCCTGTGATGAAAATTAAGTTTTTAACGTTGTTTATGTCTCTTTGGTGTTTTTAATATATGATGCCTAAAGAAGAACCATTCCAGTAAACGGTCTTAGAGATGTTGTTTGAAACATTTTACCATTACAAACATGTGACCAATCCTGTAAAGTTGCAGGGCTTTTCATATCATTAGCATATTATTGGAACATGGTTTGTGTAACTTAAGCAACGCACAATTAGTTGTTTAATAACGTATTAAAGTCAAACGATATCAATACTGTCACGTGATACATAAAATACATATTCTTGTAAAGTGACTTGTCCACAATCATGTATAATTCGCTCTATCGCTAAATATTAATCAGTTTCTGGTTCAAACATACATGGCTGAATTAATCTTAAACTGACACTTGTTTTTGTGTTTATTAATTGAATGGAGGCGGGGACTAATTTGCATATTCATAGTCATCCGCATATACTAAATAAGGTAAGGGTGTAGTTGAGTTACATTCAAGCCATTTAAAGGCATGAATAAGTTCTTATCACTATAGTGTCGTTTAATATGGCATTTTGATAAACAAACATGAGTTTTAAGCGATAAACGTAGTGACTGCAGGAGGACTTGAATGAGCAATTACCTTGGGGCTGCAGTTGAAATGTCGCATTTCTTTGGGCTCTGTCCTTCTGGGCGGTATAAAGCTGAACACTGACAGCGTGCAAAGCGGTTTAGACTTCGCTTCAGATAATACGTCCATTACAACTGTTGCACTTTTATCGCTGGAGAGCTGGAGTAACTTCCACAGACAGTGACACCTCAGCGTCTGCGGTTGCTAGGAAACCTCTGGAAAAGTCACGTTCCGGTGTTTATACCATTGCAAGCGAGAAATAGAAGATGTTTTTAACCCCTTAACTGTCACCCTCCCATTTTTGAACATATACAGGTGCATCTCAATAAATTAGAATGTTGTGGAAAAGTTCATTTATTTCAGTAATTCAACTCAAATTGTGAAACTCGAGTATTAAATAAATTCAATGCACACAGACTGAAGTAGTTTAAGTCTTTGGTTCTTTTAATTGTGATGATTTAGGCTCACATTTAACAAAAACCCACCAATTCACTATCTCAACAAATTAGAATACTTCATAAGACCAATAAAAAAACATTTTTAGTGAATTGTTGGCCTTCTGGAAAGTATGTTAATTTACTGTATATGTAGGAGCCCCTACCAAGTATTGAGTACATATACAGTAAATTAACATACTTTCCAGAAGGCCAACAATTCACTAAAAATGTTTTTTTTATTGGTCTTATGAAGTATTCTAATTTGTTGAGATAGTGAATTGGTGGGTTTTTGTTAAATGTGAGCCTAAATCATCACAATTAAAAGAACCAAAGACTTAAACTACTTCAGTCTGTGTGCATTGAATTTATTTAATACACGAGTTTCACAATTTGAGTTGAATTACTGAAATAAATTAACTTTTCCACGACATTCTAATTTATTGAGATGCACCTGTATACCTGCAAAGCTACAGTAGGCTACTGTTAAAATTTTAGACACTTGTGTAAAAATTCTGTAAAATGAGGATGCTGTCAAAAATAATGTCATTAATAGATTTTATTTATCAATTAACTTCTATTAAATAAATTAAATTAACATTCGGTGTGACCATCCTTTCTGTTTAAAGCAGCTTTTGCCCTCGGTGCACTTGAGCAGAGTTTTTCACTTAGTTTTACACATACGATCTCTGTACAAATAAAATGTTTAACACGTTACACTTTTAACCTGAGACAGTTTCACGCACAGTGTTGGGAAGTTTGGAAATGTAATAGGTTACAGACTACAAGTTACCCTACTTAAAATGTAATAAGTAGTGTAACTTTTCAAATACTTCATTAAAGTAATGTAACTTATTTCATTTGATTACTTTTTGATTACTTTTCTACATTTCTAATGAATTTCAACTGTTAATCGTTTTCAAACATAACCAGGCAGGGTTAACCTTACAGTGGTGCTCAACACTGATTACTGTCAGACTTTCAAAATCCTTCATCACTTGAATTAAGATTATAATATTTTAATTTTAAAGGAGACATTGGATGCAAAATATCTTCATTTGCATATATAAATGTGTCTTAGCAGTTTGTGGACACAACCACCCTACAATGATAGAAATTCACTCCTTTTTTTTTTATCCCCCAAAAACCTAAACAGTCTTAATTATCAAGCCATTTTGATTTTGGAGTGATTAACCAGCGCTCTCTTCCACCTTCAATACCACGACTGAGGTGAAACCCTTGAGCAAGACACCGAACCCCCAACTGCTCCCCGGACACCGCAGCATAAATGGCTGCCCACTGCTCCGGGTGTGTGTTCACGGTGTGTGTGTGTGTGTGTGTGTTCACTATTGTGTGTGTGCACTTGGATGGGTTAAATGCAGAGCACAAATTCTGAGTATGGGTCACCATATCTGGCCACATGTCGCTTCACTTTCACTAAATTTGTTTATGTCTGGCTGTGCAAATAATTTTACTCCAGACTGCTTTCTAAATGAAGGACAATTCAAGGCAGGTTTTGTTAAAAAGTTCAAATTCAAGGATGGATCAGTACCCATTGTTCATGATCCAGCTGCAAGTAGCAAGAAGTAAGTCTCACACTTAATATTTTTTATGATTATTTATGAATTGCCTTTGCTCTTCCACAGAAGAGAGGGGTGGGGTGAGCAGAGCTCATTAGCATGTAAAGAGATATGCACCGAAACAGAGCTGTTTTTGACAAGGTAAAAAGTGTGTTGTTTTACACGACCACTGAGACCATTTCAATAATACCCTAAAGAATCATACCAACTTGTGGAAGATGGGCATCCGATGAAGCACAGCCACCACAAAATCAGACTTACTTTAAAATCATTCTGAGGTTAAATACAGATTTAAAATCATAACAAGAAATAGGTTAATAGCTATGATTCTGAAATCAAATCTTTGGCATAGCTATGACAGGAAACACTGGAATCTAACAATGCCTTAGAAAAAAACTGTTAATCTTAAAAAAATAAAGCATTTACATAAACCCATATAGGAAATTTAAGAGTTATCGGACAAGCATGTTGTAAACTTCTGAAACATTGGTGTTTCATATTTTAGAGCAGTCACTGCAATTTATGAAATAAATAAATAAAATCTGTATGTGGGAGTGTGTGTGAAAAAAATCAGATGTAGCCCCCTTTGTAATCATTAACATTTTCATAAGTAACTGTAATTTAAATATTTAATTACACATTTTTTTCTTAGTAACTGTAACTAATTACAATTACTTTTATTTTGTAATTAAATTACGTAATTCCGTTAACATGTAACTAGTTACTCCCCGACACTGTTCACGCACGTACGATTTCCATCATACATCCCCAAAATCCAGCAGCACTGCGACTGAGCAACATCTGTCCGTTAGTGCTGCTGAGGAGAATGAGATGCCTGTGAGAAAGAGGAGGAGGACAGAGAGTTTTCAGAAGCTGCTCTCTCTTAAATCCATTAAGTGGAGCAGCAGCTCAGACCAGGAATCAATATATGAGAGACACGCTGAGGGTAAAAAAAGACCATTTGAGAATGTGTTTCATAAAGTCTGCATAAGTTTCATCCATTTCTATGAGTAGCTATTAATGGAATAAACTGATTAGAGGAATTGTTCTGTTCTGTAGGATGAAGTGCCATTAATTATCACGTTACATACAAATCCACACCATCACGCATTAACATTACATCAAAATACATAAGTCTGATCAAGGCCGTATTCACATTTTTATTTCATGACATGTCATACATCTTTAAACACAGATGAAAACAAAATAACCTCTTTTACAGCTGGCCAAAAGAGAAACGAAGTTCCCTCAGTGCTCAGGTGTACAACATCTCATCTCCAACATCCAGCACCAATGCAGCTGAGCAACATCTGTCAGTTAGTGCTGCTGAGGAGAATGAGATGCCTGTGGCTGTGAGAAAGAGGAGGAGGACTGATAGTTTTGAGAAGCTGCTCTCTCTTAAATCCATTAAGTGGAGCAGCAGCAGTTCAGACCAGGCATCGACACATAGACACGCTGAAGGTAAACCAAATGACCATTTGACAATGTGTAAGCTAACTGTTTTCTGTTTACTAGAGCTCTGTACGTCAAAAAGTCAATGTAATTGTCAGCTAGACATGAATATCCATTAATGAGAATTTAATTAATTAGGGGAACACGCTTTTGTTTGATATTCATATTCCCCTCTTTAGATAATTCTCTACAGTCTATTGCCTGGTCTCAAGAGGATCATGGTCTTCAGGAACCTCTTTCCAGTGGTCTTGAAGTCCTTTCTCCTGCAGATCAGCAGGTTCATAGACCTCCAGCTCCAGTCAGTCCAGAATCAGCTCACAACAGCAGAGTGGACTTGACTGAGGGTGAGTTTACTGCCATAAACTCAAACATTACACACACTGCTGCCAGCTTGACATTTCTTAATCTTTTAACAGATGACATTCTGAGCCGTTATGGAATCGGCAGAAAGCTTGGTGAGGGAGGATTCGGCTCTGTCTACAAAGGGAAACGCTTAGAGGATGGCCTTGAGATATTGTCATGTTCTTACAATATTTAACTGCAATATTTTGTCTTAATTAGTGCATTTAGTGCACTCGTCATGTTGTAAATGTAACTGTAATCAATGTTACGTTTTGTTGTACAGGTGGCAGTGAAAATTGCCAGAAAGCCAAAGAACATGAAATACATCAACATTGTATTTGGGAAGCACCTCCATCTAACAGTGATCTTTCTTCTAGTCTGGTCATCCCACACCCCTTCCATTAGAGGTTGGCCTGTTAATCCTGGTCAACAGGGAGCCCAAAGCTCCAGAGATCATTCAGCTGCTGGACTGGCAGGACCAGCCTGAATATTACATCATGGTCATGGCGCGTCCCTCACCCTGTGAAGATCTGTGGAACTACTTGAGGCGTCACGGTGGCATCCTCAAGGAGGAAACAGCACGGTTCATCATGGCACAAGCAACGATGGCCGCTCACATCTGCTGTCAACGAGGAGTGTTTCACTGTGACATTAAGCTGGAGAACCTGCTGATGAAACACTCGAGGTCAAGCTGATCGACTTCGGGTGCGGGGATCTCCTGAAAGACTCTGGCTATAAAAGTTTCTTTGATGCATAAAATATACCATTATTTTATGCATCAAACCTGTAGTTTGGGGAATTTTTTTTTAATTAAATAACACCATATATTTTTTGCATGTTTCAAATATTAATAACATGCTGTAGTATTTCAAGCTTACCCATCAGGCAAAATCTTTTTTCCTCAGGCACACAAAAGTACTTCCCTCCTGAGTACTACATGAGGCGCAAGTACCACGGGAGACCAGCTACTGTGTGGTCTCTGGGAGTGCTGTTATTCATCATGGTGTGTGGATGCTATCCACAACCCAGAGACCTACACACGATTGAGCACGACATCTGGTCTGAGCCTGGCTTGTCAGACGGTAAGATGCCATTCATTACAACAAAGATCAACTAATGAAAATCATACAAAACAAGGAGGGAAAGTAACATCCAAGCCAAGTGGCTTTATATAAGTTAGATAATGAGGATAGTACAGGAATTATACCTGATTTTCTGACTGTACAAGATTCAAGGTTCAAGGTTCTTGTTTATTTGTCACATACACAATCATACAGGGTATAATCAGTAGTGAAATGTAGGTCAGGACGGGTCCGCTCAATGGACAGTGCAAAAAAATAAAATAAAAGTTGAAACATAACACAGGAGAGTATATATAAATATAGGTAGGAATAAGATAAAAAATAAGTAAAAAATAAAATAAAATAAGGAGTAAAATGTGCAATGAACTAAGATGTGCAATACAGTCTACTGTGGATTTAATAAATATTAATATAAACAGGGATGTGCAAGAGGAATGTGCAAACAGGTTGTACCAGGTATGTACACATAGCAGCAATGCGGATGATGGAGAATGATGGGTGTTTTTTAAAGTTTATTAAATTGAGTCCTGTAGATGTTATGAGACTGAGTTTAGGAGCCTGATGGCCTGAGGGTAGAAGCTCCTCCTCAGTCTCTCAGTTTTTGCCATCATGCTCCTGAAGCGCTTGCCAGATGGCAGCAGAGTGAAAAGATGGTTTCCAGGGTGATTTGAGTCCTTGATTATTTTTGCAGCTCTTCTTCTGCAGCGTTTGAGGTAGATGTCCTGCAGAGAGGGGAGAGCAGACCCTGAGATGCGCTCAGCGAAGCGCACGACTCTCTGCAGAGCTTTGCAGTCCTGATTTGTGGCGTTACTGTACCAAACTGAGATGCACTGAGTCAATACACTTTCTATGGCCCCTGAATAGAAAGTTTTCAGGATTGCTGGTGAGACCCTGAATTTCCTCAGCTGTCACAGATGGTACAGTATTTGCCTGGCTTTCTTAACCTGTGTTTGAATGTGTGTAGTCCAAGTCAGGTCCTCAGAGATGTTTACACCGAGGTACTTGAAGCTGAGGTACCCTCTCCACAGGGGTCCCGCTGATCATAAGAGGAGTGTAGGGCCGCTGCTGTCTCTTCCTGAAGTCTACAATCAGTTCTTTAGTTTTGCTCATGTTCAGAGAGAGACAGTTGTCCTGGCACCATGATGTAAGTCTCTCTACCTCACCCAAGTATGCGGTCTCATCATTGTTGGAAATGAGGCCCAGAACCACAGTATCATCAGCAAATTTAACAATAGAAGTGGAGCTTTGAGAGGACACACAGTCGTGTGTGTAGAGAGAGTAGAGCAGGGGACTCAGAACGCAGCCCTGCGGGGCTCCTACGTTCAGGGTGATGGAGTTGGAGGTGAACTGGCCCATTTTCACCACTTGTGCTCTGCCGGTGAGGAAGTCTTGGATCCAGTCACAGAGTGTAGTGTTTAGGCCGAGGTCTGAGAGTTTGACAGCTAGCTTGGTGGGGACTATAGTATTGAAAGCTGAGCTATAGTTAATGAATAGCAGTCTGACATAGTTGCCATTTTTGCTGTCAATATGTGTGAGGGAGGAGTGCAGTACCTGAGAGATGGCATCATCAGTAGACCTATTTGAGTGATAGGCAAACTGAAGAGGGTCCAAGGTAGCAGGGATGGAGGAGCATATGTGTTTCTTTAAAAGTCTCTCAAAAACCTTCATGACTGTTGATGTGAGGGCAACTGGACGATAGTCATTCAGGCAAGAGGGCAGGGGCGCCGTAAGGGGGGGAAAAGTTAGAACGATTCTAAGGGCCCGACGATGGGAGGGGGCCCCCGAGGGAGAAACGTGATTTCTACCGAGGGGAACGCTATAGAGCCCTGCATTTCAGCCCGGCCCCGACCGGGCTTCGATCTGGCCAATTTTCAATTCAAATTGAAAATATTTCAAAATATTTTGGATTATCCTGTCAGTAAATTTCAAACCATTTTGCGTCGGACTCATCATGAGTGCTTCAACAGTCAAAGGCGATCGGAAAAGACAGATTGGGCAATCGCCAATAAAGAAAAAATTCAGGGATTCCACCATCTCCAGAGAGGATATCGACGACGCTATTGCTAACGGTATCAAGTTAGCATTTAAAGAGCAGCAAAGCACTTTGGATTCGGTTGTGACTTCGGCAGTAAGAGATGCTGTGGTCTCTGTGCTGATTCCAGCATTACGTAAACTGTGTGAGGACATACAAGCGACTAACAATTCTGTTGGAGAGCTGAGAGAGGAGTTTGAGGCCATGGCTGCCACGGCGAAGCAGACATGTGACCGTGTTGATTCTGTTCAGGCAACTGCACGTGAGGATAGGAGTGCAGTCACGGACTTAAGAAATCAGCTAGATCGACTCACCAAGAAGATGACGGATATGGAGGATAAGAGCAGAAGAAATAACGTACGACTGGTGGGGTTACCAGAGGGGGTGGAGGGCTCCGACGTGGCTGGTTTCCTCAGAGTTAATCTTTCCAAGTGGATTCCTTCCCTGAAAGGTCGTAACATCGAGATTGACCGGGCACATCGCGTGTATGATGGAAGGAAAAACTCGGATCGGCCGCGTACTCTCATCTTCCGTGTGCTAAGATGGCATGACAGATCGGAGATTCTGAAAGGTGCTCGGCAGGCTTATCCGGTGAAATGCACGCAGGGACAACGTCACGCTACTATTTTTTCCTGACTTAGTCCAGTTACAGCCGCCAAGAGAAAAAGCTTGGTTCCGGTTTTGAGGTCGATGACGGCGCTTGGTCTCCAGCCCTTCCTCGCTTATCCGGCGGTAATTAAACTACGGCACGGGGGTGAACAGAGAAGCTTCGATTCTTTTCAGAAAGCGGAGGATTTTTCATCTAGGTGGTTTGATATCTAGAACGCACACTAACGTTTACATGTCATTTAAAGAATGGGAGTGCTTTTGCTTCTCTTCATTTGTTGAATACAATTTTGAGATTATGAATATTTAATGTATACTCTAAATATTTTATTACTGAATGTGACTGGCTTAAATTCTGCTGTTAAACGAACCTGTGTGTTAGAATATTTACAACGTAAATCTATTTCTGGTGCCCTGATATGTAACACTGCATCATCGGGTATTTTTCTTCATGTGTTTTGGGAGTGTCCTGTGGTCATGGATCTGTGGACGCATGTAAACCTGGTTTTATACTCCTCACTATGGACTAATTGTTTTGCTGATACAAGTGTGTGTCTTCTTGAAGCTTAATACAAAGGAGAAGGCTGTTTGCTGGTTTTGTGAGGACAATGATGCAGAACTGGTGTGCACCGCACGTGTGTGGAGAGGCATATTGGATTGCATATTATTATTACTTTATTTCTATTTTTTTTCTTTTTTTTTTTCTAACATATGTGATTATATAAAGGAAGGACCTGTTTTGTTGTTACTTTTTCCCTCCCTCTCTCTCTCTCCCCTTTGATTGGACCTTTAAAACATGGAGTATGTGTCTGTTGTTTAGTTTTGTTTGTTTTGAATGGATGTTATGTTGTGATGTTGTGTGTGAAAAAAAAAATGTTGATAACAAAAAAATAAACTAAATAAATAGCTTTTTAATGACAAATGATAGACATTTTAAAATTGTTCGTGTTTTAAAATGTACTTAAAATAATAAAATAGTACATTAAAAATCATGCATTTTTTTAATTGCATACAAAAAAACAAAAACAAAAAACATTTGCAAGTTGATTTGTTTTGTTCATTTGCCAAAAGCTTAGCTTTGTTGTTTTGACTTTATCTATTTGTCAGTTAAGTTAAAAACTGCCATTGTACAGTTCACTCATTAGGACAACCAATCAAGTTTTGCCTTTTTTTTTTTTTTTTTTAAGATCTACCCCCTCTCCAACATGCACGTAAGATGTAAGATGTAAGCAGAGGTAAGACTAACTGTCATTGGGCAGTGAGACATATGACGATTTTCATTATAGATTTTGGAGAGCATTGCAATTACAGAAAGCCTTTGCAAACATATTAGCTTATTATGGCTGGACAGTCAATGACAGGATTTAGATAAAGTTGGATGAGGCACACTGTCACTCAACGGCACGGTCCTGTTAGGTTGTCATGGCAACAAGATGCATTGCAAGCTGATCTCAGCCTGGTGAGCGAAGGCTAGCCTGTCTGGTCTGATCACAGAGAAGAGCTACTGTAGCTAAAATTGCTTCAGGTGTCAGAACAAAGTACATGGCCGTTTGCTGCATACACTCTTAAAAATAAAGGTGCTTAAAAGGTTCTTCACAGCGATGCCATAGATCAGTTTAGTTCCAACCCTGCTCCAACACACAAATCATGTAGTTTTCAATTGAGCCTGAAGGACTTGATTAGTTGGATCAGGTGTGTTTAATAGGGTTGGAGCTAAACTCTGCAGGGTTGTGGCCCTCCAGGAATTGAGTTTGACACCACTGCCATAGAAGAACCATTTTTGGTTCCACAAAGAACCATTCAGTCAAAGGTTCTTTAAAGAACCATCTCGTTCTTATCTTTTTATAATCTGAAGAACCTTATTTCACCACAAAGAACCTTTTGTGAAACAGAAAGGTTCTTCAGATATTAAAGGTTCTTTATGGAACCATTTAGACAAAAAGGTTCTTCTATGGCATCGTGAAGCACCTTTATTTTTAAGAGTGTATAGGGCTGCATAACCCAGTGGCATGTGAGCATGTGCCACAATGGACATGTGAGCGTCAGAACTGGACAATGGAGGAATAGAAGGTTTCCTGGTCTGATAAATCACATTTTCTTTTAGATAAGGTGGGTGGCTGGGTGCATGCATGTTGTTTAAATGAGGAGAGTTCAAGTGGTCACCAAAAGATCTGATCAGAGGAGTGCGACAAACAAATCCAATCCATAACCTGTAAGGAGGAGATGCCAGGACACAGGGCTCAGGTGAGATGCCTCGGTATCAGTGTTTTCAAAAAAGTTGTTGATAAAATGACATATTTGCACTCAGAATCTAAACCACAGTCAATAATAAATGCTGTTAATTAGAAAATATAATATGTATGAATTCAGGAATTATGAATTATGTTTTTTTTTTGGTAACTATTACACACTTCTATACGACTTGAGACAGTCCTCAGACCAAATGATCAAAGTTTTAAGGTAATGTTTATGTTTAATATGTTAAAAACGTTTCTTAAGTCACTCGGAAAGCTCATTGGTCACAGTGCGTACACTCATACAGCAACACACTGGGACTGAAACAGCGTTATTGTGGCAAATTGGCAAACCACAGTGATGGGTTCCACTTTAAGATGAGCGCTGGTGAAATAAGCTTGTATTGCTTATGGATTCTACAAATTTAGTCTTTTTAAGGATGTAAAATTAGAAGGTAAATGCAGCAGACGTCTAATGTCAACCTAAATGCCACTGAATCTCACGAATAATGCAGTTAAAGCAGTTGCATTATTGATATCCTTCACTGAATGACGGATATGACCTCCCTCATCAAACAAGACATTTGACGTTCTGAACTTCACAATGTGATAAAATTAATCATTTTAATCAATCACTTGGTCAGTAACTAGTCAATAACAAAACTGGCTGATCTCTATATCATCACATACCGACCATCATTCATTCTCATTGATCAATAGATCAGTCACACTGTTATTGCCTTCTCTGTAAAGTTACTAGACTATGAACCAGCTCAACTCTAAACTATTAATCAGCAGTTTTTCATACAGTAAAATTCCCCATTAAAACTGAACACAAACTTTAAACCGTTATTTTCTGAGAATTGTTTTGTGTCTATTTCATAGCGTAACATTAACAACTAGGGATTATGGTTTTGCAAGGCCCTACGGCACCAGCCTCATTGAAACATAGAAACTGTGAGATGAAATATCCACAGAACAAGAAATGATTACAAATATCAGCGCAAAATTGCACACTTGTGAGAGATGAATAACAGCTGCAATACATAGTTCAGAGGGCACTGATAGTGCTGAGGAAAGGAATCTGTCTTTACACAAAACTTGGATTAATATACTACATATTATCTATTACTACATAGTTTTAGTATGAGTACTACTGGTGACATTAGCATTAGTATTCAAGATCACGTCTAGCTCAGTGACGCAACATTTCTTCTTGCACCATGATGCAAAGCTCTTCAGAAACTCTGTGATCTGTTCCAAGGCTAAAGTACAATGCATTCTTGGGAGAAGGACTGCTGCACGGAAACATCTGAAAAGCCACTGGGAACTATGGCTGTTGTTCTGTCTGGTTCTGGAACTGAGGGACCCCATGTGGAGAGACATGCAAAGACACAGCACCCCTACAGACAGAGAGGCTCATGGGCCATGCAGAAACTCCCACCTCAGTGCTCATGTGAGATGGTCCTCACTGCAGAACACAAGATCCAGGGGGCGAGGTTGGATCCAGATCCAACTCCTCCCACCTTACATATACCTAAACCTACCTGTCTCCACCCCCTGATCCCTAAACCCACCCATCACCACCCCTAAACTTACCCATCTCCACCCCTAAACCTACCATCTCCACCCCCTAGACGTGGCTCCAACCCTGCCCCCTGGATCTTTGTTCTGCAGTGAGGGGCTACTGGCTCATGTAGCAACAGATGTACTGAACCAGTGATGAATGTAGTGACTGTAATGTAATGTGAATGTGCATGATTTTTATTTGCATATCACAGACATTCTGAGAGAGAGCTTTTTTGTTATAAATTAAGTTTTAATTGCTAATCAGTGTATTATCTTTATATAAACAGGCTAAATGAATTAACTATTTTAAGATAGTAAGAACAGGTTGAACTCAAAACAACCCTATATGAAACAAAACGAGAACAGAATATTTGATTAGAATTGAACTGGATTATAAGTATTTCTCAGTATTATCTTGATAGTTCTTGGTATCTTGATATCCAGCTTGATGGCTCTAAAAACCATCTGTTGTGTAACTGCTCCATCTACTGGACAAAGTGCATTCGTAAACGTGCAGAAAAACCAAAATGCATAAATAAAAGTCCCACATAAAAGGTCTCTATTAAATCATATGTCTTTTTTATTAATCTGTTCATTTTAATTAAATAATATTGTGTAAAATAAAATAACAAAACTCGTAAGAATAGCCCATCCTATTAAAATGGGGAAAGTTGGCATTTTTGTTGCGCTTCCATGAAATAAAACTGTAGATGGCGCCGTTTGAGAACAATCAAACACCTGTTATAATCATGATTTATCACGAGTAGAGATCCTTCAGGAATTAATATAATAGGATTGTATAATAATATAATATACAAAAACAAAATAAAGTTTTTATCGTTCAGCTAGGCTCCTATTGTCAACCAGATGTTATGTGTTTCCTTGTAAAATTGTACCATAGTAACCATGGTTTACGCCCAATCATAATTACTAAAATTATTGTTACTACTGCAAACCAAAAAGATATTAATCTTTTATCTTCTTCAAATAGTATTAGAAGCGTGCACAGTCTATGCCATGCGGTGGGTAATACAGTTATCACAGCGTTGCTGCAGTAATATCTGTAGTAACTGAGGTATTTGGACGTCCACTATAGTTACCCATAAACACTCTCTGTGTCATTACTTCTCGTCTTTCCAAGTATGCAGGGAGGGCAAGTCCAGACTGAACTATGGGTGTGACAAAAAGATAATAGGCGTTGCTTTTGTCATTCAGGAGTGAAATGAAAAGAGAGACAAGCGAGACGTGATTTTGACGGCCACACGAAGAGTCGCTCCGGATCCAGTCGCTCTGTGTAAATCCGGACTCCACTAGAACCGACTCCGAGTCGCTCGGATACAAGACACGTACAAGGATTTGTCATGAAAAGCCGAGAAAAGGATCTAAAATAAGGTATATTTATATGGCATATGTGCACCATATTCAAGTGCTCAGATTTCACGTTGTTTCCACGCTGCGCTAGAGACGCGACGCGACGCGACAAGCTGGAGGTCTCCTATTAAAATAAAAGAATCCGCGGGGCTTGCGCTGTAGAGCCTTTCGTTGATTATAATGGGAGCTTTCTGGTTTGACGCGTCGTGTCGCGTCTCTGTCAGTACAGTCATGATCGTCTCGAGTCTTGGCTTGATTTTAGTGTTTGTTACAAATGTAAAGCATAACGTTGGTTATATTTTAACCTTTTAACTAGGTTAACAAGCTCAGTAGTTGTCAACAACAAACACTACTTTGCTGCAAAACTTTGGGAATGTGTTAAAAGATCTTGCGCTAAATTAGATACTTGTCACGTATCTATAACGTGTCGTTAATATTTTTTTACTACAAGAAAACTGTAGTAAATAAGACTGTAGTAGCCTATATTAAAAGTAGCACAGTAAGCAGTAACTTATAAAGTACCAATTATTAATGATAACTATCTGTCTGTCTGTATCTGTCTGTCTGTGCTCTATCTATCTATTGTTCTATCTATGTCTATCTGTCTGTCTGTAGCCTCTATCTATCTATCCTCTATCTATCTATCTATCTATCTATCAATCTATCTATCTGTCTGTATGTCTGTCTATTGTCTATCTATCTATCTATCTATCGTTCTATCGTTCTATCTGTCTGTATGTCTGTCTATCTGTCTGTCTATCTATCTATCTATCTATCTATCTATCTATCTATCTATCTATCTATCTATCTATCGTTCTATCTGTCTGTATGTCTGTCTATCTGTCTGTCTGTCTATCTATCTATCTATCGTTCTATCGTTCTATCTGTCTGTATGTCTGTCTATCTGTCTGTCTGTCTATCTATCTATCTATCGTTCTATCGTTCTATCTGTCTATTTGTCTGTCTATAAAGCAGTGTATCTCTATCTCAGTGATGGGTAGTTAGATAGACATAAGCAGAATAAGCACTGTATGTATATTTAATGTAATTCTTTTTTTTGTTGTTGTTGTTGTTCTTTCTTTAGGCGTCTGGCATTCTCTGTGTCTTTCTTTCTTTCTTTTAAAATCCAGCATAATGCTGCGTAAGTTCAGTTCAGAGGGTGCGTTGTTGGATTTGGACTGGGGGGATAGAGATGGGACCCCGGACACCTCGGATGATCAGCCAGATGGAGCCTCAGCATCCTATCCTTGCACCCCAGATGCAAAGTCAGGGAGTGCTGGAAAGGGGGCGCTTAAGAGAGATCACAGCATTAGTGTGGGAAATCTGGTCGACTTGGAGAAGGACTCTGGTTTACTGAAAGTGACGAATCTTAATGAGAGTTTTAAAGCGTACAGTGACGGTCAGCTCGCTGCCAATGCCAAAGGCAGCTATGAGAGTGTGGGAAAGTGTGGAGGCCAACCCCACTCCCCGTCATCCTCACTGAAATCCGGCCATATGCCCGTCTCCCCAAAACCTCCCCACTATCACCGACAGCAAGCTCGGGTCAAACTGGCAGCTGCTAAATTACACCTTAAAAGTTTGTTTGGACAGGTAAGTTGGGAGACTTTCTTTAGAGTATAGTTAATGAAGTTCATAAAACTATTAAAAAAAAATCACATGTTGACAATTTGAAGTTCATCAGGACACAATTATGAAGATTTTTCTTCTGGTCCAGTAGAATTATTATTAATATTTTTAAAACTTTTTTTTATATATATATATTTCCAATTATAGCATTTTTTAATGTCCTTTTAACAACAAACGCTATACTGTTCAAAAGTTTGGGATTGGTTAATTTTTTTATGGTTTTGAAATATGTCTCAATCTCACCAAGGCTGCATTTATCTGATCAAAAATACAGTAAAAACAGTAATATTGTGAAATATTATTACAATAAAAAACTGCTTTCTATTTTGATGTATTTTAAAATGTAATTTATTCCTGTGATATCAAAGCTGATTTTCAGCATCATTACTCCAGTCTTGTCACATGATCCTTCAAAAATCATTTTAATATACTGATTTGCCACTCAAGAAAAAATATTATTATTAAAGTTGTAAACAGTTGTGCTCCTTCATATTTTGTGGAAACATGACACTTTTAAAATTTTTGATTAATAGAACAGCATTTTTTTTTTTGATGTATTTTGTAACATTATGCATTTCCTGTCATTTTTTATCAATTTAATGTGTCCTTACTGAGTAAAATTAATTTCTTCTAGAAAGAAAATATTACAGACTCCAAATATTGAACAGCACTGTAATTCTAATTTGTTTTTGTAACACACACACGTGTATTTTTTTATTTTATTTTTAAAAAAATATTTTATAATATTTTTATATTTATATTTTTAAAAAATTGTTTAAAAAACATTTCAAACAAATGGTCTTATGTTTGTAATTTGCAACAACAGCTGGAAATTTAACCACTGTAGTGTAAATCCATGACAGCTATATTCATAATTACTTGGAATATTATGACAGCGCAAGACCTCACTGATTCATTTATAATTGTCCACCCATTCTAACTGAGGCCAAGACAATCAGAAAAGCTTTTATATGTCAGCCAGCTGGATAACAGTACCTCATTTAAGTCTGCAGAATTTGCGGGAAAAAAATGGTACTTTAAACATCACAGAAACCGATAAATAGAAGATCATATAACAGGCAAAGCACAGTTCCCTCAACTGGTCTGAAACTTTCTCACTGGCCGGGGACCATTGAACCATCTTTATTGTTGAACCCTCTTTATATTTTGTACACTACAGGATGTCTTTCACATACGTCAGGAGCAGCAGGACTTCAGCACTGCTTATTCAGAACTCACAAGCCAAGTGTGATGAAGTCAAAGACATGAATGCAATTACGTTACACAAGTAGCCAAGCTCACTTTGAATCAGTTTTACCCTTGAGATATAATGTTGCTTTGTCCAAACAGTAAAAGGAGAAGCAAGCTCTGAAAGGGGAACTGAATGTTCTGGTGTTGTATGAGGGAATCACACTATTGATGCAATTGTTTTTTTGTTTTATTATTACAATATTGTTGCAAGAAATCGCGAAGAGATACTGTGGAACAAAAACTTTAATTCTTTGAAATATTTTGGCATCTGATAGATCTGGCTTTGTGAGAATTCTTTCCATGACGTAACACCTTCATGACATTTGTTTAAGTCATGGAACATTTGTGTAAATTATACTTCCTTAAAGTCTTGAATCAAGTCATAACATCATGACAGTGTTATGCATATCAGTGACCTCTTTATTTTTTTTTCACATAAGGGTTCACCGCAGTCCTCCCATTCGAATCTGGCGAATGCAGAGCACAGAGAGAACGTAACCAGGTAAAATCAATCACCTCAGTCACATATTTTCTCAATTTCATCTTCATTTCACTTTTGGCCTATTCTCTGTCCACCACTTGCAAAACAACCCCTCCCCGGTCCTTTATTTTGGCCCACTGTTATTGATTCCACATTTTTTCTGGATATCTTATAACGTATCCCCTCACCCTCTTGTTTCTCTCAGCGCTAAAGAGAGGCGTTCTCGAATGCCTTTCCTCAGGCAGTGGAGTCAGGTGGGCCACAGCAGCGCTCAACACAGCAGGAAGGAGATGGAAAGTTGGGCCAAGTCCCTTGATGCTTTGCTTGAAAGCAGAGGTGAGAGCTCGAGTCGCCAGGGCCAGGCAGCTGTCAAAGACACTTTTGCGTCACACGGGTCTTGCTAAAGCAAAGCCGTTGTTCTGCTAACTTTGACCTGGAAAGCTGTTCTTGGAAATTAAGATATTTGTGGCCGACTGCCAATCCATGCTTGAAATGTTGTTTTAATGAAAATTATATGTGCAGATAGCATCATATTCTGCCTAGTATCAATACTGGATCATGTAGCATTATAATAAACACTGCCATTCAAAAAACAAATACTTTAATGCAGCAAGGATGCATTAAATTGATCAAAAGTGACAGTAAAAAGATTTATAATGTTAAAAAAAATAAATGCTGTTCTTTTGAACTTTCGATTCATCAAAGAATCCTTAACAAAATCGCAGTTTCCACTAAAATATTAAAGGATTTTTTACATAGATAATAATTATAATTGTTTCTTGAGCAGCAAGTCAGCATATTATAATGACTTCTGAAGGATCATGTGACACTGATAACTGGTGTAATGGTGCTAAAAATTCAGCTTTGCATTAGAGGAATAGAATATACTTTTGATCAAATAAATGCAACTTTTGAACAGTAGTTTCTAGGTCAGGTTGGTTTGTGTTCAGTATAATTCTGTGGTTCATTTATGAAACCCATTTATTACATAATTGAAACACCCTTGAAACGGCTTCCTCTTTTTTTTTTTTTTTTTTTTTTTTTCCTCCCTTTTTTTTTTTTCTCTTTTCTTTTTTTCTTTGGCCTGTCAGTAGCACAGATAACACATGACAGTACATATGCATGGCTATGCTATCATCATTCACAGCCTTTTTTCTTTTTTTTTTTTTTTAATTAAATTTATTTAAACTCTTAACATTGAGGAACCACTTTCATGTGTGGCTTCAGGCATGAGTTTCAGAAGAATTCCCAAACAACATGAAACGAAATGAAGAAACTAGATAACGGAATAATGAGCTTTTCCCCCAGAGGCTCAGAGCGCAGATGTGTAATTGCACAAATTAAACCACCAAGATTTTTACATTTTCAGAAGGAAATGAGGGCTTGTTTGTCGCATGATTTCAGGCTTTTGTGAGTGGCTGTCAGGGTTAAAAGAGTCCAAGCACAAGGTCTCTAGATATGATTCGAGTCCCTTGAGTGAAAGGTTCATTGTGCACCAGGCAAAAAATGTTAGTTGGATTTCTTAGAAAAGTAGTAGCAGCAAACTGCTTGATTTGTTGGTATCCTTGACATTCGTAGCACAAAGTGTTGAAGTTTAGTACTTACTGAATATGGTTGGGAGCAATAATAAATAAGCAATAATAAGCCTTAGAAAGCACCACTGATAATTATTGCTGACCTTGAATGTGAGAATGAAATGCATGTCTCATAACAAGTTCTAAGAAACTTTAAGCTTTTATTATTAGTGCAGCTTGTGATGTGTAAACAGTGGACTAATAGTGGATATTTTTACGCTTGATACCTGACGTCATGGTTCCAGTGATTGTAATTTTTATTTTTTTAGTAGTATTGACAGAAATTCAGTCTATTCTGTGTCACTGCTGTTTTGGAAACTAATGCTCTACATATATACATAACAGGTGCTTTCTTTGAATAGGGTATTGTTTAATGGGTAAAAAAACACAAAGCCCATGTGCTTCATAGAGAGATCTATTAGAAATGTATATATTTTTTAATTATTATTTTTTTAGCTTTGAAAATGTTAAGGCTGTGATACCTCTTAAATTATAAAACTTTAAATTATACAATATCATACTTTATGTAATCTGTTGAATTGATATTCAGTTTATTGTAGAATTTATTTAGTTGTATTACATTTATTTGATTTTTCTACCAAAGCCATAAGATTCAGTATATTAAATTGAGATTACATTAATTTTCCATATTACAACATTTCTGAAAGCAACATAGCAACATTTCTAAAAATTGTGACACCCAATAACATCCTTTGGTCTATTGCTACAGCATGATGGGAAATAAATAATCTCATTATATTTTTGCATTTATTACAAAAATTATAGTGTTGGCTGTGATTGATTCAACCATTCAAACTGTATATTGTTTAAAAAAAAATAAACATTCTGAATTTGATAGAAATTATATTTATCAGTAACTATTAACATAAGCTTTGCATTATTTTAAATGAATTTAAACAAATAAACCAATACCTTATTTTGTTTTACTTATGCATTTTAAATTGAAGTTCAGTACTTTTGTGCCATATTTATTTATGCCAGTACATGCTTATGGAGGACTAAACCTGCAGAAATTAAAAACAAACACAAATAAATATATAGATAGTTGGATGAATGAATGAATAAATGTAATAATAGGAAAATAAAGGGATAATTATTTGATAAAACAAATATAACTTATTTGTAATACAATTTAATCCTGAATTTATTTTTATTACCTTTTTTCTTTATTATTTTCTGTATTTATTTTTACACTTATTTTATTCTTTTTAACTTTTATTTACTTGTTTTCATTTTTTTTAATTATTAATTTATTTATCTAATTATGTGTTTATTTTCATATTAATTTATTCCCATATGTTTTCAAATGTATTAATTTATCTGTTTATTTCTTTTACTTTTCCTTGTTGGTTATACAGCGTTTAATAACTCATTTGAATCTGAACTGTGTGGTGGGTGTGTTTTGGTGTCTGGACTGGTTGAAATGTGGGAACAGCAGTATGTTGTAACTCCAGAGCCCTGCCCCCGTCCGACTTCTATTTTCTCACTTCAGAGTGTTGCAATCTGCAGTTTAAGGGTTTTGAGAAAATCAGAGGGAAGGAAGGTATGTGGTTTGAGATAAACCCTCAAGATATCCCCGTCCAAAGCTTTTTCTTTCCTGATTTTTGTGGCGAGTGTTATGTGACGTGTGTGGCAGAACATGCATGTGAACGCGTCATCTGAGCCTCTACCCCCTCCATTTGTAAACAGAAATAGCTGTTTATTTCCCCCAAAAGTTCATTACGGTTCTTTATCTTCTCTTCAGTGGGCGCCACAGTCTTTGAAGCGTTCCTGCGATCCGAGTTCAGTGAGGAAAACCTGCAGTTCTACACGGCCTGTGAGCAGTACAGCCAGTCGTCCAACAAATTCAGCCTGCAGAGACGGGCAAAAATGATTGCTGAGACTTACATCCAGCCCGGTGCCCCCAGAGAGGTAGATTTATCCAGATCTGTTTACTGCATTAAAAACATTGCCTCAAATGTCCAAGCTGCTTTTTCTCATACAATGAAAATAAACGGGGACTGGGGCTGCTGAACGTATAAATGTACCATAGCAATAGTGCATCTGACAACTTTATTATTTTTGCAAATTTAAATAATGCCACAGAAATTTCAAACTTAGCCTTTAAAAGTTGGTCCTTTCCTCACAAATCTATCATATGATTCAAGAAGAGTAGAATTTTTTTTAAAATACATTTTTTGGTCATTTTTAGAGCTTGATTGTCCCAGTGACCATTTATAAAAGCAAAATAAATTCTGGTCCTTTCCTCACAAATATGTCATATGACTACAGAAGACTTATAGAATATAGAATATTTTTGCAACTTTTTTTTTTTTTTTCGGAGCTTGATAGTCCTATTATAAAAGCAAAGTAAATCCCTCAAACAAGTCTATCATATGACTTCAGAAAACTTAAAAAAAAAAAAAAATATAGCACTTTATGTAATAAAAAAGTATTTTCTTTTCGGAGCTTGATAGTTCCAGTGTGTAAAGTAAATTTCTTTCCACAAATCTGTCATATGACTTCAGAAGACTAAAGTATATATATATATATATATATAGAACATTTTTGTAAAAGTAAGAACAAAAATTAATTTTATTTTTATTTATTTATTTAATTAATTTAGCTTTCTTTATTTTTGGAGCTTGATAGTCCTAGTGCCTACTATAAAAGCAAAGTAAATTCCTCACACAATTCTATCATATGACTTAAGAAAACTTAAAAAAAAATATATATACAGGTGCATCTCAATAAATTAGAATGTCGTGAAAAAGTTCATTTTTTCTTGTAACTTATTTCAAAAAGTGAAACTTTCATATATTTTAGATTCATTGCATGTAAAGTAAAACATTTCAAACGTTTTTTTTGTTTTAATTTTGATGATTAGAGCTTACAGCTCATGAAAGTCAAAAATCAGTATCTCAAAATATTAGAATATTTACATTTGAGTTTCAATTAATGACCATCCCTACAGTAAAAATTCTGGGTATCTCTTGTTCTTTGAAACCACAATAATGGAGAAGACTGCTGACTTGGCAATGATCCAGAAGACGAACATTGACACCCTCCATAAAGAGGGAAAGTCACAGAGGGTCATTACTGAAAGGTGTGGCTGTTTACAGAGTGCTGTATCAAAGCATATTAAATGCAAAGTTGACTGGAAGGAAGAATTTGGGTAGGAAAAGGTGCACAAGCATCAGGGATGACTGCAAGCTTGAGAATACAGTCAAGCAAAGCTGATTCAAACACTTGTGAGAGCTTCACAAGGAGTGAACTGAAGCTGGAGTCAGTGCATCAAGAGTCACCACGCTCAGACGTCTTCAGGAAAAGGGCTACCAAGCCACTTCTGAACCAGAGACAACGTCAGAAGCGTCTTACCTGGGCTGTGGAGAAAAAGAACTCAGTGGTCCAAAGTCCTCTTTTCAGATGAAAGTCAATTTTGCATTTCATTTGGAAATCAAGGTCCCAGAGTCTGGAGGAAGAGTGGAGAGGCACAGAATCCATGTTGCTTGAAGTCCAGTGTGAAGTTTCCACAGTCAGTGATGATTTGGGCTGCCATGTCATCTGCTGGTGTTGGTCCACTGTGTTTTCTGAAGTCCACAGTCAACGCAGCCATCTACCAGGAAATTTTAGAGCACTTCATGCTTCCTTCTGCTGACAAGCTTTATGGAGATGCTGATTTCATTTTCCAGCAGGACTTGGCACCTGCCCACACTGCCAAAGCTATAAAAGCTGGTTCAATGACCATGGTGTTACTGTGCTTGATTGGCCAGCAAACTCGCCTGACCTGAACCCCATAGAGAATCTATGGGGTATTGTCAAGAGGAAGATGAGAGACACCAGACGCAACAATGCAGATGACCTGAAGGCCACTGTCAAAGAAACCTGGGCTTCCATACCATCTCAGCAGTGCCACAAACCTCCATGCCACGCCGAATTGAGGCAGTAATTAAAGCAAAAGGAGCCCCTACCAAGTATTGAGTACATATGTAAATATTCTAATATTTTGAGATACTGATTTTTGACTTTCATGAGCTGTAAGCTCTAATCGTCCAAATTAAAACCAAAAAACTTTTGAAATGTTTTACTTTACATGCAATGAATCTAAAATATATGAAAGTTTCACTTTTTGAAATAACTTACAAGAAAAAATGAACTTTTTCACGACATTCTAATTTATTGAGATGCACCTGTATATGCGGTTCTGACAGTCGTATAATAATAGAATGCTCTATGAACGCTCTATGAAGTGAAGTGATGTTGCCATACTAGCCTTTACCTTCTGCTCTAGAGTCTTGTTTGTGTTAAACATGGCAGAAAAACAGTCTTAAGTAGGGATAACTGCAGGCTCGCGCAATGGGCATGGCTAAAGGTGCGACGCGTCGACGCACTCCATGCTAATTGTCGTATTTTTATAATCGACGTAATCGATGACGTCGACGAATCGCTGCAGCCCTATACTGTTTTTATTAATATCGTTACACTTTATTTGCTGTTTTATTTTGTGAAACCTTACTATGTATATGGAATAACCGTTTTATAAAAGCAATAAGCCCCGTGAAGCCGTGGTTTACAGTGAATTTGTAACAGCTATTTATACTCTGCTTCGCGTCGTGCCTAACAACGCCCCTTAGCTGTTATAAATTCACTGTAAACCACGGCTATATATATATATATGTAAAATCTTGCTTAGTGTACCGTGTTAGGCTAACTGAGACGTCATTTCACTTGCATATTATTGCTCTTTTGTTGGTTTTGATTGCTTCTATTGTCATCATTTGTAAGTCACTTTGGATAAAAGCGTCCGCTAAATGACTAAATGTAAATAAAATAATATTAATTAATTTGTTTGCCTTTTTGGGAGCTTGACACTCTGTCCCACTATCTGTTATAAAAGCAAAGATAATTTTGAATATCCTTTGTGTGAATATTTGTGAATTATGAATTTCTTTCCAACACTTTTAGGTGAACCTGGACAGTAAGACGAGAGAACTGAGCCTAGAGCTCCTCAAAGCCCCCTCTCACACTTCTCTCTCACATGCCCAAAGGCGCATCTACTGCCTCCTGGAAATGGACTGTCACCCCCGTTTCCTCCAGTCGGAGATCTACCTCACACTACTGAGGGATTCATATTAAAATAAGATTGGGCAAAATGTCCGAAAGCAGAGTCATCCTAAAAACTCAACAAACATCATGCCTGGACAGTAGAGACGGCAAACGTGTCTCTGTGATGAAAAAAATTAATCTTAACTACTGAATAACATTTTAGTGAAATAAAAAGGGAAACAGACGAGCAGGGATGAGGCGACTGTCTTGAACTTGAATGCATAGCGTCTAAAGGGTCATAAAATGGGGAAAGAAGTGCTAACATTTTACAAGTTTGATTTTTAGTTGCTAGATTGAAACGATATCACTGGACTAAATGGCATGTTGACAGGCAACAAAGGGAAAACACGTCTGGCAAGAAAGGGCTGTTCAGTGAAAGGCCGAAGCACTCATTAGGTTCAGACCATTCTTTGACTCCACTGTATGTGTGGTTACAAAGAAGCAGCACTAAATAAATAATTCTATAATATAGTTAAATAGATTTTCAAACAAAAACTCAAGCTCTCAGCAAGACAAAATTCAAATAGACTGTTGTCTAAATAAGCAATATGAACACAATTACTTTAGGCTTGACAGACGGCCAGTTTGAGTTTAAAACGTTAAAATGTGTATTAGCATATTGTGATTTTATGATCACAGATTGCATATTAAAGCTGCACACGTCATTCATTGGAACAAAATGTGACTAAAGACATGGAAATCAAAAGGTCTATCCCTGAGTTTGGCCCTTTTTAAATCTAAATAATATGAACTGATTTTATTAAAAAGGGTTTCTGGTTGTTTTTTAGGTAACTGTAGAATTCAGTAAATGTCACACAGTTTAGTGACACTCTGTAGAGCGTATTGCTGGGAAATGTCAAGTTGACAGGTTTAAAATGCAGACACCAAGCAGGAACCTGCTTGACACCAGCACTAATGCCATCCCATAAGCACACGTACATTTCCAAGACTTCAGCTAAAGAGCAAATGATCTGAAGAGCACTGTATTCTTATTATTGTGCACAAACACCTGAAGAACATCACACAAATGACCACTTGAACATCTGAGAGGGAACATTTTTAAAATGTATATTCCAGATGAATGCACATATAGTGAAAAATTTAATCTTGATAATGAAGGGCTGTGATGTGCTGTATGTATTTTAGTGGCTGTTGATGTCTGCTGTGACTGACACACTGAAGACGGTACATGTATTTACTGTAGACATGCTACTAAGAACTGCATGCACTAATGTCCTTGGTCAAATGTTCTCCACAGGTTTAATCTGTTTGTTTGAGTATAATATAAATGACTTCCTTAAGGGAATGATGTAATTATGTGATCAGTGTACAAGAATGAGCATCAGTTTGGCTGTCAGAATATTTATGTTTGTTTGAGAGCAGCGATAAAAATTAATCGAACAGAACAAAATGTTCAACCATTTAATTTAATTTCCACAAAAACGTCTGTACTTTTGCATAGACCTGTTTGTGAAAAACATGATAAAAGATCAGATTATAAAATTGTGATTATAAAAGCACAAGTCATAAAATTAATAGCTGAAATGTTTATAAATAGGACTGATAAAAAAACAGTTACAAATAGCTGCTGATGGTATTTTCATTAAAGGTCTTTTTTACTTTTGTGGTTTAATAAAAATTCCTAAAAATCATTTTTCCCCCTCATTATTCTCACTTCTTTGCAGTGTCCATTTCTGTTCTTAAAGGGTTAGTTCACCCAACAATGAAAATTCTGTCATTAATTACTCACCCTCATGTCATTCCAAACCAAGAAACAGGAAACAAGAAAACAAAAATAATGACTTTATTCAACAATTCCTTCTAGTCTTCAACGTGCGTTCACGCATTCTTCTGCTTATAAACAAAGCACAGTTCATCCGGGTTCTATGTCAGAAAATTCGTTATTTTTGTTTTCTTTGCACACAAAAAGTATTCTCATAGCTTCATTAAAATAAGGTTGAAGCACTGATGTCACATGGACTATTTTAATGATGTCCTTACTATCTTTCTGGGCGTGGTAGTTGTGTTGCTGTCTATGGAGGGTCAGAAAGCTCTCGGATTTCATCAAAAATATTTTAATTTGTGTTCTGAAGATAAACGAAGGTCTTATGGGTTTGTAACGACATGAGGGTGAGTAATTAATGACAGAATTTTCATTTTTGGGTAAACTTACCCTTTAACATCTTCGGTCACCAGGGCCGCGTGCTACGATACTCGTGTTTCTGTCGGACCCACTGGGCCGTACAGCGTCTCTCCCCAACCGTCCAGGACCATCCGCCTCTCCCTCCGCCCCTCTCCATCTCAGCTGCTCCACCTTTCCTCCAGTCCTCTGCTCTGTTCTGTGACACTTTGGTCTGCAGCTCTTCTTTGCGGTCCAGGGTTGTTATGGAGGTCTGCTCCTGAACATGATCTTTCTTGGCGGTGGCAATTGTCGGAAGAGACACAAACTGGCCTTGAAGAGGCGGTCTGGAAAGAGGATGAAAAACAATGAAAGATGGAGAGGAAGAAGCAGAACATTAAGCAGATGATTTCAGGTGAATTAAGTACAAGGCCAAGGCTGAGAAGAGCAGCAGCAAGTGAAATCAAAGTTGTATCAGAACAAGAAGAAAGAAAATGATAAAGTAGGAACATGCACATACTGTATTTTCTGTTTTGAGTCATAACTAGGCCCACACAGAACATACAAACTTTGTGATTTTCTTTTTCACTGATTGTAAAAGAAAAATGCAAAATGGTTTGGATATAATAAAAAGTTAAAATTGATCTGAAAGTACGGTTTCTTAAAAGCTTAAGAAATATATAAAAAATATACTTCTAGATCTGAAGTACACAAGTACGTATTCAATACAATTAAATGCACGTCTTTTTCACAAAACTTGGTCAGAGACCTTCAGGATTTTTGTCCTCCAAAAAAACATTAACAAGCATGACGATATGGGGTGAATTATGCAGCAAATTTGCATGCTCTGGGTTAATGGTTTGCTCAAATCCTAACCCTCAGTGTGAGCTATAATAAAAGTGATGCTTGGTGTGGTGAACCTCAAACAAATTCAGCAGAAATCGCCAGTGCTTTCTGTGGAATTCTGTAGGCGTGGATTCTGTGGAGGCCTAGTCATTACCTCGCTCTCAATCCCTGGTGTTTTCTTCAGTATTCGCTTCTAATTCACATGTAAATAATACAGCAAGCAGCACCAGGAGAAAGTGACTTTCACAAAGGTTATGTGAGAAAAGCCCGACCTTTCTGAAGTGTGTTTGTGTTCCACTGCATCTGCGTTTGCCCCTGTGTCACACACTCTCTCACAGAGCTCTGCTTTCAGCCCTAAAGAAGTACACACGACAGCTACTAATGGTTTACTAATGTGGTTTCCTGTGAACCATTGTAACTCTTCACGTTGCGCCGTGGTAAATGGTTGATTGCGGTTCAAACGGTGCATTACCTGGAAGCTTCAAGGGGTTCTGTTGTTCCGCCAATAATTGCCCAAGGTCTCGGCTGTTGATATGACGACTGTAGAGGTTGCTCCTGGCAACCAGACCCTGATGGCTACAGGATATGAGGAAATGGACAAACAACAACGATAGAGGTACGGGGCGGAGGGCCGAGGAGACGGGAGGGGAGGGGAAAAGGAAATGAAAAAAATGAAAGAAAATGAACAATACAAAATAAACGTGACAGAAAAAAGGCACAAATTAAAACGGAATTAAACATAACCTCAAACGCAAATTCAAAACCCAACATTGTATGAAAACAAATGCCAGTGAAAGAGGAAACAGGCAATGATTGTGTAACGTGATGGTGGATTTTTAATCTCAAGAAAAGACTAATATGGTGTAATGTTGCAACTTAATATCTAGTTTTCTTTTGGACATTAGAGATTTGATCCACAAGCTTTTCTCTGATAACCTTTCAACCTTTAAACTGATAGAATTGGCATTATAGGGGACGCATGTAGTTCAGACATTAGTTCATCTTCTTAATTACAGTATAATGTCTGACTACCAGAAAGTATGCAGATACTTCTTCATGTTTCACATGAGATCTATTGTTTTAGAATTTTAGACCATACAAACTTCTATTTTTGCAAAATGCTTTAGCTTGGAAAGATGATCTTTAAAAAACAACAACTTTATTTTCAAAGAATTCTAAAAAAGAAAAAGAACAAAAAGAAAGAAATAAAAAGTAATTTTAAGCAGCACAACTGTTGTCAACCGTTCTGATAAGAATATTAAATGATTCTTGGACAGCGAATTAGAATATTAGACTGATTTCTGAAGGATCATGTGACACTGAAGACTGTAGTAATGATGCTGAAAATTCAGCGTCAGAAATAGGCGTCAGAAATAAATTTGAAAATATATTAAAATAGAAAACAATTACTTTAAACTGTAGTGATACATTATTTCACAATATTACTGTTTTTTACTGCAATTTTTGACCTTTGTGAGCATAAGAGACTTAAAAAAAACAAAAACACTTTGTGTGTATTTCTTATATTTCTTGAGATAAAAAAATCTGGACCGAAACCAAGGTCCCGAGGTGCTCCTGACCATAAAGTCTAGACTCTAATACATACCATTTCCTTTCCTTTACAGTCTGTTTAATAATCTGCTATATGACAAATTAATTCATTGACAAGTGATTAAAGAATACCTAGATTTTTTTCAACTGTATCTTTTATTACTTGCTGCTCAGGTCAGAGGATGTTTGACAGTTGAGGGTTAACACTATAGTAAACTGACCTGTAAAAACTCTATGCTATCTTCTAAAACACTCTTATTGGAAAAGGTACGGAAAAGACCAAAAGAGATTCCAATGCAATTACAAATGTGTATTATCAAATCATTTTACAGGAAATCGGATCGTTCATACTCTCACAAGGCAGAAAGCAAAATCATAAAGGTTTAGTTCAGTCAAACAATAAAAAATCTGTCATGACTTTATCGTCAAGCTGTTTTCCACTCATAGGCTGTTATTTTATCTGTGAAACACAAAATTCTAAAGAATCTTCTGAAGATTTTTGAAAATTCTTCTTTTGAGTTCCACAGAAAAAATAACAAAAGTGTAAGTAAAGAATGACATCAGTTTTGATGTTTAGATGAACTATCTTTTCAAAGGAATAGTTCACCTAACAATTAAAATTAGCTAAAAATGTCTCAAAAACCATCAGGCCATCTAAGATATAGATGAATTTGTTTCTTCATCAGAACAGATTTGGAGAAATGTAGCATTACATCACTTGCTCACCAATGGATCCTCTGCAGTGAATGGGTGCCGTCAGAATGAGAGACCAAACAGCTGATAAAAACATGGATATTATGAAATACCATGGCGAGACTGGGGGCAATTGTAACATTTTTTACATTTTCCTTCATAACTCACAAACTACTTGAAATACACTAGTCATCTTTTGATACAAGAAACAAATAGAGGCGCTCTAATTAATAATAATAATTTATATATTTTCACTAATAAGGACAAGACTATAATATTAAATTAAATGCAAAAAGTTACAATTGCCCCCGGTCTCCCCTACTTTAGTGTAGCTGAATGAAACAGTTTGAAGTTAAAAACATCTTGATGGATTTGTTCCTTACAAACACAGCTTTTCCCTTCACAAGATGTTAACTGATGGACTGGAGTTGTGTGGATTATTGTGATGTTTTTATCAGCTGTTTGGACTCTCATTCTGACGGCACCTATTCACTGCAGAGGATCCATTGATGAGCAAATCTGTTCCAAATCTGTTCCCATGAAGAAACAAACTCATCTACATCTTGGATGACCTGAGGCTGAGTAAACTTTCGGCAAATTTGCAATTCTGGGTGAACTTCTCCTTTAATTTGAACTAGCTAAGAAGTTTAAGACAATGACGTTAAAGACTGAGGGTCAATGAAAGCTGAGCCTAGATCTATTTAGAGAGCTAGCGTGGAATGAGAGAATAAGAAAAAGAGAGAAAAGCATGTGGTTAAAAGGAAACAAAAGTTGAACTCATCGAATAAAGTGAAGGGTTCGACAACAAAATGAGCGTGTTATAATCGGAGACGAAAGGAGGAGAAGAAGAAAGAGAGAGGAGAGGAGGAGAAATGTTTAGTGCTTCTCCAAAATAAAGTGGTCAAGGCCGCTTACGTGTTAGAAGAATAAACAGACCGCGTATCTGACCTTTATGCGGTACACTAATGATGCACTAATGAGCTGAATTCACATTCCTGCCGCCAAGTTAACATGCACTTATCTAACACAGGAAGTGGCTCATAGTGAACATGAACGACCTTAGTGTCTCTTCGCTTTCATTCCCACAGAGCAAATGCTCTCTGTCGCCAAAATAAGCCCCAGATGGAAAAACCAAAACGATGCAATGTAAATATTTGCAAGCAAAGTGCTGGATTTAGACTAAAGTATGCTGTAACTGGCTGTGAGGTGTGGTTGAGATGTACCTGGTGCGCTTTGCCCTGCAGCTGTCGTTGAGCTGGGAGGAGGGGGTCCCGGGGGCTGCGGCGGTGCGGAGCGGGGCCCGGCTGGGGGAGGATCCCACACTGAGTGAACGGGATTGCGGAGATGACGGAAGCAGAGGGGGAGAGTGGGGGGGACCCACGGGGCGAACGAATGGCCAGGGGAGAGCCCTCTGCTCCTCCCGAACCACTGCGGAAGAGAGGAAGTGACTCCTCTTACTGATTCCTTAAAGGATTAGTTCACTTTCAAGTTAAAATTTCCTGATAATTTACTCACCCCCATGTCATCCAAGATGTTTATGTATTTATTTCTTCAGTCGAAAAGGTTTTTGACGAAAACATTCCAGGAATTTTCTCCATATCGTTAGTTTCAATGGACTCCAAACGGTTGAAGGTTAAAATTACAGTTTCAGTGCAGCTTCAAAGGGCTATAAACTATACCAGACGATGAATAAGGGTCTTATCTAGCGAAACGATCGGTCATTTAAAAAAAAAAAAAAAAGGATGTCCTTTATCAACACAAATGCTCGCCTGTTCTGTGATGCGCGTTCGTGACGTAATGACGTTGAAAAGGTCACGCTTGACGTAGGCGAAAGTATCGAGTCAGTGTTTATAAGTTGAACGTGTAAATACTAAGTCAAACGCCGTTTACAAAAAAAGGGAGTTACTACTCAACGAGTTTACAAGGTAAAACAACGATGTCGGGCGATTTTTGAACTTGGAGGAGAAGATGCGTCAAGATGGAGCCTACGTCAAGCGTGACCTTTTCAACGTACGTGACGTCACGAACGCACATCGCAGAACAGGCAAGCATTTGTGTTTATAAAGCATATAATTTTTATTTTATTTTTTTAAATGACCGATCGTTTCGCTAGATAAGACCCTTATTCATCGTCTGGTATAGTTTATAGCCCTTTGAAGCTGCACTTGAAACTGTAATGTTGACCTTCAACCGTTTGGAGTCCATTGAAGTTCAATATATGAAGAAGATTCCTGGAATGTTTTCATCAAAAACCTTAATTTCTTTTTGAAGAAAGAAATTAAACATCATGAATAACCAATTTAACTTCTTTGGACCTTAGCCTTACGCCGAGCTGCAAGTTTTAAAAGACAAGTACATGCGGAAGTCTACATCCACGGGCTGCTGTATAGTGCAAAACGAAGAAGAATCGGAGAAGCCAAGGCCAATTAAGACTATTATTCTTTCTCTCTGACGTACCACGCAGACACTCGCAGACGGCCATAAGACAGCCTAAACTACAGCGTAAACGCACACAAAACTCAAGTACATACAGAGGGAGTGGTTCTAGCAGACCAATCACAGCGCTTGCGGTCCGCGTAGAATTGACGCGCTGTTAGATTTTTGGAGAGGTGCACGTCAGGTACGGCGCAGGTTACGGCGCAGGCCTGTGCGTCTCTGCGTAGGCTATGGCGTAGGTTCGAAGCAGAAGTATAAATTGGGCTATAGGGGTGAGTAAATTATCAAGAAATTTTAATTTGAAAGTGAACTAATCCTTTAACAGTTCCATTTATGATTCTTTTAGCACTTTTAAGGAAGAGATATGTGAAAAAGTGAAATGCAATTCCATTGCCTCACTATAAATTACTGACTCATCACAGTCATTCATTCAGGAATCAGACTTCACTGGTTGTGCTGTACGTTTTTGATTCACTATAAAGAACTGTTTGATTAGAGTAATTTGTTCAGGAATCAGACTACACTAGTTATGTTGTATGTTTTTAATTCAGTAAAAATTACTCAATCATTTGTTCGACAATCAAACTACACTGGTTGTACTGTATTTGAATCACAAAAAAGAACTGGCTCGTAATAGTCATGTGTTCAGGAATCTGATTACACTAGTTTATTTTTTTTGTTTTACATTGTGATTTTAACACACTAAAACAAATCAATTCTTTAGAATTATTTGTTAGACAATTAGACTACACCAGTTGTCCTATATGGTTTTGAATCACTAAAAAGACCTGGCTCATAAGAATGTTTAGTATCGGACTACACTAGTCTTATGTAGTCCGTTTCACACTGTAGATTTAATAGTGAATACTGAAAAGTAGAGAATAATTTGGAACAACATTTTGTCCGCTTCCACATGAACCATTAAAATGTCATTCCATTCCTGTATTTTAAAGAATAACAACAGATTTTTTTGTTCCACCTTGACACCTGTATACTTGACTGAATTGATACATGGATTTAGATACTCACACAGTCCCCTGATTACAACCCTAATATGTCTAAACTACGAGTGAGAGTACTTGTTCCTTGCAAAATGCCTGTGATCACTGAAAAAAAGCTCTTTCCTAAGAGCTCTAAAGTAACTGATGGACCAAATCAAGACATTTAATGAATAATGGGAGGCCTGTTTCCAGCTGAAACTATTTATTACAGCAGCTGGATGATGTCAGTATTCAGCTAGTTGGTGTAAATGTCAGCTACTAGCGTCTGTATTGTGCCAAGTTGGTTAAATATACGACACGGAGACTATGAGTAACCCACCTTCTCTTTCCATTAGTGAATACGGTTTGATCTCTCCCTCTGGCTTTTTTGGGGGAACTTTTCTCAATTGGACCGCTGTAATGGTCAGAAAGAGCCAAAAGAAACAACTGGTATGATTGAGAATAAGTCTGGAGTACAGCAAGCAGTTAAACAGCACACTGCACTCTTCACACATATTCATATCCATAGATATCCATGGGCATAACGCATTTATCGATTATCATTCCACTGCACTTTGGGGAAAACATATAGCACTTATCTATAATTGGATTTTAAAGGGAAACAGCCAGGGATCTTATAAGGATGTGAGTTTCGTAAGCGAGTTGTTGGGACTGATTGATGTGGGCAGAGGTTATGAGTGCAAAGGAAGAGTCTATAGTGAGTGGACTCTCTCTCCAAACCATGAATGTACAATAAAGGAGTGATAAGTAAGGTGGAAGCCGGGTGACAGTGGGGTAAGGGAGGGGAACAATAGACATTCAATGTCCTTACAAAAAGCCGTACATCCCCTGATCCATCGAAGGGGAGGGAGGTGTTCCTGGGTGGATTTCATGAGACAAAAGCACTTGAACAATAGGTGTTTTGAGTTGTTTGCATGTTAAACTCAGTCTAGGGCAGCTACCAACTATAAACAGCCCAGATCTGGGCTTGGTGAGTCATATATACACATAAATAAATGCACTGGAAATGTTTTTGCCAGGCACAAAGATTATAATATGAAAATATAATACGATGGTGGTTTATATCAGGAAATACACTTGATTTGAATATAGAAGCACTAAAAATATTAAACAATAAAATAACCAAAAATGGCAGCTGTGAGCATTATGGACAAGCACAACAAAGACAGACTTTTCTTCAATTATTTGTGGAATCTGCTAAAATGTAATCTGTTTGCAAGGCAGCAAAAGAATATTGTTGAAGTTTTAGAGAAACTTGAAGATTCTGAACTTTTTTTCTGCATTTAATTTCAGTCTAAAGTTACTCACCAGTTGGCTGATAACTATACTTGGAACATGACATGCAAGTTTAATTGTAAGAGCGATAGCCTAACCCTGAGTTATGCAAGTGAACTTGTGATCCTTATCAACTCTCTGAAAAAGAAACAAAATGTTTTTATCTCAAATCAAAGCCATTAAGATGAAAGAAAAATAATAATAACTATGCTATGATATGTTTGTGACAGTTTCAGTTTTACAGAGACTTAGACTAGTTGTACAACTACAGTGTTAGTCACCAGTATGCAGGGAACGTTTTAATTAATTACTTTTTAGTATTATTATACTCTATTATAACATAATTAATATTTTAGCTTATATTTTTATAACTTAGTTTAATTTTGAAGATTTAGTAATTTTTTGTACTTTTGACATTTTTATAAAATTTTTATATTCTATTTTATGGTTTATGAATTTATTATTAATTAACATTTAATTTTAATTATTTTATTTTTTACATTTAATTTTAGTTTTTACTTCTAGGTTTTTCATCTAATGTTTATATTTTATTTAAATTAATGAAAATGATTTTGAATATTTATTAAAAAACAATAACAGCAAGGATTAAAATAATGAAAAATACAGTTGTATAGCCAAAATAAATATTTATGGCAGGTATTTACTTGTAGCTTGAATGGACTGTATGTAAGTGGTTCGAGCTGAATTATTTGCAGAAATTTGAGGAAGAAAAGAAGAATAAAAAGAGGAGGAATTTCAATACAGTGCTGCCTCGCACGTACTATAATGAGGAGAATGGGAGGTTGTTGTCCTGAGAGAATAAGGCTTTGAACACTGGCACAGATCCAGAACAACATTCCAAACCCACATAAGAACACAGAAGAACATTGATGCAGTCAGGCATTACCTGATCTACTCTGGAAGAATCCACTGAACACCACAAAGTTATTCACCTGAGAAGAACAAGTGTGACAGGACAAGAAAAATCAAGTTTTGCAACGGTCAAATACACACCTAATTTTTTGAGGAAAACAAAGTCTGTGTGTGTACAAATAAACACACTCGCACGTCATGCACATAATCAATATCAAGATTTACATCCAAGGCATAACATGCTATTGTGGTATCTGATTAAGTTGTTTTCATCAAGTACTGTAATCTGGTTTGTTTCAATTACAAACCGGATTACAGTTTGGATTTCTGAGAAGAATAACATTGTGTTCTCCTAACCAGGTGTGACGCAATTATCTGTACAGGAATTAAAACCTCACTGGTCCAAAATCTCACTCCACATAACATCAAACATGCTCTGATTGGCTGAATGTTTCGCACCATGCAGCGCTTTCACTTTAAAAGGTGGTTCATACCTGAGGCACACTGTTCTTGAGATCATAGTGCTTTTCTAGAAATGACAGGAATTTAGGAGAAGGTCTATCGTATGCCATCTGTTCAGGCTCCACCCGTTTGTGCTGCTCGATCAGAGAATATGATCAGAACAGGAAAACATGAGTGATAAAATACAAACAGGACTGTTTAGTAGCAAATACAAATGGGTCTTTATACTTTTCTACTGGACATAATAAAAAAGCATAGCTTCCCCAAAGATGAAAATTATGTCATAGTTTACTCACTCTCATGTTGTACTGTGTCACTTTAAAAAAAAAAAGTAACCGGAAATCGCAAAAATAGATATTTGGAAAAATGTTCATACTGCTCTTTTTCCACACAAGCTTCAAAAACGTAAAAAAACCCAGCATAAACAGTCCATACAACTAATGCACTATATTCTATGTGTATGGCAGCTTTGTCTGAGAAGTGCACCAAAATTCGAAGTTTTAAATTTAAGTTATTCAATGGAGATCTGAATAAAATGCAAGTATTTTAACAAAAATGTCAGTGCGCAAAATGTAGTTTCACGCCTGCAAATGCAACCTTGCCATGTAGCATTCAGCAAGGTTGAAACGCATAAAAACCAATGCTGTTTAGGATCGTTAACATCAAACCTGGTCTTGATGGGGCAAGTCTGAATATGTGCACTTGCAAATAAGTTTTAAAAGCTATGGTGAAGGTGAAAATGATTTGGGAATAAAGAAGTACATTTCAGTTTGTCCTTCAGACTTTGAATAGAGTGAATTAATTATATTGACCTTGTCCTTGTATGTTTTTGTTGTATGGAAACATATGTGAACATTCTTATGAACATTCTTTGAAACATCTCCTTTTGTGTTCCACGCAAGCAAGAAAGTCACATGGTTTGGACTAAAATGTGGGATAATAAATGACAGGAATTTTCTGCAAACTAAATCAGGCTGCCGACAGACACTCACTTTCAGCATGAAGTCAAAGAGCTCGAGCCCATAGCCATGTCTCTGCAGTGTCTCTTTCACATAGAAATCCAGCACACATAAAGGCTCGGTTTCCAAATGCGCCCCCCGTTGGTCCTGGATGCAATTACAACATACTGTAAATCACTAATGTCTCAAGTTTAAAAACTCAATAATGAGCAAACACTTACAAGTAAAAACAGCTTCTTGTAGCCAACCTTCAGAAATCCAACGATAACACCCCTCCTGCTGGTAAAGCAAAAGACGGAAGAGGGAGTCAAAGAATGTTATTAACAGCAGAAGTGGATGTGTTTATATGTAATGGAAATTGAAAAACAGGAAGGAGAGAGGTCAGCTAAATAGTCATGTAAATAGATTAAATCTGAAGCATAGGCTGGGGGAGGGATAGAGAAAAGGAGAGAACCCGTTCTGTTCTCCATCTTTCAGGAGGTAGAGATGGTGTCTGTTGGCTTGGAGCTTTGCAGCACTGGTTATAGGAGCAGGCAGCTGCTGGGCCTGAGGAGATACACACACACATGACATGATGACAGACTGAAACTGACAGTGAATGACATCTGCAAGCTCAAAAAGAGACAAAGACAGTCATTATCACCTTAGAGGAGGCTTTGCCCAGCTCATCTATAACTGTGCTGATCTGAAGAAGAGGATCTGGTCTGGAGAACAAAAAGCAGGTATGTTAGGAATCTCACACAGAAGTTAGCATTAAGATTCCAGTTATGCAAGTCATAACTGATGCATACACCTTTACAAAGCATAACTGTTTTGAATTACAAGTTTGAATCATATAGAGCTGTGCTATACATTTTAACAGGTTTTTCAATAGCTGCCACTGATATCAAGGTGGTCAATGGCTGATATAATATATGAAATATATACATATAAACCCCATGAGATATTTGATGAGTGCAGTTTTCTTTCTGTGTTCACATATTTCATATTAAAACATTTGGGTGGGACATATCAAATGGCTTGCCCTATTTTTTTAAACAGCCAATAGGCTGCCGTTACATCAGAGTTGTGAATCATGATTTGTTCCGAGGGTAGGTAGAGCAATGGTTCTCCACTAGGGGGCATCTCCCGGGGGCTCCAGTAAGTAGTTAAATTAATATAATCTTTATTAAAATGTTAAAACACACACACACACACACACACACACACACACAAAATAAAAAATAGGTACAACATTATATTGACAAATTTTTTTTTTATTGTATTTTATTTAGTGTATACATGAGATATCAGCTTAGATACGAGGGCCTTTGAATATTGTCTTGAACAAAAGAAAGCCTTGGAGTCCAAAAGGTTGGGAAACACTGTGCTAAAGACCATGTGATTGAATTAGAATAAATATTTTGGTTTTTACCAAAAATAAAATTCAACTTTAAATGTTTACATCTGCCAAAAGTGAATTTTGTCAATGTTTAGCAACACATGAGCATATATAACCTCATAGTTAACACACAAAAGGTGCGTCCTAAATTGCATACTAATGCACTATTCTATGACGTTTATTTTAGTATAAATAGTGCAAGTAGTGCATTCACACTGAAAATTCCAAAAAGAAAAAATGCACTTTAAATACCCGGATGATGGACTTAAATAACCGAAAAAACGTGGAATGTTAGATACTTAATTTTTTTTTAATTAAATGCCAAGAAGAGCATACAAAAAATGAAATAACCAATGCCAGGGGTGAGTGCAATTAGGAATACAATTATTAGTTACAAAATCATGAAAATATTATGAAAATGACACAATAAGCCCTTTCACACATACAGACTTTTCCGGAAAATTACCAGTAAATTGCCGTAAAGAGATCATGTGTGAACAGCACATTTTTGAATTTACTGGTAAAGTCGTTCCGGTAATTTTATGGCAATTTACTGGTATTACTGTGTGAAAGGGCCTAATGAGACAGTTTTGAGGGCTTTGGAATTGTTGGATGTAAAGAAGAGTGTCCAGGTAAGATTTAAGGTCCTTACAGAAAACAGGAACGTACGGCTTAGCACCTTGAAACTTACATTTGTGTAAAAAGAATTTTGCAAGAAAAATGAATACGTTTATCAGATAATATTTGTCCTTGTCTTCTTTAGCAAAGTTATGACAACCAAATAAGACATCTTTATATAACAAAAATAAACTCTGTGAAGAAAAAGCATGTACAAAACTACAAAAATCCTTCCAAACTAAATTTGTATATGTACATTCCCAAAAAAGATGGGACATAGATTCATCTTCAGCCTCACAAAAGGAGCATAAAGAATGAATATCTGGAAACATTTTTTTCATATAAAGCTTAACAGGTGTTAGACACTTAATGCACTCAACTGTGCAGCTTTAATTACGTGGCGAAGGGGGAGGGGCTATCAGACTCTGATTATTAATGACAAAATAACTACATAACATTCAAACACCACATGGCTGATTACACAGTGCATAAGTACATAGTGCATAAATGATTTTGATTTAATTTTAGGCAAATTAAATATACAGAATGCTGGTTAAATAAAAATATTTCTGGTGAATTTTAAAATTAATTTTAAATCTATAATTGTTGTATTTATTGTAATGTATGATGCAACATACAGCGTTAGTTATGTATGCTAAAAAATCCCCACAAATTCCTTCATATAATGGCTTTTTCTTGCATTGCTCTGAAAATATGGAATTCATTACCTGCTTCCATTAGAAATGTTCCTGCATCTTTTCAGTAAAGTTTTTAAACAATATTGTTATTTATATACAATTTATTATTTGATTGTTTTTATAATGCATTGTAGCACTTCAAGTATAAGAAAAGTACATTACAAATAAAATTTATTCTTTCAATATTTTATTGTATTACTTTTATTAAATTAAAAAATACATGCGTATCCATTAAAAAACGTATCTATTAGAAAAGCCTTTTTTATAATTAATCCATCTATCTATATATCCATGTATGGCATGGTGTGATTTCTTATAGTGTAATTACAGTAAAGTCTTGCTGAATCAGCAGGGTTCAGATTAAACCCAGACACAGACTCATGTCAGATTTGTTTTTTACTCAGGGCCGCATTTGCATCCTCTGACGTAAAGCAATAGGCTTATCATTTCAGGAAAGAGATGACAAAGATGACCTGGACCAAATGCCACATTTAGCCTAATAAAAGAGCACCATAACCCCCCACTGGTAGCAGTATATGTACAATGCACAACCGTGTCAACCACTGTAACAAGACAAAAGCAGTGCATGCTGCAGACAGATTCCACCCATTACTCCCAGCACACATTAAAACATACATTACCTCCCATGCGCTTTCCGACCTGCACTCAAGTTGTTGTCCAGCACAGTAAATCTCTCGGGGAAAAGAGCATTCAGGTCGAAAGGGAAATCCATTGTAAGGACAGAACTGAAATCTTAAGACAATACACTACTAATGCCCTACTGCAGATTCAGACGCATTTATCACGGTGCTAATCGATTCTCACTGCATCACCGGCCTGCACTTAAAATACCAGCTCCACATTAGCGCCGCTTCAGTAGGAGGCTGGTTTAAAGGCACAGATGTTCCGCGGCGTTATCAGTGCTTCCTCTGTCCTCCCATTGTGTTTGTGTCTCCTCCCTTCTGTGCAGCGGGACGAGCGCTCGTGGTCAGCCGAGGTACACCGCACACACGCCTGCGGGACTCAAGCCGAGAAAATACCGCAGAAGTCGCGTAACACCTGTTTTATCGTTTCTTGTTATAAAAATGTAAACAAACAAATTCTGACAGTGGCAGAAATCTGCGGCTTCAGAAGATTTATTTCCGTTTCCTCTTGGCAACGATCGACGCACAACTTTGTGCTGCATAGCAACCAAACATAGCTAGCAGATATATATAACCACAGCAATAGTTAATATTTTATAACAATAGTTATATATTTTTCGTATTTTTATATTTGTTTTCCTCCTGCAACCTTTTTTTTTAACAACATTTAACTTTAACTCAATAATTTATTTTTCAATAATAATATTTATTTCCAGCAATTACTACTGCATGCTGTATGACTGTGTTTTTGATATATTAATTAATTAACAGTTATTAGTTAAATTAGTATACTTAAATATTTCTGTGACTTGATAATTGTTTTTTTAACCATACAAAAATCCCGTCTCTCAGTTCAAATGAAGTCATAAAAACGGCATGCATATATTTTTGTAATAAAGTGTAAAGAAGAAAAATAAAATATCGGGGGAAAAAAGTTTAATCAATGTAATATCTGCACAAAATAAGCTTATGCTTTCATTCAGGCAGATATTTCGCTACCCTGCCTGCAGCATTAGGACCCTGTTAAATATACCTTGCCTGCACGCTGCTCGGTCGGTCCTTTCTCTTCTGAGGATGCTGCGGTGCTTGAGGTATCGGTGAATTACTTTTACTTAATTTTTTTTTTTATTATATTACGTACCCCAAAAACACAGCTTAGTGCTTTATATATTTGCTTTAAAACGCCGACGTGGCCGTGCGTTAACGCTAATTCAAGACCTGCAAAGTGACTCCGCAGCGCTTGGGCCTCGCCCTCGTGGTCGAGTTCTCCTTTAGTCCATGGATCAACATGATTAATCGAGTGTGACTTGATCATATTACGTTAACTGTTTTGCAGATCACTTTTACTTGAACTGAACAATGATGTTTGGGAAACCAAAAGTCAAAGAATGTGCCGAAGCTGCAGAAATTTCCCAGTAAGTATGAGACCACAGCATTTTTATTTTCCTTCAAGGGTTTTCAAACTGGGGTCCGGGGACCCTCAAAGGCCCTGAAAAAAAAACAGTAAAAATGTGGGTGGAAAGTGATCTAAAATGGAATAAATGTGTTCAATTAAAATAATAAACAGTACTTTAGTAGTAAAACTGAAAAGCTATGTAATAGAAACAGCTTTTATAGTGTATAAGTATGTATATAATAGCATTTTGCAAGATATTTCCCATTTCTGATAACTTCCACAGTATAAATGTTTTTTACATATAAATATATAGCTGCCTTTTAAACTTTAGGATGGTAGGATGTAGGGATGGGCGATATCTTATCGTTTGCGATATACCGTTAAAAATTCTCCCCACGATAAAAATTTGTCTTCCCGCGAAGGTGGACATGAAATTGAGGAGTTTATCCTAAATGAGGAGCAAGGTTATTTTCGTAAACTAAAAATAAAACTAAGACAATAACGATTGAGGAAAAAACAATTTCATAAACTGAAATAAAATTAAAAATGTCAAAATATTTGATAAATGAAAACGAAACGAAACTAACAACAGTTATTGATTAACTAACAGAAATAAAATAATAATTAACAAAAATAAATGATCGTTTTCGTAATCATTATGTTCTCACCCCTTGGCTGAAAAATATATGAGCTGTGTGGCGGTGTAGGGAAATACCTGTAAATGGCGCATCTCTGACGGAGAGACGCAAAGCGGTTTAAAGCACAGTCCTGCACGGGTCCTGTTTGGTAAACGTGCACCAGCAGTACTTAACAGAACACCTGACCCGTTATCCCACAGCAGCACTAATTTATTTCTGTACCAGACCAGAACCGTTTGACATAAAGACCGCGAGTCGCGAGCCGAACTGCACCCGCATTAATCTACAACATCAGGTAGGCAAACTTATTCATTTTCTCGTGTAACACAAGCAATCAAACCATCATTAGGCAAGTTGGTGTTTTGAAGAAAAACAGATATGCAACATGATAATTAACAGAAGAAAAAAAATGAGAACGCACCTTTCTGTAAACAATACAAAACTTGCCATAGCATCTTACCATGTGATCACTGCCAGACTTTTGAACAAATAAATATACAAAGGCTAAATCACATCATACACACGCTTATAATTCTTCATAAATAAAGAAAATAACATTCAAATGTGAGCCTTTAAATAGGCCTACGATTGCGGTTATTATTGAATTTCATTAGTCCCAGTTATGATTTATGCGCGGATGTTCACGGAAAAGTGCGCAAGGCACGACAGTTACAATATGGTTAAATAAGAAAAAAGACATAGGCTATAACCAAATTAGGCTACGTTTATTTTCATAATAAATATCTCAACACACCATTTAGATATGACATTAAGTGCATCTTGTGTAGATTTATTTAGTAAAAAGGCTTGCATCCTTTGGTGTATATTTGTATAGGCTTCTTTTACCATCTATCAATCTCAGCATGGGTTAATTTTGTCGCTATAAACGTTTGCCTCACTAAGGTTAAATTATGCTAAGTCTTTCTTTGGCCTTCACTCTGGAAGTGATCTGTTGATTCTGCTAAACTATAATTAAAACTGAAACTAACTATATAAAACTAAATAAAAATGTGCGCACAAAAAAAAAATAAACTAACAAAAATATTAATGAAACAAATAAAAACTAAACTGAATTTCATAGCAAATTTGAAAACGATATTAAAATAAAACGAATTAAAAAAAATTAAAACTATAATAACCTTGATGAGGAGCTCCTTCTACAGTCTGGAACTGGTTTGGTTAGGGCTGTACTGTGCACACACAAAAAATCGTTCTGAATAAATGTACTACAGTAGCATGTGTGTGATACAGTTTTGCATGTGTATGAGCCTGTTTACAAACATGTTGTCCAACAAAGATATAATTTATTGACATGCTTTTTGTCCAAATGAACTTAATAACATAGTTGAGTGTTTGAATTAACTTCTTTTTGTGACCAGACATGGTTTCATATTACAGAATGATAGTATTATATACAGTGATAAAGGCTATGTCGATTAGCATTGCATTATACATATAATTTCCTTATAAAAAAAATACCCAAGATTGAAGAACACAGATAAACATATGTGGAGTTTCTGCGCAAGGGTGCCCTCCGGCTTCCAGTATGAATTAAACAGTCAATACAAGTACTCAGTAATGTTCACAACACCCTATTTTGAGTAAAAATAGGAAACATAATACTTTTCTCTAAAGAAACAGGATTCCCTGAATTATCGTCATTGATATCGTTATCGCAATAAAATACCAGAAATATTGTGATATACTTTTAAGCCCATATCGCCCATCCCTAGTAGGATGTGCTTTCCTGTAGCTCAAATGGTAGAGCATGGTGCTAGCAACGCCAAGATCATGGGTTCGATTCCCAGGGAAAGAAAGAGCTGATCAAATGTAAAACTGTAACTTGAATGCAATGTAAGTCGCTTTGGATAAAAGCGTCTGCTAAATGCATTAATGTAATGTAGTCCCTCTGAACCCATTTGGGCTTCTGTGACACTTAAAGATTGAAAACCCCTGTTGTCCATTATTGTGTGTAATGATGCATCATTAGACTAGAGTTTCTGATTTACCCATGAATGTCTTCACAGTGCACTGAACATGTACCGTACAGCTTATGATTGGTTTGTAGTGGCTTGGTTGTTTCTAAATGTTAATTTTTACAGATTCGGTGGGAGGAACGGGCGTTGCCAGGTAGCTGATGTCAGCAGCTTACAACCAATGGGTAAGAACTAGTTTATGCTGAGGAAACCTTGAGTAGTTGGCTTTCAAAGGAAGCATTTTGTCTTGTAGTGTATTGTGTGTAATGATGAATCATTAGACTAGAGTCTCTGATTTACTCGTGAAGATCTTCACAGTGCACTGAACACATGCTCTACAGCTTATGATGGAGTAGAAGTGATGTAGACGTGGTCTTAATGTTCAAGTAACTTTTTTTTCCTTTTTTTAACAGACTGGGTGGGAGGAAGAGATGTTGGCAGGTAGCTGATGTCCACCAGCCAATAGCTGACAACCAATGGGTAAGAACTAGTTTATGCCAAGTAAACCTTGAATAATTGCTTTTCAAAGGAAGCATTTTGTTCTGTTGTCCATTATTGCATGTAATGATGCATCATTAGACTAGAGTTTCTGATTTACCCATGAATGTCTTCACAGTGCACTGAACACATGCTGTACAGCTTATGATTGGTTTGTAGTGCTTGGATGTCTCTAATTGTCTAAATACCTTTTAACCTTTAGGATGGATTCCAGCAGGATGGTTGATAGCAACACTTGATAACTAGTGGGTAAGAAGTTTTCTTTTTCTTCTGACTTTGCAATTGTGGCCCATGAATGATCTCTAACAAAGTGTTCATTTTCAAGGTTATCCACTAAGGGTTTGAAGCCAATATGGACGTTGTCTCCAGCCCATGAAGCTACATAAGGTTGGTTTCCTAACAGTTTGATATGTTTTATCAGTGATGTGCAGTGATGATTCAACAGACTAGAGTTTCTGATGACAATATGAAGTTTTTCACATTACTGAGCACAGCTTTTGATCATTATAATGTATTTTGTTACGAAGAACATCTAGATAACATCGGATTAATTTTTTTTTTAGGTTGACGTGATGCCAGAATTATGTGCCAGTGATGGGCATATTCCTTTGAATGCAGAGACCTGTCACTCTGTAAGTACAGGTCCTGTAAATTTAACTTTGGTTATAATTGGGTGTTAATGATGAGTGCGATGTTCGGTTTCACTGAAACTCAATGAAGTAACTTTCTCGCGGCGCACTGAAACACAGACAGACAACAAATACACTTATTTTCCCCATTTGTAATCTAATGCACTTGTTTTCTTTTAAGGACAGAGGATTATGCCATGGCAGAAGAGTTGTGGTGACCGGTTTGGAGCACAATGTTGAACTGTCAAGCTTTGTAGTATTGTGTGGACACTTGTTTCAGTGTCATTGTATATCATTCCCAGAACAGTTTGAGAAAGTAACTGCTTGTTTTTGACTTCTCCGTTCTTTGTATACTTTTTCTAAATTGCATTTAATAAAAATCACTATTACAACTGAATGATATTTTTATTTTATTTTTTTTATATATAAATGTAAGTAGCAGGTCCACCCTGTAGTTTAATGCCTGAATCTTATTCATGTTGTAGGATGCGGTCAAATATTAGTTCAAATGCTTTTGAGTAATTTTAAAAGTACACAGCTTTCATGCCATGTAGCTGATTTACAACCTATACGTGATTTATATTTTAAGGAATTTGTATGTTTAAGTATCAAATTGGTTATTCGTCAAATCTGGTATGCTGGTATATCTGAACTATTAAAAATATCTTTTAAGATGTGAGGGCAGTTTTATTTTTTTGTATGTTTGTTTTGTACCTATGGTCTTTAGAAGTATTCGTGTACAATGTATCACACGTGGTTTGGTTTAGTTCGACATGCGGTAGCTTTCTCCTGCTGCTGTTTGTTAGCAATGGCGAAGGACTTTTATTATGGAAGCAGGTCCCCTCAGTTACTCGGTGGCTATTGTCATATTTGACTTCACTGTACTTGACTCACTTTCACTACATGCTTGTTCATATTTTTTGCTACTAGTCTACCCGTTTTGTAACAAATAAAGAACCTCCTTTTGAAAATCAACAGCCTCCAGTAGTTTACACGGAGGGTCACAAATCCCCAGAGCGAAGGTCATTGTGTCAGCGATAGCGATGTAGTTGTGCGTAGCGACGCCCGATTTATGAACGAATCGTTCTTTTGAGTCGGATCTTTTCAATGAATGTCAACTCCAGCTCCGAGAACAGATTGCAAGAGACGGTTTAGCGTATTTCTCTTACTAAATGAAGTAAAAGTTGTAGTGTGGTATTTCGAATTCGATATGGCATATTAGCATACTTTGCTTACTATTTATAAGCTTTCTGGCTAAACCTGATATCGGCGGCTCGGTGACTCGTTGGCTTATTTTTCTTTTGTCGCTTTGATTAAAAGCGTCTGCTAAATACATATATATAAATGTAATACTAAGCTATTCCAGCCAATCACTTTTAAACACGTATGATTCGCGAAGAAATACTCGTTAAGAACAGCAATATGTGGCTTATTAATTAATATGTCAGGCAGCTGATGACACGAATCATAACGTAAAAGAATCACTGAATTGATTGGTTGAACCGGTTCTTTCATATGAACCGTTTGAAAGAACCGATTCGCGGAAATGAGCCGAACTTCCCTTTGCTAAACACGTAAACCAGCTACACAACGACAACGACAGTTTAGTTGCGTGAGGTTATCTCAGTCAAAACGCCGTGAATCTGTTGGGAGTTAAACTGGACTGTATTTTCGCACTGTGTCGAGCGGTTTATGTGCTGAAACGGTTTAAAGTTGAAGCATGTTTGAGCCGGGCGCAAGTGAACAGGAATGTGAAGCTGGCTTCGATAAGTGAACTCAAATGTTTTGGCAACTGAAGCAGAGAAACTGTTGTCTGGAAGATGTAACTGCATGTTCTTACTGCAGTCACATAAAACTAAAGATTTGAGGCCACAGGTATGTTTGATTCGCTAGTGTTTCGACATCGACACGGTTTAGCGTGTGAAGTTGTGGAGTCGATCGGCTTGTTCAGACATGCTAACTATAAAATGCTTTTATAGCTCAAAAATAAACGACAACCCAATACCGCAATAATATTTTTAGTTGTTTGTAATTTTAATTAAAAATGGCATTATCTTCCTGTCATTGAGTTATTTGTACGGGTGTGGCCGTAGGTTGTTTTCTGGTTGATTTGCTCTAATACAAACACACCTTAATACAGGTCTGTTGAGGTGTCATTGTTTAGATGCCGCCTTATACTTGTGGCAGAGTAAAACTTTATATGTCGTTTTAAAGCAACACTCAACGCTGTTTTTTGACTCTTTAATAGCTATACAGTTAGATTAAGAGCTATCTGTGCTTCTTATTGCTTTATACTATAGTTATTAGTGTGTAATTATCAATTATATTAGCTTTCCCCCACACACCGACGCTTTATTAATTTATAGCTTTTTAATTTTCTCCTTTGTGCATTATAAAGTAATAGTGCCGACATGTCTGCAGTTGTAGGGCGAGTTTGGGAGTGGGTTAGTCCAGCAAATGTGTACTCCCCTGGGGCAATAAGACCAAACCTGAGAAACCCCCAACAACAGAGATTCAGACTAGAAGCAGATGGGGTTTATGGGGACTTACTGCCTGGGTTTGGAGGGGCGAGAACACCAAAAAGGACCAAAAGCCAACCATTGAGGAATTCTGGGAGACCGAGGAGACTTTCAAGCCATTGGTAGTTGAAGAGCTGAGGGCTGATGTTGAGACTGAGGAAGCAGCCGCCCAAAGCTCCTCGCGCTGGTGGAACCGAATGCTTCCATCCAGATACTTTTTCTGGCCGTCGTTGTCCACTGCGCTCCACCAGCGGAAATGTGCCGGGTGGAGTGAAGGTACATGGGACAGCGATGAAGTCGATGGGCAATCAGACTATGGGACGCCTCCGCCGTCCCCCACGCCACAGAAATCTGCATTCCAGTTCTTCTCTCGCTCGTGGACGGGGGAAATTGTGCCGGAGCACTACGATATTTGCTTTAATTTCCTCCGCCACCTCTTTGACTTGTTCGTGGTGGGCTTCCTGACCACCGTATCCCCTCCGACCAAATTCATTTTGGACGTGCTGGGGGTGCAGGGGGCCCTGAAGCTGTGGCTCCATGGGGTGGCCATGTTTCTGGTGTCGTCTGTTGGGATGGCCGGACTGCTGTGGGTGGTTCAGGAGTACCTGCTGCTGTTTGCGTTGATCTACGGTATCGTGCAAGCGCTGGTAATCTCTGTCAGTGTATGTCAGAGTGAAGCTTCGGCAGAGGGGGATGATGGGAAAGGTGACGGAGAGGTCAAAGAGAGCGAGGAGGAACAGGACAACATATGGGAGCAGAATGAGCCACAGCAGACAGCTGACGAAACGAGTTAAACAAAGGAGCTGAAGTCCTGGGAAAAGTGTATTTTTGGTAAGTAACTTTCTGTTTCTGCCCACAGAACCTGTTTTCTTGTTTTGTTTGTGCTGGTGTCATAAGATAAAGATTTTCATTGTATAAATCTGTCCAATCCATATAGTGATGCACCAAAATGTTTTTTTTTTAACCGAAACTAACATTTTCATTTAGCTGAAAACTGAAACTGGAAGTACTTATTGTTAATATTTACTGTTTGAGTTTAATTATAAAATTGACTACATTTGAACTCTCAGACTTTGTTTTATATCAAAAGTTACAAAGTTTATTGTGATTTATTATCATTTTAATTTGACTTTTTTTATGATTATTAATAATTAGCCCCCTGCAGTTCCTTTGCAAACCCCAGTTTAGGAAACACTGCTCTAAATGTTCAGACTTGCTATTTTCATCTCATTAACTTGCACCATTGCAACCACATAGCAATATGCTAAAACCCACTGACACTTAAGAAGTTTCTTAGCAACCACCCACAACATCAGGGAGTTTTGCTCTCATAATTTTTTTTTACAGAATATTCTGTTATGGATTGCCATTTGATTTTTGGAAGGCCATTCCTCTCGCTCATGTTTTGTTTTTTTACAATCATCCTAACCTTTGCCGTGGGGCCAAATCTTTCACCCAGAGACATTTGACATGTCCCAGTGTGACATTTTCAGAGAGCTGTGAAACCTGCTTGTGGTTTTAAACCGTACATCATTTCCCTGCTGATATGATTGCATATCAGAGTGACGGTTTATGGTGCTGTCAATGATATATTGCCATTGTCTTAATGCAACTTTTATTTTTATTTTTTGTACACAAAAGTTTGTTTTGTCCTCTTTGGCTTAAAGGGGTAGTTCATCCAAAAATGAAAATCGTGTCTTCATTTAATCACTTTCATATTGCTTCAAACTGTCTTTCAAAGATTTTAACTTTCAGGTCCACACAAAACGAGAAACTATGAAACCTGTGCCGCCTTTTTCTTCCTTGCAATTGCAATGAACGTGGATGCAAAAGCACATTAAAACAAGTATTATAAATACAACTCCTTCGCTATATTGCAAGTATTCTGAAGCAGGGCTGGGGTATATAACCAAAAATATTATCACAATACCTTTTGCCATGCCATACGATATCAATATTTATAATGATATTTACTATTAATGGGGAAGAAAATGCTTTTGACATTTTTGTCAGGCCTTGAAAATTAATCTAACTATAACCTGGTTTGTTCACAATTAAACTCCACAGAGTAGAGCTACCTTTTAATTTAGGGCCCCATAAAATCACATTTTGAATCAATCAGTTTTTCCCTAAATTCTGTTTTTCCATTTCATTTTTGAAATTTTTAAAGTTGATCATAAAGTGTCATTAATAAAACTTTAACAATTTAATCAGTATTTTAAAATGCAAATTATTGATTTAATGATAAAATTATTGGTTTAATGATATTCCTTAAACGTATTACTATTTTTATTATCAATTTGAGAATTGCATTTTAGTGTACAACAGTGATCTATTTCTATTATAATTTAGTAATAACAGTAGAAATATAATTCTGTTAGAATTTAGGCTTTAACTTTTATTTTGGTGGTTTGTCATGAAGATCTTTGAGTGTTTTAAGTGTGTATTTGGTGGTGTTTTTTTCCTCAAATGAAACGGTGTAAAACTGGTGAAGTGGCTCTCAGAGATGAAGTTCATGTCATGTGTGTTTGAGTTTGTGCAGCAGATGAAACTACAGCACTCATTCACACAGAGAAACACTCAGAACATGCAGATTTATTAGTGACATGGCTGTTTTCACATTTATTTCTGCTGAATGATAAGATGTTAGATTAATCGATATCAAGTAAAAGTGTCCAGCACTTATCATTATCAACATAAATTTTATTGCAATCTCGATATCATATCATTGATTGCCCTGCCCTATTCTGAACTTATATGATAGCTTTGTGACAAACAGTCCCAGATTTGAATCAATATTGACTTAAAACTATTCTTTCCAGCTTAGCTCAACATCAGGGTGAGTACATTATGGCAGAATTTTCATTTTTGGATGAACTTTTTCATTTTTTTTTTTTCACGTAGAACACACAAATATCAGGCTTTTTTCATATTGCAATGACGAACAATTTCTCTGCTTCTGTCACAGGTTGTTGACATGCTGATAGTCCAGTACCAAAATCTTTCATTGAGGATTTAACCACTTCAACACCGACCACCACCAACTCCCCATGAGCAATTGAAGAGCACCCTAAATTTTGACGTAGCACACCAGCAGGAGAAGTGGCCGAGTAAAACAGTAGAATCTGCAGCCACAGCGATAAAACAACATCTGCCATCTACAAACCTGAAGAACCATGTACAGAACTGAGGAACCAGCAGTGATTGATTGTCAGGGAATTTCAATGAAATACTGTGTGATTCTGAAAGCTGAACTAGTTTTTACTTTTACCTTTTATATGGTGATTTAACAGCTTTGTGACTCCACGCTGTGTGTACTGCACATCTGCATGTGTCACTTTATTCATAGCTCAATGTGGCCTCTAACAGCGTCTCTGGTTTGTTCATATCTGCAATATGTCCTCTTCCGTTTAATGGGTTGAGTCGCCCATCCTTAATTCGGTCCATTAGTCCAGTCACAGGCAATCTTGGTGAACTTTTTGAGTGCAATTTTAAAGGAACTGTATGCAAATGATTTTTAAACTACCTTTTGCATACAGCAAACTTTGTTCCGAACTTTTTATTTTTCATTCATTGAACCTGTTTATAAAAATCTGACTTATGTTTTGGGTTACGTCATTAGAATCACTCTACGTATATTTATGTACGCTTCGTTACAGCATTTACTGCATGTCTTGATTAATTTCAAATGTGTTGTCAGTCTTACTTCATTTCTATTTCAGTTGATTATATCTGTTGTGCCTCACAATATCTGGTACTTCGGCCAGTTCACAGGGAATTATGGGTAAAGAAATTAGAAGTAATTTTGCACAGTTGTATACTGACAGCTTAATATCCAATGCTTTGTTGCACAAACGTGTCTCTCGCTTGCAAGAATAGCTTTCTCTTCCTGAATGTGTTCCACAGATAGCGTTTTATCTATGCATGATACTATAGAACAATGAAACATTTGTGAGTGACTTTTCCTTTGTGGTACTGGTTTATAAATTTCTAGGTTGTTCATGTCAGTTATTTAAGCATTAAAATGTAGCGCTAGAATTGTTGGTTTGACAACCTTGAGCAATGCAAGAATACGTGTAACCTTTGAAGGTTCTTTAAAATGTGTTTTTCCATTTTTGTAAGCCCTGAGTCCATTGAAGTGCGGGCCACTGCTGGAACCAGACAGCTGTGAATAGAAATGTCTGCTGTAGAGTGAAACGCATTGCAGCTCAAGGATTGTTGTATCTAGGGTGTGAGATCTACATCTACAGTTCTTAAGTGCTGCACACTGAGTCTTTAATAGTCCTTACAGCTAAAATAAACTTTCTTTTCCCATATGTCATGTCTGGAGTATGTATGTTTATATTAGGGCACGTGTGGACACAGATTTGATCTGTTATGGATCAGTCTGTCTCAAATAGTCCAAAAATTGTGAAGTTGTGTGACTACTTTTATTTTATTTTGTTTAACCACAGCAGCCATCTTTGTGTCATGGCACTATGAATTTTAATTGTACAGATGTTTACCGAAAACTCGATATCTCGACTAACTAAAATGTGCTGTTATGACACAGATGGCCACTGTAGTTATTAGGAAAATTAAAAATGGTTGTACAACCTCCAAAGATGGATTTTTACTAGTGGTGTCAAAATTTGCGCGTTAACGCGGGAGATTATTTTTTTCAGATTAACGCGTTAAAAATATTTAACGCAATTAGCGCAGGGGCGGGGCTAGGGTTGGCCACCCCATTCACAACTGCTGCCTCTGTCTCTTTTTTCTTGAAAAGGATTGCATTTATTTAGATGCAGAACGTCTTTATGACCACATCAAATGGGAGACGTTTCAGACGCGCACTCTTCAAATACATGCACAAATGTGCCAGCGCGCGCTGTATCCTGTATCATTTCATGCACTACGTGCATGCAATGTCCTAGTTATGCCGTCAGTTAAGGCATGAAGTTACCAAAAAGGCGATTAAAGCTGCCTTAAAACTGTGTGCATGCATGCAATATGTTACATATGCGTCACATTTAAGAACATGTCTCTGAAATGGTTTTCAAAACTTTCCTGAGGCACCCCAGCACTGTCTCCCTCATCTAACACACCCGATTCAACTCGTCAGTTCATTAGTAGAGACTTTAAGACCTGAAGTGGGTCAGAAAGCAGCAGCAGCTTTTAAAGCAATATCAGGCAAATAATAATAACCAGCTGCTGTGATGTCTATTAATCCAAGAACAAAATAAAAAAGAGGAAATCAATAACTTTTATAGCTTTAAGGGGTTCATCTATATTTAATTTAGAATTTAGTGTTTGGTTACTATTCATTTTCTGTATATTTCTGCTGAAGGGCACAGGTAGCTAAATATGTCATTTATTTTAATGGGTTCGTGTGAAGATTGTTTTAAGTTCACTTAAATTAGAAGTTAAGTCTAATAAATGTTAAAATCGATAGCTCTCAATTATACTATAATGCTGAATGGCTACAGTCAATGGTTAAATATTAAGGGGAAAAACTATTTTATAGAGACATCAGTAGTATTGATATCAGTGATGCTGGCCTTCAATCATAAAAAAGATGCCATTAAAGAAATATAAAAAATATATTGCATTTATGTTGTTTGTACATTGTAGATTGAAGATTGAATGTGAAATTATACCAAATAAAAGTATATTTAAAAACCTTAATGTTAAGTGGGATTAATCGCGATTAATTTTAGAAAAATATGCGATTAATTAGTTAATTTTTTTAATCGATTGACAGCACTAATTTTTACATATTAACTTTATCATGCATTTTATATATCAAGGATCAGGGTTTCACGCTTTCTGACCAATGAACGATCTTCCAGTTGTTCATTTTTTGTTTTATTATATATATATATATATAAATATACAATAGTATATTTTAGAGCCGAGCAGACCAAGAAAAAACTATAGAAATTTCCATCGTTTTAATATTTTATTCATTTCCATATTTTTTTACAGGCCTGGAAATTATTGCAACAATTAAGCTTCTTTATATTTCTAATATTATGTTTACTATGTGAAAGAGGAGGGATGAGATCAGGATGTGACGCTAGCCAGATTTGAACTCCCATTATCTGAAAGAGTACCTTCGTTCACATGCATCAACCACTAATCCACCGCATTAGTGGTTATTTTAGAATTATATTATAGCATTTATTATTGATTATTTTGAATTAGCTTTCAGTTCATTTGTGTATTTTTAATACATTTACTTTTAACTTATTTTTTTTGTTTTAGTAATTTTTATACTAAAACTTATTTTCAATTCAGTTTCTAATCTCCAAGTTTAAATCATAAATATTTTGTTTTATTTCAAATGTATTTTAATTAAAGAAAATGATTTATAAGTTTTAGTAAATAATCCACCGCGCCATTCTATGCTGCTAATGCATATTAAAATTCTGACTCACTTTCCACATGACTGGTCTAAAACATTTTACTGAAGCTTCTGAGCTCTATTAATAATACATCAATTGAATCATTATATAAATGTACATTTCATAAGGACTCAACAGAATCAGGATGAGAGCCAAACACAATCAGGTTGCCATTAAGCATTTAATAGATATAAAGAACAATTTAACATCTGTTTATTCATGTTAAATCCACTCTATGACCTTCGCTATGTACATACAGGTGCATTCACAGTAAAGGGACAGATGCATGTGAATGCTGGGATGCAGATGACTGCAGTGACGGTCCTGATGGGGATCAACTGTAAACTGTATGTGACATCAGTGGAGAGATGATGCTATGTGCATTTGGTCTTGGCCAGCATTCAGCCATGCACTCTTCCACACTCTTTATACCACATATAATCCGTTCACACCTTAAAGCTAGAGTCAAAATACTACACACACCATCCTGACGGCATGCACTTTCCCACTTTTAGCTGGATTTTATACCAATTTCTGCCAAATAAAAGCAGCTATAGTGCCCAGGATGAGATGAGGCACCACAGGGTGATGTTCTATATAACACAAAACATCTTCCCTGTATTTCGTGTAAGGCATGAGAATGAAAGGAAAATATATTAAATCTACACATTTTCAGATCAATCCCACTGTTTAAAAGAATAGTTCACCCAGAAATGACCATTTGCTGAAACTTTACTCACCCTCAGGTCCTCCTTATTAGTTGAGTTTTGTTTCTTCATAGGAAATGTAGCATTACATCACTTGCTCACCAATAGATCCTCTGCAGTGAATGGGTGCCGTCAGAATGAGAGTCCAAACAGCTGATAAACACATCACAATAATCCACAACAACTCCATCAATTGATGTCTTGTGAAGTGAAAAGCTGCACATTTCGAAGAAACAAATCCATCATTAGTCAGTGTTTTAACTTTAAATTATCACTTCTGGCCAAAATACTAGCCTATAATCCATTAAAAAAAAAATTCTCCAGTGAAAAAGTCCTTCCCTTGTTCTCTCGCATCAAAATCCACCAACATATTCATTTATAACTGTTTTGAGCTGTTTTTGCCTGTAAACAGGTGCTTGATCTGTGCATATTAATCTCCTGATTCAGACAAGATGACTTTCACTGGTGAAAGCAACATTATGGATTATGGCCTCGTATTTTAGCCGTTAGCGCTGATTTGAAGTTAAAAAGTCTTAATGATGAATTTGTTTAGTACAAACACGCAGCTTTTCACTTCACAAGATGTTAATTGATAGTCTGGATCCGTGTGGGTTACTTGTGGATTATTGTGATGTTTTTATCAGCTGTTTGGACTCTCATTCTGACGGCACCCATTCACTGCAGAGGATACACTGGTGAGCAAATTATGTAATGCTAAATTTTTCCAAATCTGTTCCCATGAATAAACAAATTCATTAACATCTTGATGGCCTGAGTAAATTTTCAGCAAATATTCATATTTGGTTGAACTATTTCTTTAATTTCACAGCTGCTGTTTAATTTCGGTCAGTTTTGTGTAATGATCCAGGTTCTCAATTCACATTCGAAATGAAGTACAGCATCACAGATGTTTCTCAGTCCACTTCACTAAGTTATAAACACATCAATGTCTTTGCACGTACATGCCGAGTCTCTGACTAGTCTGATTGTCTGAGGGGAGTCTCACTATAACTCAATCAAACTTATGACGGCTGATGGAGATGATTTAATGTGTCCTTGTAAGAATATCCAAAGGGTTGAGTTCCTGAAACTTGTCATGTTTTAAATTCACTATAGCACACAACACATATTACTCTTGAAGTTCCTCAAGTGATCAAGTGATATGAAGAAATACTGCTGCTAGAATTGTGACGCCGCAAGGCAAATTATATTTGATAGAAAATTCCTATTTTATACTGCATTTATTCCTTTTAAATCCGTTTGATTCGAACTAGAAGCTATAACCCTGCTGAATCATATTTTAAGGTTTTAATCCATTAAAATGTTGCTTGTGCACACAAAACTAGTAAAATCAAGTTGTTAAAATGCAAACACATAAATATAGATTTTACAAAATAAATAAAAACCAATGTCCTATGTACAACAAATATCAATTTTCCGCAGCATTCAGATTGCAAAAAAGATCTAGTCTTCTTTGAGTCATTAAACAAATGACCCGAGGAGAAAACGAATCACATTGCATTGCTCTACAAGCTTTCATTCATCAAAAAGCTTTTGACACCCAGTGATGGTGTGATGTAATCGGATGTGAGTGAGGATGAGGGATTATGAATGTAGTGCCCACCAAACCCACTGGCGTCAACTTCTAGTGAGGGTTCTTTCCCCCAGAGCTAGGGGGCGCTGTGCTCCCTCCACCCTCCCTCTGTCCATGGCCTCTTCTCCCATGTCCCAGAACGCAGTGCGCGCTTCCACAGCCATCCTCGTCATCCCCCTCGCTTTCCGAGGAAGACTCGCCGAACTGTCGAGGCTTCTCATAAACACAGCAACCTGAACATATCAAAGGCATTTCAGAAGAACGTGAAAAACAAATAAGCTGAGGACGTTCTATTTCAAGAAGCAAAGCATTCAATAGGCCGCTTTGAGCAGATGCAGGTCATTTAAACCTGATTTTCAAAGTCAGCTATTTAAAACCTGGCCCAGATCTGCCTGTCCTACACTATTTTCAAGTATGAAACAGATTCTCATTTTATACATGAAATGAATATACGCATTAAATGACGATCCATAATGGATTCAGAGCAAGACTTCAGAAGAAGTCAAAACAAGACTCACACTTTGAAGACCTCCGGCCCAGATGTTCATTGTCCACCGTGTCACTGGACCACTCCACTTTCTTCTCCGTCTTCCTTTTCCTGAGCTTGATGGTCAGGCTTCTGCCCTCCTGAAAGCACACAAAATGAATGAAAAATATCAGTGACATTATTAAATATTTTTACAGCTATGAGTAACCATTAATAGTTATGGGGATGACAACATTTTTTAACATTAACCATTGTTTTGGCTTTGTGTTACTACTGCAAAAACACAATACATCAACATGGGATCTTACTATGTACTGTAACAAAATCTGCTAGACATACACCACAGCAATACCATGCATTCGTTCAATTACTGTAAAATACCATGTGTGATGGTATATGAATAAGATAATCATTTAATATTATGGTTTAACCACTTTGTAACAATATTTTATTGGCCAAACATTATGAAGACAATAGTGTTCACAGTAATTCCCAATTTTTCATTACAAAAAAAAAACACTTTAATTAAAATAAATGTATTAAATATATATATATACACACACACACAGATATACAAACATATATTAAATGTATATATTAACACTGTTATAGATTTTAATAACATTTTGAATTAGTTTTTATTTTTGTCATTTTTATTTATATGCCTGTACAGTTTTTTTTTTTTTTTTTTTAGTTTGATTAACTTTTAGTTTTTAGTACATCAAGTTAAACGAAAATGTGCGTTTAAATGAAAATGAGAAATGTTGCCTTGGCAACTAGCTGAAATAAGTTTTATAATTTTACTTAACGTTTATTTTATTTTAAGTAACGAACATGTTTAATTGTAACGGTTGTAGTTTAGTTAACTGTAATAACCCTAGTACTATCCCATGTTTGTTTACTGTAGTAACAATAACAATTGTAGTAACCTGAAAACTGTCGGTTACCATGGTAAATATCTCTAATTTACAGGTGGATTTTTGTTGTGATGTGGGTTAACTTGTGATCATAACACACTGTCAAACCAGTTGAGAACACAAACCCTGCTGAACATGTTGATTACTAAACAGGCCTTATGCTGGTATCTATTAATAACTAACGTTACTCGATATGCTAACCACAAAACGATCAGTTAATCAGAAGAGCCGTTGGGCCGCTGGTTCACAGTCTTGAATGAATACGGTGTAAATGCGGTTCGTGATGGTGTCTACAGTATCTAGGGCAGAGTACCTGCTGGGGTGGAGGCGGCGTGCTCGTCTGAACGGTCTCCGTTATCGTCTCACTCGATGTACCTGGCACCTCCGCCATAGCGCTGATCAAACCCCAATAAACCTTCCCAGCGGCGCTCGATCGCCTTCAATCGACGAGAGTCTGCTCTCAGTTTAAAAGATATTAAAACACGACGGCTGCAGCTCTCGGTTGGCGTGTCTGGATGTCGAGCTAGATGCTATATGAGTCTGAGATGAGTGCATGAGATCTAATCACTCCTCGGAACGGACGCATTTGCGGACGGACCGGTTACCGAAATTGACTGTGCTGACTACCTAGACGGGATTTTGAGACAATATAGTAGTGTTTGGAGTCAGCTCAGCTGAATTGTACATCTAAATACACTATTGACTCGAAAAATATAACGATCTCGGAAAGCGCAACGCACCCTTGATGCTCAGCACTGCTGTCTAGATAGGACAGCTCGTTATCTTTTGAGATGAAGCCGCTGAGTGTTCCTTTAAAAACCTCCCGATAGGAAACAGCAGACGCTACGAGGACTTGCATAACGTGAAGGAAGGATAATCCCGTGTAATTTAACTTATAAAAGTCCAGTGTAATTTAACTTGTAATAAAACCTCTGTGTTTTTACTCAAAACATTTTAAGTCGTATGGAATTTTAGACCTAAAAATATTAGTGGGGAAAATCACTGCCGTATCCGCAATATGTCTGCGCCCTGTGACAGCACACAGTGAAGGTAGTCCTTTTAGACCTTTTATGTGTCTTTTAATATGCAGCATTTTTTCTGATTAAAAGATTAGATGTGTATACTGTAAAATATGCGTGTTATTAAGTTGCAGAACGTATTTATTCACAATATTTTCTTCATCGACTGCTTTTAAGCATTGCCAAACACATTTGACCCTGTATGTGCTCGATTGTTTCTTATTCTATGTACTGTTTTGTTTTGTTATACCATTGTTCTTAATGATTGCCATATTCATGTTCTATTGCATTTACATGGTACTCCAAGCAGTGTTATTTTAGTATTATTTATGTTATAATGGTAATTAGTAATATTTTGAATATTTTTTGTATTAATAGGTTAAATAAAATTTTAGTTAAAGTTAAGTTTTAGTAATTTCATTATGTGCTTTTGTCATTTTCATTTATGTATTTTTATTTCTATATTATGTGTTAGTATTTTAAGTATTTCAACCTAAACTTATTTCAGTTAGTTGCCTGGGGAACATTTCAAAGTCTTTCAACTGATATTTATTTACAATGTTTAAGTATTTCTATTTATCTTTTTTTTTTTTAAGTGTAAGTTTCATAATAGTTTTAGTTTCAGTTAACAATAACACCACTTACTCCAAGGTAAACAAAAAACACCTTGGTACCATGAAAAAAAAAATGTTTTGATTTATGACTAAAGTTTTCAAATGTTATGCGCAAATTAACTAATTTTCAAAAGTTGTATTACATTTTGTTTAACAGAAAACCTGTTGTTTGTCTTTTCACATTAGTTTGTGTCTGAAACGCTCCAGAGTTCAGGACATGTGGCTGGCTGTGCATGTGGCGTCACACAGAGTCTGGAGCAGAGATCTTCAGAGGGCCTGGAGCACATGGGGATGCAGACTCTGCTCTCAAAGCTCATCTAGCACACAGCCTTCACATCATCCCAGGACACAAGCGGAGAAAGCCAAACGCAGACAAGCGCGGGAGAAGACCATACTCGGTAGTGTAGGTCATACAGACTGTACATATCTAAATAGGTACCTAATGTTTCCTTTGGTTTAAACCCATAAACGTCTTATCACGTCTTTAACCCTTGCAGGATGTTAATGATCCTGGACTAATCTGGTCAGATAAAGAGAAAATAACATACACTGCTGCACTCGTACCTGGAGAGAAGAAAGGTGACAGAATGCGTTTCCTCTGCCTGTTTTGTCTTGTGTTTCTGTCCATTGATGCGCTGGATTTTTCTTTGTGTCTGACTAATGCAGTTATTATAGATGTCTATATATCTCTGTATTCCCATGTCTTCCAAATGTCCTCTCTTTTAGACACCACTCTGCCCTTCCCACAGTCCTACAGCCCTGAATATGTGGAGTTTGGCTGGTATCAGTGGTGGGAGAAACAGGGATTCTTCAGTCCTGAGCAGCATGTATGGGAGCAGTTACAGCTTGATATAAGTTGTCTCTACCCTAACACAAATAAAGAAATCAGTTAATATATAAATACACCGTTGTTCAAAATTTGGGGTCGGTAAGAATTAAAAAAAAAAGAAATTAATACATTTATTAAGCAAGGATGCATTAAATTGGTCTAAAGTGAAAGTAAAGACATTTATAATGTTACAGAAAAGTTCTATTTCAAATAAATGCTGTTCTTTTGAACTTTCTATTCATCAAAGCATCCTGATCCTTTCCACAAACATATTAAGCAGCACAACTGTTTTCAACACAAGAAACAAAGTTTTTTTCAAAACAATAATTGTTTCTTGAGCAGCTAATCATCATATTAGAATGATTTCTGAAGATCATGTGACACTGAAGACTGGAGTATTGATGCTGAAAATTCAGCATTAGAGGAATAAATTGCATTTTAAAATACAGTGGTATGCGAAAGATTGTGAACCCCTTGCAGAATCTGAAAATGTGAATCATTTGAACAAAATAAGAGCGATCATACAAAATGCATGTTATTTTTTATTTAGTACTGTCCTGAGTAAGATATTTTACATAAAAGATGTTTACATATAGTCCACAAGACAAAAAATTGCTGAAATTATTAGCAATTTTAATTTCAAAAACTGGGAGCCCCCCCCCCGGCTCTTAATGCATCGTGTTTCCTTCTGGAGCATCAGTGCACATCTTTAATGTAAAATATCTTACTCCGGACAATCCTAAATAAAAAGTATGCATTTTGTATGATGTCTCTTATTTTGTTAAAATTATTCTCATTTTCACAGATTCTGCAAGGGGTTCCCAAACTTTCGCATGCCACTGTATATTACAAAAGAAGACAATTGCAGTAATATTTATCTGTATTGTTTTTTTATTATTATTAAATACATGCAGTCTTGTTGAGCATAAAAGTCTTACTGACCCCAGTAGTGAACAATAGTGTAAGTAGATTATTTTTGAAACCCTGTTTTTATCTTCTTCCTCAGAGTAAACAGCCTCATGCGGTTGATAAATATTTCTCCTTATGTATTCCACCGCCGAATGTGACCGGCACTTTACATCTCGGACATGCGCTGACAGTGGCTATAGAAGATGCTTTGGCTCGCTGGTACCATTTTAATAAACTCTTTGATTATTACTCTGTAGCATTACATGCCTTAGCAATACATGTATAAAATATCTCTATAAATGGACTCTTAGTCCAAGATGATAAGACCATTTCATCATATCATTTTTACAGGCGACGGATGCAGGGCTACAAGGTGCTGTGGGTTCCCGGCTGCGACCATGCAGGGATTGCAACACAGGTATCCCAGCTCTTTATCTCTGTTAAATGGTAAAATAGGATGCTTAGGTGTCTGTTTGTGTTCAGAATGATCTGTGATGTGTCTCTGTGTGTGATAGTCGGTGGTTGAGAGGAAGCTGATGAGGGAGCAGGGGAAGTGCAGACGGGACTACAGTAGAGAGGAGTTCCTCAAACAGGTCTGGAGCTGGAAAAATGAGTAAGTCTCTGTCTGGCTGTCTTTGCTGTCCTTAGTTTCAGAGTCTTGCCGTGGTTTAGGACCTATATATGCTACTAGTGTATCTGTTATGTTATTATATGCTTAACTGTAAGGACTGCATTCTTTTTTAATTCAACTCAAATGTTTGCCTTTCTGTTGTTTTAATGATTTTTTTTTTCAGAAAGGGGGATGAGATTTATCATCAGCTGAGAAAACTTGGTGCATCTCTTGACTGGAACAGAGCATGTTTTACAATGGATCCGGTAATACAAAAAAACAGTTTTTCTCAGTTTTCTCATGGGCTGTTTGGAATAGCATTCTTCTACAATATCCATACTGTTCCTGAAGTATGCAGTGTGTATACTATGCACAGTATGCATTTTCTCTGTATGAATGGGATATCTAATTAATGTATCCCACAATGCAATTCACCTCAACCTGACCATCTCTTCTGAAAAAAAAGTTCATTTTTAAAAAGGGTTCTTACTGTGTAAATAACACACTTTTTTCAGTCAGTTCATACTGAAGTTTATTTTTTTGGACACATAATTACATGTTAATTGCATTTAAATGAAAATAAATGTATTCAAAAGTTATATAAAGTGCAGTTAGCTGAAATTTAAAGTTTTTTTTTTTTGATCCACTTAATATGTAATTTTATAATTATGTTTTTTTGTGCTTGAAATATGATTAAAGTGTAATGGTAAACTAAAATGAACTGTCATTTGTATTGAAATGTATGTTATGTATTTTTAAATACATTTGTAATTACACAATTGTAATGATGAAGTTTAAATTTAGTGCAAATATATAGAAATATATTAACTTTAAATGTAACATTCAATAACAGACTACAGTTAGTGCTTTACATGTGCTTTAGTATGTTAGTCAATAACAATAAGCGTACTTCTTAAAGCATGACAAAATGTTATTACAGTTTAAACTGTACTTCAATGCAAAACATTTAATTTGGCATTATTAAAGTGCACTTAAGTGTGTTAAGAAACCTAGTCATGGAAGTGTGCTCTCTTTTATTTCAGTAATTTTATAATATCTGCAATTACAGTTTAAAAAAAACAAACATACTTTTAGGATTTGAAGTACACTACAAGTACACATTAAATAAAATTAAGTACTTTTTTCATAAGGGTTTTCATTATGACGAATGAACTGCAACTATTATCAACCAAATCTCCTTTTTGTCAAAATCTATTTTAAACATGCAAAATGATTGTCTATATTTAATTTTTTTTCCTCTTTTTACCTGTAGGGTTTCAGCAGTGCTGTGACAGAGGCTTTTGTCAGGCTGTGTGACTCCGGGCTCATCTATCGCTCTGAAGGTCTGGTCAACTGGAGCTGTGCGTTAGAGTCGGCCATCTCAGACATAGAGGTACATCACTGAGCCGGTCCATGTGTAACAGCCTGGCCACAGACTAACTCATGATTTGACGTGTTCAGGTGGACTCAAAAGAGCTGTCTGGCAGGACTCTTCTGTCTGTTCCCGGTTATCAGCAGAAAGTGGAGTTTGGGATCATGCTTACATTTGCTTATCCACTGGTGGGACAGGGTGAGTGGACTTGTCAGTTTGCTCTGCCTCTCGAGATGTTGTTTTATGCCTTTTTTGTTCTAAGGTGTGATTTGTTTTTTAGAAGGAGAGGTTGCGGTTTCAACCACGCGTCCAGAGACGATGCTGGGAGACGTGGCCATTGCTGTTCATCCTGATGACCCTCGATATAAAGTAACGCCACATTGTTTTTTAATATGGGTTGTTTGTAGTCTGCTCTGTGCTTGTATGACTTGACATGACTGTACTTGTGTTCCAATAGGATATTACTGTACTACTCATCTACATTTGATAAATCTAGTATGCAGTAGGCAGTATGTCTACTATGCTAAAGTGACCTAGAAGACTGAATATTTTCAGGTTACAGCCAGAGCTGTAGTTCTAGCACTTTTACCCACCATGTTCATTCTTTTCTCATCAGGATCTTCACGGCAAACACTGCAGGCATCCATTCACAGAGCGCTTATTGCCCATTGTCACCGACTCTATGGTGGATATGACGTTTGGCACAGGTATGTCATTTATTTGTGCATGATGAATTTTATCTGTTGGAAATAACTGTATATTTTATTGTAATTTGTTTTAATTACAATTAGTGTACTTTTACACTTTTTTTTTTTTTTTTGTGAGGCTGTTCATATGAATTTGTGACACTGGTCTAAATTTGTGATCCTATATTTGTATTTTATTAATAAATAAATGTACATGTATATTTAAATGTAAATGTATAGTATATTAAATATATATTTTATATAAGTTAAATCTGCAGTCCGTAACTTTTTTGGGTTAAAAATGAGCCGAAATCAATATTTGAGCAAGTACATAAGCAGCCAGTGTTCAAAACTATCACCTTACTTTAACCTGATTCACAACGGTTAGCTTATAATAATGTTTTCTAATTTGAGTACATGTAGGTTTTCGTGGGAAATTCGAGCATGCTGCTGCGTCATTACGTCACGTCTGTAAACATAAAGAAGTTGTCCCGGCTAGTAGGCTATCTCATGTGAGGATCCTGCAGGTGGAGGATCGTTTATAGCCTTTTCTAACAGCAGCTAGAATAATTAAATGTATAATTTTGATGGTGGATTGTGATCCAGAAAGGATTATGTGTTTATGAAACACATGTGAATGAAATTAAATTATATTCCAGTTTTAAATGTGCTTCTGATTACAGATAGCCTGGGATTACACAATATTTGTATTTTAAAGACAACCAGTTCGAAGTTTGCTTTTTGGGTTAAAATAATTTCTTAATATGAAATTCCAGTGGTGTATAAAGTACCTGAAAGCCATACTTAAGTAAAAGTACAGATATCTTACCAGAAAATGACTTTGGTAGAAGTTGAAGTCACCGTTCAGAATATTAATTGAGTAAAAGTCTTAAAGTATGTGATATTTATTGTAAGAAAATTATTTTTTTAATCTTAAACGTACTTAAAGTGCCCCTATTATGGGTTATGAAAGGTTCTTTTTTTGGTTTTGGGAGTCCCCAACAACAGATTGACATGCATGCAAGGTCAAAAACACTTTAATTTTCTTATAATATGCATTTATTTTTACATTATTTGCTCAACGATTCATTTTTCCAAACCCCCCTTTCCTTGACGCTAATCTGCCTGTGGGCGAATTCCAAAGCTGCCCTTGAAGGGCACTTCGGGAAGGGGACGCCATTTGTAGGGACGTTCCAAACGAAAGTGAGCAAAGTTTAATAGTAAATAAGACACAATTAAATGGTATTTGAATAAAATAATAACAATAAGAAGAAATATTGATTTGCATCAACTGTTGGAGCGCTGAATGCTGCACGCACGCGCAGCGTTGTCAAGGTAACATCTGGTCAGTCATTCCCTTCGCCAAGGAGTTCCAAACGCTTATACGAGACAGTAATGCCCTACACCCTTCAAAGAACACACTTCAAGGGCTTTGCCCTTCGAAGGGAGCATGGCATAGGATGCTCACTTCCGTTTGGAATTCGCCCATTGTGAGCAGTGCTGCTTTGTGTACAGCCGTTACCGGGGAAACGGCTATTTTTAACGCTCCAACAGCGGCACCTAGTGGCAACAAGTGGACGGGTAATATGCTAATGTTTCATTTTGAGTCAACAAAGATTTGTTTTAAAAAACAACTCGTTTCAATAATTCAGAGTCTACTCTTTCTTTTGAGAGACAATAACTTTATACACGGTGCACTTTCAGATTTAAAACTTTGCAGGATGTTTTCATTCACTTAGAGCTGTTACACACTGCATGAAAGCTCATTTTCAAAAATCCATAATTTAAGTATTGAAAGTAAAAGTACAAGTAAATGCAAAATGGAAAAGAAGCAAATAAATATTTAGGAAATGTAGTGGAGTAAAAGTAAAAGTTGGCTGAAATATAACAACTCAAGTGAAAACTGTTACAGATACTCCCCAAAACTACTTAAGTACTGTAACGAAGTATTATTACTTTGTTACATTACACAACTGTGAAATTCGAATGGCATGACAATTAGATTAGACTGTACATAAATTGAAATCTACACGCTAATACACCCTCATTGTCACGCAATGCTGATGTTGTTAACATTAATAATTTGAGAATAAAGTATAGCCATAATAATAACTTGCACGGTTAGATGTGATATGATCTAACCGATCGTTAGATTTAGGCTAGAATCTGTGATTACTAAATACAGTATCCACACCGGTGCAGTGACTGACAGCTACACATACTCCTCAAAACATTAGATTCATCCGCGCCGGAGCACAACCCCGTAATTCCACACACGGCTGCAATTCCAGGTTTTCAAACAGAGATGGCGACAAAGAGGCAAAACTTACAGACTGCAGCTTTAACATTGAGTTAAACATTAAGTTAATATAATATTGATGTACAAATTGGACAAAGTTTGACCTGAAAAAATCAGTTAAGAATGCACCCTTATCGTGCATCCCATTTATTAATGTTCAGCATCGAAATCCAGTCATTGCATTTGGAATGCATGATCAGGAATTTTGTGGGAGGACGAAATGGATTTCAAGAGATTTGGCACTGATTTAAAGTTGGTCATGCAAATTTGCAGAACGCTTTAAAATGTCAACGTTTAAAGTTACTTCTGTGTGAGTTGTGATTCAGACATCACTGCACTGTTGACAATAGACAGTGAACATTTTTTGCTTGTGAAATTTGTGACTGCAGCTTTAGTCTCAGCTCCTGACTTTCAACTTTGCCTTCATAGGTGCTGTTAAAGTGACACCAGCTCATGACCACACTGACTTCCTGCTCTCTCAGAGACATTCACTCCCTCGCCTCACTGTGATTGGAGGAGATGGGACCATGACCTCAGACTGCGGCCAATGGCTAGAGGTACAGAGATTCTTTACAGTTTACCTTTTTAAAGGTGTGACCTCAGTGGGATTTTTACAATTATTACATAACCATTATTACATTATTGATCATGTGATCATTTGGGATGGCAGCAATTATTGTGCACTTTAGGATTTAGATTCATTTTATTATCACTTCACCTTTCACGGTCAAGGTTTTATCTGACCACCCTAACCTGTAACAACTCATTAGCAAAACCGATCTCTTGTTTAAAGAAATCAATAATATCTATATTCTACTACATACAGGTAAAGACTTCTGGTATAAATTCAGTAATTTTTTAACATCAGTACTTTGTTTCTTAATTCCCAACTTGTTTAGTGATTGAAAATGATTGTAACCCCTAAAAACATTGACTTGAGACTTTTTCTAACTGTAGCAAAAATAGAATACTTAAGGCCTGTTTAATAGCTATGTTAGCATCCACACCAGTGGATGATAATTTTTGTTTATTATAAGCGCACACTGCAGTTTTGTGTCTGTCACTTTAAATGCTCAAGCTCTTTAAAGTTGGGTGGATTCTGCTTGGCTGTCATTGCTTTTATGGTTCATCAGCTGGAAAAATTGTTCTGAAAGAGATTTCAACTATATTATTACTCTGTGTCATTATGTTATAGCTGTGGTGTGGATTTCCATATTCTCAGAATAGAATTACAATGATTATTAAAACTTTAGATTTATAGCTGTAGCTATAGGCCTATAGTTATCGTCCTTGATCTGAACAGGCCTTTAGTTCTCAACATTGATCTGCATTACTCGCACAAGGAAACCCATTCAGTTTGAGTGTCAAGAGGCTCTGAGAGAAACATTCTCAGTCTTCTAGCTTGCTGGAAATACATTTTAATAAAAAAGAACCTGCAGGCATCTAAATGTATATATTACAGGGGTCAGTGAGGTGTAAGATTGTGAACCTTTACAGAGCGTCAGAGGGCTCCGAGATGAACATACTGAAGGTATAAAAGACATTTATAAAGGTCAAAGCATCTGTATTGTTGGCCTCTAAATATGCATTAGCAGTATGTATTACCAAAGGTCAGCGAGCTGTAGGAATATCTCAACATCATGAAACTACAGAGTATGAAAGGGCTCTGAGATCAATATATCCACATTTAGCCTCCTCGCATGGTGGGAAGTCTGGTCTAGAAAGTTAAAGCATATATAATATGGTATCCTGGTCTCAGTGTGCAACCCTAAAAACCCAGCATGCTACCCAAATTCAGCCCAAAGGTCTAAATATTGCTTACAGATCATTATAATAGATTATAATATATTATTATATTATATTATATAGTATTAAGGGTCCATAGTATAATATTTGAGTTCCAAATAGGAACAGTGTGAATGGAAGGAGATCCTTCGATTCAAATTGTAAATAAAATGACAATCAAATCATTAATTGCAATCAGATGCATTAGAATTACTTTTCGAGCAACAACTGAATGATGATGATAGCTCTAGACTTAAGATATCTATACAAGGCATTTATATAGATCCTCTATATTTAAAGGAATGTTCCTATGGAGATTCAGCATGTAATGTTTCTGTCTTTTAGGGTGTTAAGCGATTTGATGCCAGGGAACGTGTAATTACTGCGCTGATGGAGAGGAAGTTGTTACGAGGAAAGAAGGATCATCCCATGTCATTACCAATCTGCAGGTAAAGCGATGTATATCAGACCACAAGCAGTTTCCTCATCCTCTCATTTCAAGAAGGCTGCTATATTTCACTACATTTATGAGTACTCAGGCAGGCCGTTCCTCTCAAACATTTTTGTCATGTTCTTTCAACTAAACAATACCAGTAGTCTTTGACCTTTTGTCCTATCTTGATTTTATTCCTCCCACATAGTCGTTCTGGAGATGTCATTGAACCGTTGCTGAAGAAACAGTGGTTCATGCGCTGTCAGGAAATGGGCAGAAAAGCAGTTCAAGTGAGTGAGCGTGTTTTAAATGTGTGGTTGCATCAGATATAAATTATGCTGATGTGCTAAACCACACAGTATGTGGGACGGATGCAACTTTTCAACTCTGTCTTTCTCATAATTATAATAAGGCTCATAAATAAATCTTATTTATATACTACTTATATTGAGTTATATCACTCAAAATGTTTTCAGCATTGATATACTCAGAAATACTATGTTTCTTGAGCAGTAAATCAGCATATCAGAATGATTTCTGAAGGATCATGAGACAGAAGACTGGAGTAATGATGCTGAAAATGCAGCTTTGATCACAGAAATAAATGACATTTAAATTTCATCACAATTAAAAACTGTTTTTAAATTGTAAAAAAAAAACACACACACTATTACTGTTTTACCGTTTGATCAAATAAATGCAGCCTTGGTGAGCTTAAGAGACTTCTTTCAAAAACATTTTTAAAAATCTTACCGACCCCAAACATTTGAATGGTATTGCATATCAAACATACATGCACATTTACAGTAAATGGTTAAATTAATGTCAGTTTCGTTGATATGCATGTGTGTTATTAACTGTATCTGTCAATAATCCCTCGAGCAACAGCAAATGTGTGTCTCATCAAGCACTTTACTAGAAAACATATTCCTGTTACTCATCAATCATAGTGGACAAACTGTTCATTAACTCTTGAAATTTCATTATTCTGTTTAATGAGTTTGTTAGCATGCATGTAAATGCTCTTTTTAGGCAGTGGAAGAAGGAGATCTACAGATAATTCCTCACTTTTACATAAAAATGTGGAAGAGCTGGCTGTCCAACGTCAGGTTAGCCTTATTATTTATTTTTATTTATGCAAGGCTATATTTAGGGTCATGTACATGTCTTTCATGTTTGTTTGACTAATTCCACACTTCTGTTAATATTCTTTCAATTACATGTTTGAATAAGATTTTATGTCATGTCTATCTCCACCTTGCAGTGATTGGTGTATTTCCAGACAGCTTTGGTGGGGTCATCAGATACCAGCCTATCGAGTGACAGTGGAAAACTCAAAGGAAACAGAAGAGGTGTGGCACTATCATGAAATCTATATTTGTAGCGCAAAGATTACCCTTAATGTACCTGCTACAGCATAATGTGTTGATACATTGAGTGAGGCTTTGACTGAAGCGGTGACTGTTCTTGGCTGTGTCTGGAGCAGGAGCTGTGGGTTTGGGGCAGAAGTGCTGCAGAGGCCCGACAACGTGCCGCTGTGAAGTTTGGAGTGAATCCTGATGCCATCACACTCACACAGGGTGAGAGTTCACGTCAATCACACTTCTGTTTCAATGATTAATACTCATAATCTACACTACTGCTCAAATGTTTAGGGTTGGTAAGATTTTGTAATGTTTTTGAAAACATCATAAACAATTTTATGTTCACCGAAGCAGCATTTATTTGATTAAAATACAGAAAATATGAAACTATAATACTGTGAAATATTTCTGTTTTCTGTTTTAATGCGTTTTAAAAAATAATTAGAGGATAGTACACTTAAAAATGAAAATTACCTCATTTACTCCCCCTCAAGCCATCCTAGTTATATTAAAAATGTCCTGGCTCTTCCAAGATGTATAATGGCAGTGAATGGCTGTTGAGATTCTGATAGGGTGACCATGTTTTAGTTTTCAAAAATGAGGGAGGGGGCGCAATGAACATATCCTAAATATCAAAACTCAAAATATGTCATTTACATGCCTAAAATACATATTTTACACCATTATGCAGATCATAAACACAGCTAAAAGGCTTTCACTGGCCATCCTTCACTAAACTTAACATCTACCACAGTTTTATCATAGGCAGAATGCAAAATGTTTCAATACAAGCATTTCAGTCAAATGTAATTTATTTCAAACCTTTAACCCACGGGAGAAAATTAACCCTCCGCAACAGTTTAAAATCAGCTCAATTCCATGCAAAAATGTGGATTTGGCAACCCTGCATCCAACACGAGCTGCATCCAAAGTGATTTAAACACTCTGCATATTGATAGCGGCTCCCTGATAAGCAAAAATTATATTCAATATTAGAAAGTTTGCAGGAGGAGGCCAGAAATTCAGCGGGAGCGGGATTAAGAAAACAGCGCGCAGGGCTTTAATACAAAAACGCACACAATGAATGGCGATTGTAGAAAGCAAAAGCCGAATCCCGGACATTTTGGGCAATTTAGAAATCCTGGGCGAACGCATTTTTTTTAGGTCCAAAAAGAGGACATGTCTGGGGAAAAGAGGACGTATGGTCACCCTAAATTCAAGTCCAATAAAGTGCATCCATCCATCATAAAAAGTACTCCACACAGCTCTGGGGGTTAATAAAGGCCTTCTGAAGCGAATCGATGCATTTGTGTTAGAAAAATATCCATATGTAAAACTTTTTTAAACCGTAATCACTAGCCTCCGCTAGCTGTCGTACTCATGTTCACGAGAGAGTGGGTTTCCAGCGGATGGCGGAGGACACAGGTGTAGCGTAAGCTCCGGTGAGAATATGCTAGTCTCACAAGAACAAAGTTTTGTTTACACCAAAGGGAAACCAGTCTCCTCCTGGCTAATATCGAAATCCTCCTGACATTTTTCTTTACAAATTCTCATTTTGTACTTTTAATTCGTGAACAGAGTTTTGTTTTGCTCTCTTCTCTGCGTTTCTGCATTCATCACTTCTCACTGGAGCTTATGATACGCCTACTTCCTCCGTCATCCGCTGGGACGCCACTTTCTCGTGAACGCGTGCACAACAGTTTGCGGAAGTTAGAGATTACGGTTTATGACGTTTTAAATATGGATATTTTTCTAGCACAAACACATCAATTCACTTCAGAAAGCCTTTATTAAACCCCTGGAGTCATGTGGAGCACTTTTCATGATGGATGGGTGCACTTTTTTGTGCTTCAAAATCTTGACCACCATTCACTGCCATTATAAAGCTTGGAAGAGCCAGGACATTTTTTTATATAACTCCGATTGCATTCGTCTGAAAGAAAAAAGGGTTGGTAAATCATGGAGTAATTTCCATTTTTTTGGGTAAACTTTCCCTTTAATTCCTGTAATGAAAAGCTGAATTTCCAGGATAATTACACCAGGCTTCAGTGTCACATGATCCTTCAGAAATCAGTCTAATATGCTGATTTGCTGCTCAAGAAACATTTATTCTTATTATTATTATTATCATCAATGTGGAAAACAGTTGTGTTGATTAATACCTTTGTGAAAACTGTGATACTGTACAGTCTTGAAACATTATAAAAGTCTTCACTATCACTTTTGTTCAATTTAATGCATCCTTGCTGAATAAAATTTCTTTCCACAAAAAATTGTACTGACTGCAAAACCTTATAAACAGTAGTGTATCATTTAATATATTTCTTTCAAAGAAAGATCTTTTACATAAAACGAAGGTGAATGTTGACCAATGACTGTCACCTAAATTACCATAAATGTACCATAAACACTGTCCATATGACTCATGCTTTATACAGACATTTGACAGCTTTGTGTGTAAAAATCTTTGTGTGCAGCTAATAATGACTCCTAGCGAATATGCACTTATTCAAAATCAAATCACATGAATGAGATTTGAGTGTTCAAACGTTGGTTGGTTCTTCACACAAAGCTGTTATATGTTTTCAGAATGTATAGAATAGAATATACTTTTTTTTACCCTTTTTAAGGAAATGTGCCTTGATTTCAAATGACATGGCCAGTAATCAGCATTAGATTCACGTAAACACATCACACAACATACAAAAATGAAAATAAATCCAAATATACAACCTACTACATACCAAAGTCTTAAAAAGTTAAGAATTCTATGTTTAATAATGAAGAAGATGTGAAATATAATAATGTGGGCTGCTTTTATGATACTTTTTTGTCATTTTTTGTCATTATGTCTTAACAGCCTATTTATTATTAATAACAGTCAGAAGAAACAGATTTTAGCAAGTAACAGTAGGCTGTTCATGGCGTTACTGTACTGAATTCTGACTTTTTTAAATGTTTGTTTCAGACCCAGATGTGCTTGATACTTGGTTCTCTTCTGGTCTCTTCCCGTTCGCAATGCTCGGCTGGCCTCAGCAGGTTCTTCATTTTTAAAGTCCATTTTTCTTTCAACATCATGAACTCATGAAAGAAACCAGACAAAACCAGAAGCCAGACAAATAAACAATAAAGGAAGTCTAGTGTATTGACATGTTGAATGAACCTGCTTTGATCTCACTCTCTATCCTCAGACAGAAGACTTGAAACAGTTCTACCCCAATTCCATTCTGGAAACAGGAAGTGACCTCATCTTCTTTTGGGTGGCCAGGATGGTGATGCTGGGCAGAGAGTTGACCGGCCAGCTGCCCTTTAAACAGGTTGGGTCGATGGCTTATTGCTGTGCTCATAACTCTAAATGCCATATCGTGAGGTTGGCAGGAACTGAAAATTTATATTACGGTGTGCGTCATATACCAAAAGTATCCAAAATGTCACTGAGAAATGTTACCGTCTGTTTTGCCATCAAAATGTCTCTGTTTTCTGCAGCTCTGACTCTTTTATTGCTCTTCTCTCTCTGCTCCGTCACTGTGTCAAACAGGTGCTCTTTCACTCTCTGGTGAGAGATACATATGGGCGGAAGATGAGTAAATCTTTAGGAAACGTCATTGACCCTCTTGATGTCATCTCAGGGGTTTCTTTGGAGGTACAGATGCATACACACTCTCAGACTTGAGACCTGTTCCAACCTAGTACAAAACATGAATATACCATGAAATTGATGTGGTTTTGACATATTTAGGGCTTGAGCATCAATGCAACGAGGACCCTCTTGGAATTGCTCTGTTTATTTTACTATTGAAACTAGATATTGGGGTGGGGCCAATCAAAGAGCTTGTCTTCATTTTTAATAGCCAATAGCCTTTAGTTTACGCCACAGCAGTGACCATACATTGCTACTTGATATTGCTAGTCAATTGCAGGTGGTGTTAGTGGGGGGGCTTTCTCATTCTCGCATTTGATTGGATAAAAATCGAAGCGATGAGTCATCAGTATATTTGGTCCATGTTTTAAAGCTAATAGTGGTGAAAGCCCAATACATATGGACCAATATTAGAGATAATTTTAATTGATCAGTAATTGTTGATATTGGATATTTAATTGTGCACACTCTATACTTTTACATTTATATTACATTTGCCATCATCTAACTCTCACTTAAAGTTAATCTTTACAAATACTTAATACTTTGTCTTTAAAATCTTTAATATAAATGCAAAGAAATCTGAATTAATATATATTTTCATATTGAATATAAAGTTGTGATTCTTAATTTCATTTGTAGCAAACAAATTATTTTAGTGTTTTTTAAAAGAAAAATAGTATAGAATTTTGATATCAGCTCTTTATTGTTTATAGCCCCTGAAAATAATTATTGACTTGACATATTCACCAGAATTTAATATTAGTACATTGCTAATTAATATACATGGACTCAAAGCTTCAAAACTCCCATTTAACAGATACATTTTTTTTTACAAATTTTTATTAATAATTGGCTACAGATTTTGTGGACCAGTTTTGTTGTTATTAACTAAAACTATTAAAAATCATTTTTGTTAATTAAGATAAAGCTGAAATGAAAATAAAATATAAATATTTAATTAAAACATAAAAAGAATGAGAATTGTTGCCATGGCAACTAATTAAAATAAAGTAAGTTTAAAATTAAGAACTAAAATTACTAAAAAAAAAAAAATTAAATGCTAAATAGAAATATGAAAAGAATCACAAAATAACATAATAAAATTACAAAAACTTTAAAAATTTAAATAGAAACTGATAGTGAAAAAATAATATATAATTCAAAATATTAATACATACTACAGAAGTGTATATAAAATAACACTGGAATATATTTGTTGAAAATGTTTTTTATACATTTCTGTAGTTTATCTTTTTTATACACTTTTGTAGTTTGATGTCATTAAACTAACATTAGACTTGGCATTAGAGGTTTGAAAAGTTTGTCCTTTCTATGCCTGTTTTTTTCCATTTTTAGTTCTTATGAATTCTAAATCCTCAGTATATTAATAAAATAAATAATTCAGACATATTAATGAATATAATAAGACTTTGTACAGCTGGAGATGAACATCTATCAGTCAAGATATCCAGGCCTCAGGGCAGAACTGACTCACTCAGTCTGAAAGCACAGCCGATCCATGGTGAAATCTGAATATATGAAACGCTGATCTTCTAATCAGCACTTTGTCACGATGACTTCATCTTCTCGTCAGTCACATTCTGGTTTAATCTCTGTAGAGACTTCAAGAGAAAGTCAGAGAAGGAAACTTGGATCCGAGGGAAAGCGTTGTTGCCATGGAAGCCCAGGTCAGTAGTCAGTACGAGGTTCGCTTCATTCCAGTGATCCAGTTGTTCCCAAATTAACAAGTTCACCTCATTTCCTGTGTCCTTCCTGCAGAAGAAAGATTTCCCTAAAGGGATTCCTGAGTGCGGGACAGACGCTTTGAGGTTTGCGCTCTGCTCTTATAAAGCCCAGGGTAAGTCACCCTCATTACAGAGTGCTGTAATCAAACCTTACCATCAGCTTTACCCAGAGTTCCTCACTCCCTCTGCTGACGTTTTGTTCGAACCCTGTCTCAGGAGAGGACATCAGCCTGTCTGTGTCTCATGTGCTGAGCTGTAGACATTTCTGTAATAAGATGTGGCAGACAGTGCGCTTCACCCTCGCCACGCTGCATGATGCAAGTTTACCGTCATCATTAGCAGAGGTACGGCAGTCAATATCTTTTCATTAAATCAATAAAACAGCCCAGACGAATGCTGCTCGCTGGGTGATGAGCTGATCTGCATGATGCCGACATGATTTAATGATCTTCCCCCTTTCCCTGTGCAGCTGGGTTGAAATGAAGTACACACTTTATCTTGTGCTGTATTTTGTCCTGCATCGGCACTATGCTGTTTCACGTTGGCTTTTGTTTGGTGTAATGAGACTAAATCATAAAAGAAGGGGAAGAGTGCCAGTGAAAATGACTTGTAGGACCAAATGGCAGAAAATCAATTTGAAGGTGAAGTCTCAGTTCTTCACTGAGATTATTCCCATCAGTTGATAACTGTGTTTGCTGCCTTAGTTTCACAGTGTGCTTGTGTCAGTTACTAGATATACTGGCAGCCTGCTTCAAATATTTTTAAGTAATGGAAAGGAAAGTAAAAGTAAAATGTAAATATTTTAAAATTATAAATAATTATATATTTTTAAATATAAAATGTCTTATGAAATAATTCTTTAATTTCAGCAGTTCTATGTTCTATGCCTTATTTGTTGTTGTTTTTTATGTATGCACTGTCATTCAAAGGTTTGGGGTTTAAAGAAATTAATATTTAGCATGGACACATTAAATGGATCAAAAGTGACAGTAAATACATTTATGATGTTACAAAATATTTAGTTTTCAAATAAATGCTGTTCTTTTGAACTTTCTATTCATCAACGAATGCACAAAAACAGCACAACATTAATAATAATTATTTATTTATTTTTTTGAGCAGTAAATCAGCATATTAGAGTGATTTCTGAAGGATCATGTGACACTGAAGACTGGAGTAATGATGCTGAAAATTCAGCTGTGCAACACAGAAATAAATTATATTTTAAAATATATTCAAATGGAAAATCATTATTTTAAAATGTAATATTATTTCACAATATTACTGTTTTTACTGTATTTTTGATCAAATAAATGCAGCTTGGTGAGCTTAAGAGACTTTTAAAAAAACTTTTAAACTGTAGCATAAATTCAGTCAGATGTGATCAAATGTTCAGATAAACTCTAGTAACTATTAGTCACATTGCACTCTAAATATAAGCATTGAAAAATACATAACAAACTAATATTTATGTTTAGAACCTGGGTTGCCAGATATGTGTAAGAAAACTAGCTCAGTTGCCAGTCAAAACTACACCCCCAAAAATAGGGCACAATATACTGTATAATTTGAAGGATTTTTTCCGTATTTATTTTTTTACAGATGTTTTACCAGTATTTTGAATTTTACACTTCATTGCATTGTGTTTTGGAGTTAACAGAAATGTCCATAAAATTAATGGATAATGTCAAAATATGCCTCTCACTCATACCTAAAATACATAGTTTACAGTCTCTGTTATGAGTTATTCTACACACTTTCAACTTGAAAAATCAGTGTATAGTAGTAACCATAAGTCTCGTTTCACAAAGAAGCTTACAGAAGCTCAAAGGCTTCTTACCAGTACCGCTTCTTCACAAAAATCTCCTTACTCTGTCTAGAAAAGTTTTTTTCATTGGAAGAATATAAAATGGGTAAAATGTTTCAATGCAAGCATTACAGTCAGATAGATATAAAGTATGCACTATATCATACCTTAAACCTGTATGGAAAATGTCAACCTATGAGAACAGTTTAAAAATAGCTCAGTTCAGTGGTTAAAACTGTGGACTTGGCAACCCTGCTCAGGGTCAACAGTTTGAGGGGAGCCATTTACGTTATTACAAGTCTGTGTACCATCAGAAGGATTTTGAAACTGATATTTCAAGGTAAACAAACTTGCATACAGTTGCTTTAATGTATTTCTGACTTTGTCTCTCAGACCTATCCTCTATCCAGCATGGACAGGTGGATCTGTTCGCGTCTGTACAGCACGGTTCAGCAGTGTGAGAAGGGTTTCGAGAACTACGAGCTCCACACGGTCACGTCTGCACTGCACTCTTACTGGCTCCACAGTCTGTGTGACGTCTACCTGGTGAGTATGATCTGTCATGATACTGATGGATCTTCCGGTCACTGACTGATGAACTGTCGTCTTCTGTTCCTCTTCTTCAGGAAAGCATCAAGCCGGTGTTAAAAGGTGAAGGCTCTGGCAGTGAGGAACAGAGAGATCTAGAAAGGCAGGTGGCCGTGTCTGTGTTGTATCACAGCGTGTCCATCTCTCTCACGCTCCTCTCGCCCTTTATGCCGTTCCTCACGGAGGAGCTGTGGCAGAGACTCCTGCCCTACACTGACTCTGACGGGACGTCCCGCAGCCTGTGTGTGCAGCCCTACCCAAAGACCTCACAGCTGGTCAGAAACAAAACCAAACACTACCAGATAACATGCAGCTCTATGTACGTCACAAAACAACTCTTTTCCCTCTCCTCCTTCACCTCAGGAGCACTGGTGTTTTCCTAAGGAGGAGGCCGACTTCTCTTTGGTACAGGAAGTGGTCAGAGTGGCGAGGTTACTGAGGGCCCAGTGCCAGCTGACGAAGGAAAGACCTGACTGTGAGAGAACCTCGAGTTTTTGTTGACTTAGTGCTAATGTTTTGGATATTAGTTGTGTTTGCTAAGGCACGTATCACTACTACAATAGCTCATACATGCAGTGTTTAAATATTATTTATATACTGTACTATTATAGTATTTATTAATACTTTGAATCAGCTTTCATATTTTCAGGAATGTTAACTAAAACAAACATTTTTGTTACTTAATATAAATGTAAAAAAAAAAAAAAAAAAAAAAAAAGTTATTGCAGCTTTCTCAGGGAAATATTTCTTGTTTTCATTTAGTTTAACAAGATGTACTAAAATAACAAAACATTAAATAAAAAAACTCATTTAATTATTAAATTCTATAATTATAATTAATAAAATGAATTAATTAAACTAATAAAAAAATATTTAATAAAACATTAAATATATATAAAAAATCTATATAGATATATTTAAAAAAGCTAATAAAAATGGCAACACACAACTAAATTAGGAAAACGTTACCTAAAATGAAAATGTAAAATATAAAAATGAAAACTAATTTGAACTATTAATAAATAACAGTTAATATTATATTATTAATAAATAATGTAAATAGTAGTACCTCAGTGATGCTAAAATAGCTCTGTTTTCAGATTACATTTTAGTTTAGGGTTAGGTTTTAGTAAGTTTTAAGTTTGTTGCACTCTTGTCATTTTTATTATAGTATATATATATATATATATATATATATATATATATATATACATATTTCTGTTTGGCTAATTTATTTTTATTTCCGTGTTAGTTTTAAACGTTTTATTACTTCAACTTTAAACTTTTTTTTTTTTTTTTTCTTTTCTAAGTTTAGGTTTTAATTTAATGCTTGTATTTTAGAAACAAAACAAACAAAAAAAACAGATTATTGGAATGTTTTTTTATTTAAACTCAAAGTATTACTTGCCATTTCCTTTGTAATTAAATGTGAAATTTACTAACAATTTCTGAATAAAAATGCTAGACCTTAGCAACCACACAGAAGAACCTGGAAACCAATATTTCCTTTGGTGCAGTTATTATAGTAGCACATGTATATAGTAGATGAAATCATGTGACGTGTAATAGTTGTGTTGTTGTAGTGTGGGCGGTGTGTGCACCGGATCAGGCTGAGACTCTTCTGCGCTTCAGATCAGCTATCTGCACGCTGGGCCGGATCTCAGCGCTTCATCTACACTGTCCAGAGGCAGGTTTCACCGACTCTCCTCCTCCACCTAAGGCCAGTGCTGTAGGGGTGGTGGATCACTCCATCTGCTTACATCTCAGCGTTCAGGTAATGCAGAGTAAGATTCTTCTTTCTACAGTAACAATGGGTCTATATATATATATATATATATATATATATATATATATATATATATATATATAGACTGCTGATGGCTCTTTCTCTCTCTCCGTCAACCTTCAGAATGGTGTTAATGCTGACAAACAGAGAGCTCTCCTCTCTCAGCGCAGAGAAAAGCTGGCCTCCAAACTCAAACAAGCCCTCGATCGCACCCAGACGCCCAACTATGCAGAAAAAGTACCTAATAGAGTCAGACAAGAGACAGAGAATAAGGTGAGTACAGAGGAGAGTGGGCAGCTGCACTTCACTAAAGCTGTAAATATCACATTTCACCCAAAATTAAATAATATTCGATTGGAAAATATATTCTGAGTGAAGAAAATGAAGCCTATATTAGGACCATTAAGGTTTTTTTTTTTTTGCATTGTTACTATTTCCTCCCCCAAATTGTGATGCAAAAAAACAAACAAAAAAAAAAAATATATATATATATATATATATATTAGGACGAATTCCCCCACTAATGAGAATATGTTGCATTGCACTAATACAATTTTGAAGAAATGTGTGTTTAATGGTGATGATAACAGTATAACAGTGATAACTTGATAGCAGTAATTTCACAATGCATTGCACCCAACAATAGGCTTCATTTGTTTTTTGATTGTTATATGAAATATAAGCTGGACATTTCTTTGTGAGATTCACCCTCCTATCCATGAGAAAGAAATTTGAAAACCAGATTTACATACTAGCGAGTCTCCCATATGTCCATGTTACTCAAAATGCATTAAGCGTGCTTGCATGCCTCATTGCACAATGTTTTCATACGCTGTTGTAATTCCATTTTCAATAGAAAACCTCATTATTTATTTTGTGTTATTAAAGTTCTCCTGCAGATTATCCACATGTACTTATGTGGATTGAAGTGTTTATGAATGCACTGCATATTCTTCATTCTGTATATCCCATCAGAAAGCTTCATTCTTGTCAATAGAGTGATATATTTCAGCAGCTGAAGGAGCTTGAGTGCATTTATTGTGTTCTGAAATAACCAGATTGCAGCTATGGAGCAGGAGCTGAAGAACATCGAGGACCAACTTTTGGCTTTGGAAGACACAAGGAAAGAAGTCTAAGGGACACACTGATCCAAATATTAAATTCAACCAATAACCAGTGGAAAAGAATACTTTGTTTTCTTTGTGTAAATCTGATAAGGATGCTTGAAACAGACAATGAGACACTGCTTTATTGAAGAAGAAAAAGCTGGTGTATATTTATGAAGTTGGTTTGAATGTAATATAGATGTACAATAAATCATTTACCAAAGAATAACACGTTTGGTGAATACCTATTACCCCTGTATTATTAATTATACAGAGGTCAGACAAAATCATGTGAACATCAGTTAGAGGTTAATGTAATTTGTGTAGGCTGCAAAACAAATGTTGCGATTATCTTTCATTGATCTTTTCGTTGTATTCTCTGTTGTTTATCAGTGTAGCGTACGTTGTGTTCAGCAGTGTTTAGTAAAGCCATGAGTGAAATGTGTTGTCAGACTTTCAAAAATGACAAATCATGGGAGCCCGTTAAGCAGGAGCACCTGTAACCTTAACAGCCCAATTGTTAGGTGTTTTAAGAACAACAGTCTTTACGATTATGACTGCAGACACAAAGCGTGTCGAGACTTTATCAGTGAAGAAGAATAGTGGGCAAAAACTGAAAGTGGATGATAGGGACTGTCGATCACTAAGTCCAAACAACACCAAACTACTGCGGTAAAGTGACAGCAAACATCAGTATTCACCTTGAATACCCTGTTTCCTACCACAGAGAACTTCACAAAGCCAGCATCCATGAAAGAGCTGCAAGTGCTAAAACTTTAATCACAGACACCAATGCTAAAATGAGAAGAAAAAAACCCATAACACCTGGAGAGCTGGAGCATCAAGATGAGCTTCAACACCTGCTTGGGCCAGATAAATAACCTGACATGAATATTACCAAACCACCGTGGACACTTTTGGAGAGAACAGTGAGAAGCAGAGTCCCTACTTTAACATCTCTGAAGCCACTGGCAGATGCTCTGACAGACGACATTTAACTGGAAACCATTAAACGAAAATGGTGGTAAAACACCTTAGTAAAGAAATACCACCTTTCCCAGGTGTTCACATTATTTTGATACTGATTTGTGCAGTTTGGTTGCATAATTGTTTATTACAGTCCTAATGTTGCTACTTTTTATAACATCTCAAGCATTTATGAAATACATTGTCATCTTTATCAAAGGCAAGCACATGTCAAAACAGCACACTTCCATGTGTAAGCTGTAGATGTCCTCATTGTTGATTGTCAGGTTAAGTCTCAGCAGGGAGCTCTTCTTCTTCATTCATATCTAACCTCATCAGCTGCATTCTCATGTAGGTCTTACTCTGTGTTGTCCTCAATTTCATGATTCCCTCTAATCTGCCATGTTTGCTTCTTCTTCACTGGAGACATGATAATACAAATGATAAAGGGTCTTCTGAACAGTAAACTGGTTTATCGTTGTGCTGATGGTGTTGAAATATGAACAAGGCCCAAGAGAGTCACATTGATAACTTAAAGCTGTAAGGAAATGTCTGGAGTAACAGTGAGCAAGTGTTCTTAACCAAAAGTGGGAAATGTACAGGTGGGAACAAACCTGTCCAGCAACAGGACTAGTGGTTCTCATTTGAAGTAGGGATGTCACAATACCAAACATTTTGCTATGCTTAGGCTATCAAAATGTCAAACATCACAATTTCAGATTCAGCCCTGCATTTTAATACAGTCGTACTCCTTAAACTTTGCATTGTGTACTTAAAACTTTTATTCAAATTCTGAAGGGGTTACACAAGTGAGCAAAGACGCTCCCTTATACAGTGTTGCCAACTTAGCAATTTTGTTGCTAAATTTAGCAACTTTTCAGACTACCCTAGCAATTTTTTCTTCCAAAAGCACCTAGCAACAAATTTAGCTTTTTAAAAAATGTATTTGGCAACTTTTGATAAGTGACTCAAATGATAAAAAGGAACATTTACCGTTTAAATTACACAAAAAGAGAAAACCAAAGAGGCCTAGTAGTACACACATCACGTGCAATTGTTTAATTTAATAATAATAATAAAATAATTTAGTAATAATCGTTCATTTTTTATGCACTTTGTTAGTAGTTTGTACCTGCGATTGTTGATCAGTTGGTACACTAAGAAAAATATCTAGAAAAATGGAAAAGGTACTAGTAATTTTCCAGGACAATATCTGTTATCCATTATCTGCTGTAACCCGAAAACACAAAATACAATGCATAATTAAAAATGTAAGTAAAAAAACCTGTGGAAAAATCAATACAGAAAATTCCTTCATATTAGCATAGTAGATTGTGCCTTATTTACAGACCTTTCTTAGAGTGTAGCACACTAACTAACTACTAATACACTGCTAAAAACTATAACTGTGCAGAATGTGTAGTTTTACCAGTTTACTAGCTGATTTAAAAAAAAAAAAAAAATTGTAATCGTTCAAAAATGTGTAAGTTTTCAAAATTGAATGTATTTAAAAATACTTATTTACATTTTAATAATATATTATGCATTTATATTATTTTACGAACAAATCTAAATTAACATATATAAAATATGTTTTGCTGAGATTTGATGCAGTGATACAATTTTGCGTCGTGATTACGTACTGACGGCATCGCGCAGAGACGTCACAACGTCATTTAGCAACAAATCAACCTTCCTTTAGCAACTTATTCTGAAAATTAGTTTGCAACACTGCCCTTATAATCAACGAAGCTGCTATCAGTTCAGTTCTGTTCAGCCACAGAACAAGCTCACTCACTGAGTGAAAACTCCCTGTTATAAACCAAACCAAACCAAACCTGTCTACACTGTACAATCAAAAACTCTTATCTACATCGTGTTTACGTTGTTGGTTATAGCGAAACTGTTCACGAGGCCTAGTACTCGCATTTTTCGCTGTCGATTTGTGCCACCTATCTGTTTATTGGGAGGTAACACAATCTGAGTGGGTAGCACAAATCGACAGAACACCGTTGTGCCCATTTTCGACCCCCTGTCAAATTATTACCCCTCTCGTTGAAATCGCTATCTGATTGCCTAATCCTAACCCCACCCCCACACCTAACCCTAAACCTACCAATACTAGGGGGGTAATAATCTGGCAGGGGGTCGGAAATGGGCACAACACCGGATCTACCTCTTATCGTGACACAGGCAAAACCAATATTTTGGGCCCCCCTTCCTTATTAATAGGCCTATATAATATTACCACCCCAGCAAACAAAAATATTTTGTAATGAGTGGAAAACCGTTACAGTGTTTTCTATCGCAATAAACGCTTTGTTCAGTCAATAAAAACTGAATGTCGTTCGAAAAAAATTTTGCAAAAATTTTTTAAGGTAAGTAGTTGCAAACAATTTATTTTAGCTATTTAATAAAAAAAATATGTTGAAAGTTAGTCAACTAAATTTGTTTATTTAAATGTAGCTAAAATAAATTGATTGCAACCACTTTCCTTAAAAACATTTAGTAAATACTGTACAATGAATCATTTTTTTCAGTGAGAAAGACCGTAATATTAATAAGCTCCAGCATCGTGGCCACATTACCACTTCGGGAGTGCATTATTTCTCTAATAATTTTAACGGCCTGGAGTCACAACCACACATCAAGACATTAAGATGATTTATTTAAAGACATGTCATGTTTCCGTCCTGAAATCTCGTGTGTGTTGAACTAATTTCTTGCGCACCTCATAAACCGTCCATTACAATTTCCAAAATGTTATTTTAGAGTTAATAACAGAGGCTTGAGCCATTGATGTGCAGGACTAACGTAGTTATTAATGCATTCTAACACACTTATTAGAGAGCGAGAGAGATTTAGTGCGTGTGAATACCTGCGTCTGTGCGTCTCTCAGCAGTGTTCAGCAGCAGCGTCTCTTTAAGTTGAACTGCTTCAAGAACCTCGCTACTGAGAAATGTCATGTAGCTTTTCAGCTGCAAAACTATTTTACTGATAAATTCGCAGGGCAGCCGCAGTGTCTGTACTATGTACCGTGTCTGTACTGTGTGCGCCTCAGTGAGAGAGAACGGAAGAAATTGTGATTTCCATACATAAAAAAGGTGGAAAACATGGAAATAGTTTGTTACATTTTACCCTATTGTTTGTTATATTTATTTGCTCAATGTCTTCTGGGGTTTAGTTTTTTGTTGTTGTAGATAGCCCATAGTATAACAAAAATATTATATATCTCTTCATTGTGTTTGGGCCCCCTGGACGAGCGAGCATAGGCACGTGCCTAGAATGCCTGTGCGTAAATCAGGTGTTGTGCCGAATTCTGCACCCTGCCAGATTATGCACCCCCTAGTATTGGTAGGTTTAGGAGTAGGTGTGGGGGAGGGGTTAGGATTAGGGGTGGGGGGGATTAGGCAATAGGAGCGATTTCAACGAGGGGGGCATAATCTGGCAGGGGTGCAGAATTCGGCACAGCACCGGCCCTGCTGGCAGGGGTCAGAATTGGGCATAACACCGGTAGGCTACTGGAAAGGCTGGTATCGTTACGATTATTTTTTTTAATTCAAGTATTGGTACCCCGAAGTATGGTACTTTCGACCAGTAGAAGACCTCTAAAACTCAATGAACCCAGTTAGCATACATTTTGTGCATTTAGAAGTTTAGAAAAAGTCACCAAGCCATTCTAATAAGCAACTACTGGGAGAAAGAAAAACTGGTGAAAAAGACTAAACTGGTGAAAGGTTAAATAGTAGCCTACTTCTACAGCGTGGCCTATTTGTTGTAGCCTACTACTGCCTTTAATTATATTATGTGTCAAGTCATTTTGATTTTATTCGATTTTATTTTCCAGATAACCAAGTCTTTTATTTTTTTGAAATACTGGTTTGCCTTTTATGTTTGTCTTGTAAGTTGATGACTTTTTTTCTCATTTAGGAAAATGTCTCCACTTTGATATGTTAAGGAAAGTGCATTACAAGTTTCAATGATGTTTGCGGGTCAATTTGACCCGAGAAAAAAAAAATAAAGAGTAGCTGGCATTTGGCAGATTTGGCTTTTATCAATGAATGAAGTTTCATCTTAAAACTTGAACCCATGATCCTGGCGTTACCTTGAGTTTCAGAAAAGCACACAGTAGAAGTTATTTTCCACACCATACTTTTGTTTGTTTGTTTATTTATTTAATGTTAAAAAAATAAGTTATGCTGTTAATTAGAGTCAATCTGATCCCTGATTGAGATTTCAAATCTAATACAATGGTTAATTTATTGTGATTTTATTTATTCATTTGTTTAAATGTTTATATTTCAGTTTAAACCTTGGCATGTACTTTAATGATAAACTAATAATAATATTGAACTTTTTTTTTTTGTATTACAGTATTTTGAGAAACGACGAAAGAAGCACGTGCTCAATTGTCATAATAAAAAAATGTTAGGATGCAAAAAAGTCCCCAAAATGGGATAAAATATAAATATATTTCTTTATTTATAGTTATAATGACCCTAGCTTTTTTTCCAGTGTGATTCACTGTTTATTGCAGATAGCATTCAGCTGCCCATCACCACCTCGCGACGGTTGCTAAGGCATCTTGTTGCTAGGGAAATGGCGAAGGGGAGGACAGCGCGAAGGGGGCGGGTCCTACTTAATGAGTCAATCCGGAAGTGGGGAATCGCTTTGCCTGTACACACACACACACACACACACACACACACACACACACAGAGCGGTAGCGGCGTCAAAAGAAGCCCTCCGTCAGTGCTGTTAATACAGCCGTTAAAACAAGCGTCCGGAACCGCGCCAGCTGATATCGCTGCAGACCGTACCGGATGTGAAACACGGACACACACACACGGGGAGAGAGGGAAATGGGCGACAGCTGCAGGAATGGAGAGAGCCGAGTATTGACCGCAGCGCCGGGTGAAGGCGACCGATGAAGATGAAGAGTGGAAAGTGAAGCTCTCATTCTGACGGTCTGCATCTCTTCGGTCACGGCCATCTCGCTGTTTAACCCCATCCTGTCCAGAGATGATGAAAGGTGAGAGGGGACAGCGGTGTGTGGAAGTGTTAGCCACTATTACATCAATAGCAGTTGTGAGTGTGAATGCGAAAGTGTTTGTATTACAAACCTGAATGCATCTTTCTCAGTGTGACCCTGGCAGGAGTTCAGGCAGGTTTAGTGCAGTGGATGATCTCGCTCTGTGGATTATAGGGGAAAGTCGGTCCAGGTGAACGGAACGCGGAGCTTTAACATCATGTTTGGTCAGTTCCGTGTTCTGGACCTTCTGCTGGTGTTGTGATGACAGACTAAAGCTGTGGGACTGGTCAAGCATGTACTAGTTAAACCATGATGCCACGTCATCTTACCCTATAACTAAAATCACTATTTACCTCAGACAAGCGCACGAGGATCAGTCGTGTAAGTCTTTGCGTTTCTTAAGGATTCTGTTTAAAAAAAACGAGTTGTAGTTAGTTATCCATGTTATGCATAATTATTTATAAACTAATGTAGCATGCGAATGTAATGCAAAATGTTAAATTATATATTTTTTTATAATAATGAGTATAATATATATATTTTTGTCAGTGACATGTCCAGTACAGGCACATTTGGAACGCATATTCAAGGACCAGAACCAGTGTTTTTATTGATTTATAAAATGTAGAACTATTAAAAAGGAATTTTAGTTAATTGAAATAATACCCGAATAAAGTAAAATAGAAAAATTCAAAAATGTTGACTTGCTAACTAATTGAAAGATTTCATTTGAAGTATTAAAATTATTAAAACTAAATTAAATAAAACTAAACCCCTTTAAAAATCTTAAGTAAAACAAAATACAACAAATAAAATAAGCTTGTTAGAAGGTAATAAAACTGCACATAACAGAATTACTAAAACTTAAAATTAAAACTGAAAATATAAAAATAAAAGCTAATTCTAAATAATAGTAAAATAACACTGTACACTGTGGGGGGTGATGTAGAAACTAATTTAATTCAGAAATTGCTAGTAAATTTGATAAATAATTACACATTGAATTGAACATGAAATAATTAGGTAAAAAGACTGAAATAGTATTTTCTTGTAAAACACACTCCAATGATCTTTGTTTTATTTACAATGTCAAACAATCATTTTTACACTGTATATTAGTGTATAATCATAATAAATGAATATTGGATTCCTGCATCAGTTTAAGAAGTTGCTAAAAGATAAGATAAGATAAGATTATTTTTATTTGTCACATACACAATTACATAGAGATATTAACCAGTGTGAAATGTATTCTCTGCATTTAACCCATCCTAATGAACAAACCTGAGCAGTGGGCAGCCATGTTACAGCGCCCGGGGAGCAGTTGGGGGTTCGGTGCCTTGCTCAAGGACACCTCAGTCGTGGTATTGAACCATACTCCCCCACCAACAATCCCTGCCGGACCTGAGATTCGAACCCACAACCTTCCGCTTACAAGTCCGACTCGCTATCCATTAGGCCACGACTGCCCCCTGTCATTAAATCTGTCATTTTCGGTGGTTCCCATTGTTTTATTTCAGTAACCATAACTGTTGCAAAGCTATAACAATAATTATGGTTCCCATAGTGCATTTTTGTAGGAAAATGTCATTGTAATTCTTCATTTCAGCCTAACATTTCTAAACAAGTGTTCCTGTATTTCATGTTGAGATCTGTAAAACAACTGAACTTCCATCTGTATAAGGAAGTGACTGAACCTTTCAGGATGTCACATGTGTTAATGCGAGCAAAGGAGGGTGTTAAAAGTACTTTGGAGCGTTAACTGGCAGTGCTGGCTCTTTGCATGGGTACAGTACTTCCCTCCCCTTTCCTTTCTCCTCCCCTCCCCTTTGGCTCATCTGTTTCTTGCTGATCAGCTCCTTGTGAATAGTTGGGGAAGAGACGTGGAAACCTAGTCTTCTCTGTGTCCAGGTAATGCTTAACAGTGCCTCTGAACTGCTCCATACGATCCACTACCAAACAAGCAACTTGTGGGCGTCTTGTTTCACTTTTTGTGGTTGATGTGTTCTTTTTGGACTGTGGTCTTGGAACTTCATGATCTCTGGGCGTCTCTTGCTTTTTTGTATTTATAATGTTTTACTCTATTGCCCATTCAGCATGCTCTTTTTTTATGTTTTACAATCTTTGCATGTACAATCTTGCCTTTTGCTTGTTTAATAAGTCTTGTCTAGAGGACACATTCGATTCCAGGTGTTTTTGATGAAACCTTATGCTTAGAGCATGTGTGGAGGCGCAACTGGGAACTGGTTGTGTTTTTGTGTCTTGTTTATTCCTCAGGAAAAAATACAATGAGACGAGTTTCAAACCCATCAAGGCCTAAATGATTTCCATCTGAGTGAATGCTTAGATGTCTAACAGGGTTAAGTGGAGATTAGTTGGTTGCAGGCAGAAGATTACTGAGGTTATTAATGGCACAGCAGACACCTTTCCTGTGCAAAGCACTTTATTAGGTGGTCTTTTGATGTCTCATCTTCACACACTCTCTGGCTGTTTCATAATGTCGTTTAACCCTTTAGCGCTGATTGTGTATGAAATGGAAATGTGTTTAAGGTTGAATCAGTGTTGACCGTATTACATGGTCTGTGCAGAATGATGAGTAGTCTTATGACCCCGTATTGACTTTTGTGTGCGGCTCTGTGTCTGTCACAAACAATGAATGGACTGTTATTGCAAAGTTTTTTTTTTTCTTTTCACTAGCTAAACAGTAGTTCTGACTACACTGTAAAAAATATCCGTAAAATTTAAGGTAAAAAACTGGCAGCTGTGGTTGCTGGAATTCTACTGCCTAAAATATGGTAACCACATTTTAGGTTTTACGGTTTTAAGTTAAATTTACAGTTAAATACCATAATTTCATTAACTGATATAATGTTAATATACCAACCTATTGAAGTACTGAAATCTGCTTTGTACCTTTGTAATACACTGATAACCACCAAAAGCAGGTGGTGCTGAGAAAGTCACATGATGAACCAAAGCCCATCACAAGCAGCTTTTAAGTATTAACATATATAGAAGGTGCACAGTGTCATTCACACAAGCACTAAACACCATCATGGTGAGATTAAACTGAAATATGCAATAAACATTAATTTAACAACATTAGATGTAACATACAACCCCAATAAACATAACTGGTGAGAAGAAAAAAAACATCAAATTCAAACAAAATTTGAAATGCAATGCAGGGAATTCTGGGAACGTTAGTTTTTTTTTTCCCTGTAAATTTTACAGGAACTTACCTACCGTTTACCATTTAACAGGTTTTTACTGTAGCATTTTCAGTTTTTTTTACCATTAATATCAGTCATTTTTTACAGTGTAGTGTGACTTCCTGTGGAAAGATTTTGCTTCATTGCTTTCATTTGCAAATGGTTAAATTTTTAAACCTTGTTTCTTTAGTTTAGCTCAGAGTAGTAAGTAAAACCACATGCTCCCAGTGTTATAGCTGTCATTTTTAGCAGTACATTTAGCAGTAGCAGTACATTTAGCAGTAAGATGTTTAGCTAGCCCTACCCCATGAAATCATAGTTGTTGATAAATTGGATGATATCTGGCCACATTGGTTAACTGTGCTTGCTCAACCAGACTAACATAATTCTGAAATCTGTATACTGCTCAAAGTGAAGTTATGAATGAAATCCGGTCTTTTATACTATATCCATCCTATCAATCACTAATAGGTTTAGTTTAACTATGCTTAGATTTAGAGAAACCAGGGTGTTTAAACTAATATCAGATAAAAAAAATAAAATCCAATAAAAAATATGTTTTTGTCAGTTCCATTGTTAACAGTACTAATAATATTTGAATTGTAATGTAACATCTATAGACTAATTTAATAATTTAATTATGTTGTGTAAAATAAATGCTAATATCTGTAATTTTGTGTACATTTCATATGCTATCTTAAAATTGTATTATATATATGTGCATGTTCACTACTGTTCAGAAATAAGTAATACTTTTATTCAGCAAGGATGCATTCATTTGATCAAAAATGACAGTATAGACTAGGGCTGTCCTCGACTAAGGATTTTTCTGGTCGACTTGTAGTCATTAATTTTAAGCATTATAGTTGACTAATCGCACGTTTATTAATAAACCATTTAAATCATTCTTATGAGCCTTTAATTGCCTACTTAGCCTAATAAGCGCTCAAGCACACGCATTAAGCTTGCCACAGTCAGAGCACGTACCGGCAGAAGTAATGATTATGAATGTGTCGGGAAAAACAGTAAGGAGACTGCATTAACATTTTAATAAGTTGATAAACTAATGCTTTCTTTGTTCTCAGTTTAAGAGATGAAGTCGGCGACACTGACTCACTTGTCATCACTGAAGTAGTGAAGCGCCTGTATGCATGTTTCATACGGATTACATAATCAGAAAATATTTGTTTTCCATTTGAATTGGTTCATTTGAAAGTAGACATTTCACTCTCTATAGATATATTTTTTATGTCTGTAAGGTAAAGATATACACTGTTGCGTGCTCAAGTTCACAGAGACCGAGACGGCAGAAAGCGCATCCTGTTTGCTTTCATTATTTCACAAAAGCGCGATTTGTTGTTATTGTGAGTGCACACAAATAAACGTAGTCTTTACAGATTCAAAAGGTGTATTACTTTTATCTGTATGACCAGAAACGACCAGTATTTCAAGAGAAAGTGAGCGCACCGGCGCCTCCATCGGTCCTGCAGTGAGCTCAGCTCCACACTCCACACAGACACTTGAACAGCGCACATTTCTCTAGGTTAACATTAGATTGAGCAGCCATGTAAAGTTGCTAATACTTACATATTTCATATGATAAGCCATATTTGAACTGTCCTGGTCATGTCCTGCCCAATGTACTGTATCACCACATAGACCAGCCATTAATGATCTGTTAGTCACGGACTGCGTGACTTCGCCTGTGGATTTTTTATTTTTTTTCTTGTCTGCGACTAATAACTTGGGTCGACTAACGATTAGTCGACTATTAGGGGGCAGCCCTAGTAAAAACATTGTTGCAAAATATGATTATTTATTTCAGCTAAATGCTGTTCTATCAAGCGTTCTATTCATCAAAGAATCCTGAAAAAAATCTGTTTTCACGAAAATTTTAAGCAGCACAAGCATTTTGAACATTGATAATAACAAGAAATATTTGAGCAGCAAATCAGAATGATTTCTGAAGGATCATGTGACACTGAAAAATGGAGTAATGGTGCTGAAAATTCAGCTTTGCATCTCAAGAAAAAATTACATTTTAAAATATATTAAGTTTGGATTATAGTTATAATAGTTTGGATAATATTTCACAATATTACTGATTTTACTGTATTTTTAGTCAAATAAATGCAGCCTAGGTGCACAATAAGAGACACATAAAAATAAAAATTATACCAACCCCAACAATCAGTCATTCTGCTTTGTACATGCTGGTGTGAGTACTGTCCAGTGAAAAAACATTTGTCCACTAGTAGAAATTACCCAGTTGTCCACTAGTAGAAATTACAGTTAGTAATTAAATTATTAGATGCCATGTGACCTTTGCAACTAGAATTTCCTCTCAGGGATGAATACTGTCAGTCTGTCTGTCTTTCTCAATGTCAGCAGCCGCGTGGGATGTTTGCCGTTACACAACATTTGCACTAACGCCACTATATGCTGGAGTCCACCTGGATAATGTTGTTTTTCTTGTGCGAATAGTGCCTGCATAATTCTGCCTATCCTTCATGAGTGCCATGGGTTTTGTGTCTAATGAAAAAGTGCTTACTCAAAGAATATTTATGACCTCGTAAATCCACACAGAAACCACTGGGCAATGCCACGTTTCTGTTTTAGGGAGGATGGATGTTCAGTTCTGCCAGACTGTCAGCGCGCTAAGACTCTTCTTTTGTCAGTGACAGACTTCTGTTCATTGGCCACACCACATGGTAACATAAAACCACATTTGGCACTATAGTGCAACTAACATCATGAGACCGAATCTTTCTGAATTTCACTCTTGGGAATTGTAGGCCTCTTTTAGAAGGAAATTCCTGTCTGGTATACAAACTATGTTGGTCTGGCCCACTTAGGAAAAAATAGGCTAGCTCTTGTTAGTAGCCTGCCCCTGCCGTCCAAAGACATATGGGGTCATGAAACGTATCAGCTAATTGGGATCCAGAACTGATATCTTAGCTGTGGTTTTTGGTTCAGCTCATCTGACTGTTAAAAAAAAAAAAAAATCACCATTGACTGTAACGGTAATTACAGAGTACTCTTTTGCAATGATGGCGCATGGCGGTCTGATCAAACTGTCAGTTTTAATTACTCTGGAGTGCCCTCAGCCTGCCAAGAGCTGGGTTTGCATAGTTTTCAAAGCATGCTGGGAAGTTTGTACTTCCTAAAGCCCTCCTGTGGAGTGGGGTGAATGAAATACTCTAATTTGTGTTCGAGATGAAGGCAGCTGTAGTACAGATGAAATATAGACAAGGCCGTTGTTGAATAAAAGATTTAAGGGCAATCATACTGCGATAAATGTCTTTACATAGTCCGATATTTCCCATCCAAACCACTATGACGAGATGTGAATGTAAAGACGAGACATGCAGTGATAAATGTATTTGGAGCCGTCACAAGAGATTGTGGGTGACTTGTGGGTAACTGGCTGCAATGGGTGATTCATCATAACTGCAGTCAGCAGTTTTTAAGACAGACTCTCGACTTCTGTTCAAACAACAGAAATGCTTGCTCAAGGTTCAAGGTTCTTTATTATTTGTCACATACACAATCATACAGGGTATAATCAGTAGTGAAATGTAGGTATACGTTATTTTATACTTGCTTATACGTTACTTACCTAGTTGTCACTTCTCTTGTGTACTGTACTCCATTGGTAATGAACATTAGACAGGGTTAACACTGATACTGTAAAGCCTAACATATGAAATAATAGCGAAAAAATATGAATTTTAATATATAAAATACATAATTGTTAGAATTTTAGAATTATTAAAACATAATTTGAAAAAAAAAAATCAGAAAATGTACATATTTTCAAAGCAATCTGTCTTTTGAACCTTTTGACAAAAGGGTTTTTGTTTAGCATGTTTGATACATTAGTTTTTTTGGGGGGTAATTTAGTCATTCTAAAATTATTTTTGAAAGTGTATTTTTCATTTATTTTAAACATTTATATTGATTTGTTAATTCGAACATTTTAATTTTGTTAAATTTGGTAGTTTGTCAACAATAAATCAAATATGTATAAATATTTTATTAATAGTATACATTTATTACACATTTAATAATAATATAATTAAAAGGAAAATATGATGACAAGAACATTATTGGGAAGTGAAGTGAGATTTTAATCATGGAAAACATGCAAATAAGTAAATATACCTAGTATGTATTTATTTTTTTCAATGTTTTATTATTTTACCTGCTATTTCCCATTTGATATACAAATTGTCGACACCATTTTTGTGGAAATAATGTATGAAGTGTTATTTTTTGCCATTACTTTATTAAAATCAGTAAATATTACCTAGCAAAAAGGCATGTGCATCATGTGGTGGACATTTAAAATAAATAAATCATACACAGTTAGGCTTTACACCTATCTGTTCTCTACCTCACTCTTGTCTGTGATTAATAATTTGTCATTTTATCTTTATCTCTAAATTTATATCTTCCTTTTCTCCGATTTCTAGCATTTTCCTCACTGCGGTCCCTTGTGTGGTGTCACTGGACCATGGTTCGCAAGAAAGGATCTCTTATTTTGTGTGGAGCGTTTCTATTTGTCGCCTGGAATGCCTTGCTTCTCCTCTTCTTATGGGGGAGGCCTCCCATTGGCCGACTTGGTGAGGGAGGCGGAGCTGAACCAGGGGCCGGAGAGGAGTGGGGAGGCGGAAAAGCAAAAGTGGGCGGAGCTAACGGATTGGCCGGCGAAGTGATCAGATTGGCCGAAGAAGTAGAATCAGAACTGGAGACTCAGAAGAAGCTTCTCAAACAGATACAGAGTCACAGGGAACTATGGAAACAGCGGAAAGAACTGGGAAAGAGGGAATCCGAAGACACAAAAGACGAAAAGAATGTTGAGGAGCCTAAAAAACCTCAGCAGACTCCTGCAGTACCTAGAAGTCATAAAATTGTAGATGATACAAAAATTGTTACAGAAAAACATGAAGTTCTATTGGTTACACCACCTCGGCTGGTCATGAAAGTTCAGGAACAGGAACAGGAACAAGAAGACAAGAAAATGGCAGAAAATGAAGAAGGCCGTACTAAGCCAAGCCCTCAAATCATTATCCCAATTCTTGTCATTGCCTGTGACAGAGTAACAGTGAAGAGAAATTTGGATAAACTCATACAGTACCGTCCTTCTGCTGAGCTTTACCCAATCATTGTCAGCCAGGACTGTGGTCATGCAGATACAGCAAGGGTGATTGGCTCCTATGGCAGTCAGATAACCCACATTAGCCAACCGGATCTCACGGACATTCCAGTGCGACCCGATCACAGGAAGTTCCAGGGTTACTACAAGATCGCCAGGCACTACCGTTGGGCCCTAAACCAAGTGTTCAACGTTTTTGCTTACTCCACAGTGGTCATTGTGGAGGATGACCTGGAGGTAAGATCATGAACATGTTTTCATTATGAATGGTATTCACTATGAATGGTATTCACTGTCGTCATATTCGTCCTGCATTTGAGCATCATTATAGGTTAACCAGATCCACATAGTGAGAGTGCCGTATCTCAAAGGAAGCCACATTTTTCCTCTTTTATAATTCATAGAGAGGAATTTTGATAAGAGCTTGTCTCTCGTTCAGAGGGAATATTTTCATTTGCACATTTTTTAACCTTTCCTTTGAAATTCTCACAGGTGAACTGATTACAAAGTCTAATATGCACCAAAAAAACCATTAATAGGACAGCGGTAAAGCTTCAGTCTTCTTGTCGTGAGTTCTCTAAAGGAAGGGATCAAGGTCCTTGTTTAACTTTGCTATTCAGGCAAACATGTTTTTTGCATACTCATTACTATGTTCTGTGATGGATTTGATGGCTGTCGTTGTAGTGCTATAAAGGTGATTTTTTTTTTGTTTGTTTAAACAAACCTCTGTTGTACTCCAGGGGAAATAGAGTTGCCATTGTCATTGACAAGTAACAGTGTCCATGAACACGACATGGACAAATCTTTTCAAAATATAATTGAAAACAAGCTCGTAGTAGTTAACTCCTTGTATATGTCAGTTTTAAATGGTTTTGAACCTTTTTGGTCATTTTCAGGAAAAAAATTATTTGAATGATTGCGGAGTGAAAAGTAATCATATATTCCTTACACCTTGAATGTATGTGTACACGTTAGGTATTTTCAGAAGGTTTTTAAATATATTTAGATATTTTTTCCCCCACATATCCTGAATTTATATCATAAATATCATGCCACGTGACATTTTACAACCTGAACTAACCTTGTCTTGTCAGTCCCTCCAGGATTTCACGGGACTTTTTTCTGATTTTTGCGGCCTAAAATGACTGATTTTGCTGCAGTTTTTCTCAAATTTTGCGGTGATATTTGCGGCATTTCTTATTGTTTTTTGCAGTGAAAATATACCATGAACATCATTCTTCTAACATTGTTATAACTTTTCTGACTTCGAGAACCATCGTAGGGCTCCAGACTAACATTTGAGGACACCAGTGCCATTAAGTTCTACAGAAGGTGGCACCAGCACCTGACAGTAAAGCACTCACCCTAATCGCACATGCACATCTCGGAGATGTCTATTTGATGTCTGCATTTACATATGCAAGACATATTTTTTAGGGTGTTTCCTCATCTGCAATACGTCTCTAAGATGTTTCCTGTCTGATGTCAAATAGACATTTATTAGAATGCATGTAAAACTGCTTCTGAGACGTTTATCAGATTACAAGGCAGATGTTTCCCAGATCTTTAGCAGACGTCTTACAGATTTACTTCTGCTGTCTTGGTAGTTGAGATGCAGATAAAATGAACTTTTATTACTGTCATTCATAATGTCTAAATATAATTTGATAAATAATAAAAAAAAAAAAAAAAAAATATATATATATATATATATATATATATATTAGGGCTGGGCCATATATCGAATGATATGATCATGCACATCTCCTCAGTAAAGCCGGTTCCTTGATTAGCGCTAAATCTCCATCACCTGTTTTCAAATAGAGCGGCAGTTAACACACAGAGCCGTAGATCACTGACAAGCTACGCAATATCGAGTTCATTATCGAAGATGAATCGCCTTCGATAATGAACTCGATATTGCGTAGCTTGTCAGTGATCTACGGCTCTGTGTGTTAACTGCCGCTCTATTTGAGACATTAGTTTTAGCTCGTCAACTTCTCGTCCTAGTCACAGGAAAAAGGTTCGTTGACGATTATTTTTCATCGTCATCTTCGTTAACTAAATTAACACTGTCCTGTAGTTATGTTAAATCCATGGTGAATGGTGGAGATTTGTTTATTGAACAATGTTTTTCCTGGTTTCCACATCAGTGGCGTTTGTTCTGATATCCGTAGCTTTAACAGAATTCTGCGCTGAATTTGAATGCTTCTCATAAGATTTGACAGACATGTTATTGATTATGCGGCAAATTCGACTACTTTCTTCACTGTATTTCACAGCGCTGTGTATAACGGTGTCGCGTGATCGAGAGCAGTCTGCGGCTCCGGCCCTTGTCTGCGCCGCATAGCCCAAACGAGTAGCGCGGATTCGTTCCGCTTTCGGTTTGTTTGTCCAATGTAGCTCTTATAAATCGGGCATGATGAGAACGCAAGGTTGTTCATTCCATTTTTCAAACTGAGAAACAACCTTCTTTGACTGAATGCGCATTGCGATGACGTTACGGGACGCGTCTAATGGTGCGTTATACTTACGAGTTGAACGCACATGAACGTCACCACAAAGTCGTTATTACGAGTGGGAAACTTGAAATTTTCTTTAAGCCCCGAGTTACAGAGTTGGGGGCGTGTCAGTGAAAAAAAAGTGTCGGATGCAATGGACGCAGCCAAAGACTAATGTTGCGTTCCAGGCAGGTTTTTGAGCCCGTAAGTCACGACTTCAAACCACAACGTTCCAGGCAAGTCACACCAAACTGCCTGAGCGCAAGGAATTGTGGTATTATTATTATTATTAATTTGATTGCAATGTTATATTGTCCTAAAGTCTATTTCTCACCGTGTACCACTTGCATAGACACCGCATCTGTTGGGGCTGCCATTGTTGTTTCACTGGCTATGTGACATCAGAGCGTGGAACTCGGAATACATCGATCTACAACCCCAAATCAGAAAAAGTTGGGACAGTATGGAAAACGCAAATAAAAAAAGAAAGTAGTGATTTCTAAATTTACTTTGACTTGTATTTCATTGCAGACAATATGAACACAAAATATTTCATGTTTTGTCTGGTCAACTTCATGTCATTTGTAAATATACATCCTTTCCTGTCATTCAGACCTGCAACACATTCCAAAAAAGTTGGGACAGTAAAGCATTTACCACTTTGTGATGTTGCCATTCCTTTTCACAACACTTAAAAGACGTTTAGGGACTGAAGACACCAAGTGATGAAGTGTTTCAGGTGTAATTTAAAGTCTTAAGGTGGGCAACAGTACGGGGTCTTCGTTGTCGCATTTTTCGCTTCAAAATGCGCCACACATTCTCTATTGGAGACAGGTCGGGACTGCAGGCAGGCCAGTCAAGTACCCGTACCCTCTTCCTCCGCAGCCAGGACTTTGTAATGTGTGCAGCATGTGGTTTTGCATTGTCTTGTTGAAATATGCATGGACGTCCCTGGAAAAGATGTCTTCTTGAAGGCAGCATATTGTGCTCCAAAATCTCTATGTACTTTTCAGCATTAATGGTGCCATCACAGAAGTGCAAGTTACCTTTGCCAAGGGCACTGACACAACCCCATCCCATGACAGACCCTGGCTTTTGGACTTGTTGCTGGTAACAGTCTGGATGATCCTTTTCTTCTTTGGTTCGGAGCACACGGCGTCCATTCCTCCCAAAAAATACCTGAAATACTGATTCATCTGACCACAGTACACGTTTACACTGTGTGATGGTCCATCCCAGATGCCTCTGAGCCCAGAGAAGTCGACGGCGCTTCTGGACACTGTTAACATAGGGCTTCCTTTTGGCACAGTACAGATTTAACTGGCATTTGTGGATGTAACTACGTATTGTGGTACTTGACAAAGGTTTGCCAAAGTAGTCCTGAGCCCATGTGGTGATATCGCTTATAGATGAATGACGATTCTTGATGCAGTGCCGCCTGAGGGATCGGAGATCACGGTTGTTCAGCTTAGGCTTGCGCCCTTGTCCTTTACGCACTGAAATTCCTCCAGATTCCTTGAATCTTTTAATTATGTTATGCACTGTTGAAGGTGAAATATCCAAATCTCTTCCTATCTTTCTTTGAGGAACATTGTTTTTAAACATTTCAATAATTTTCTCACGTATTTGTTGGCAAACTGGCGATCCTCGGCCCATCTTCGCTCCTAAAGGACTAGACCTTTCTTGGATGCTACTTTTGTACCAAATCATAATTACAATCACCTGTTGACATCAACTGTTTCAAATCACATCATTATTTAACCAATTTACCTCATTACTAGCCCTAAATTGCTCCTGTCCCAACTTTTTTTGGAATGTGTTGCAGGTCTGAATGACAGGAAAGGATGTATATTACAAATGACATGAAGTTGACCAGACAAAACATGAAATATTTTGTGTTCATATTGTCTGCAATGAAATACAAGTCAAAGTAAATTTAGAAATCACTACTTTCTTTTTTTATTTGCGTTTTCCATACTGTCCCAACTTTTTCTGATTTGGGGTTGTAGTACGAGTTCACGGGTGGGAAGTCATGGGTTTGACTGCCGTTCCAGTGCACTTTCACGGGTAGAAGGTTGGAAAAACACGGGTTACGGGTTGCCTGGAACGCAGCATAAAGATATGCAGCATCGGTAAAGTTGTTGAAATGAATAAAATTATTATTTTTGTAATGTACAATAAAACTATATAAGTTACACATAAAAAATATTATATTATTGTATAATTATAATAGAATATATAATTATTCAGTTTACATCACCTTCATAAATTAAATAAAAACAGGAAAAAAAAAACACAATGATGCACATTCTTCATTTATCATTTTGTAGATGGTAGAGTTAAAAAAAATAATTGAATTTTATGTAGAAAAGTTAAATCGCCATCTTGTTCCGACCAAAGTGACTTGAACGCACCCGACGTCGTAATAACGACTTGTCAACTCGTAAGTACGAACGTCCCAGGAGGACTTGAACGCAGCATAAGCCCAATATCTGCGGCAATTACTTTTTTTTTCAAACGGGAGTTTGCTTGATTTTGCGATAAATTCAGCAATCGCAAAATCCTGGAGGGACTATCTTGTCATAAAATGGTCAAATGATTTGATATTTTAAAAGACTCATCAGGGGTCCTTTCCATTACATTTCCTTTTTTTTTTTTATTATTCTGCATGCTGGTTGCACCAGATTTGTTAGTTGCACCACATGGCTTTGATTTAGCATATATATATATATATATACAGGGCCGGCCCAAGCCTTTATGGGGCCCTAAGCAGAATTTTATTTGGGGGCCCCTCGGTGCCGCCAATATGACTGGTTATTGTCAAAGCTTGATTATTCACACACACTATAAATCTAATACACCCATTATCAGTTTTGTTTGTTGTAGCTTTGTTGCTTACATCATACTATTGTTTGCCTGGCCTGTTTTTACCCTTCTGTGATTTTGAATTGTAACAGTTGCAAACTTACAAGAGTGGTCAGGTGTTAATTTACACTTTAACATTCAAAGTGTTATTAAGTGGCATAATGTGGTGTACTGAAAAGTAGCTAAATAAACCAGCAGACAATGCATTTACAGAACAGAATGTTATTTTAACAACATAAATATTAATCGAAGTTGTACTTTTATTACAAGTCATACTTTTTTTTAATAATAAATATTAAACACAGCAGAGAGCATCTGTACATATAAAACAACAACTCTTAATCTAAATCTAGCTAATTGAGGCATAATGATATTGGAATATAATAGCAAAGACACGCTAAGGTGAATAATGTTAAACTGTTATCAGTTTATGAAACAGAAGCTTATTTTTATTACAAAAATATATAACCAGGAAAGTTATTTTTACGCAGAAGACAAACTTTCATCTAAAACTAAGTAAAATGTAGGGTTGGTACCCCGTACCAATATGGCACCGGTACCTATGTAACCGGTATGTACTAGAACCGAATCAGAACGCAGATTTCGGTGCCTCATTTCGGTGCCATGCCTGAGCGATCGATTAAAATATTTGTCATTTGTTTCTCCGAAACGCACGTAAGAAGCATCACAGGCTACAAATACAAATATTTCAGCAAAATGTATATTTTAGTCAGAGTTATTGCGTTCCTATTTCATTGCGCGCCGTCTGTTTGGCGCGCATGCGCACGGCGGCGCTCATTCTAAATGAAGTCTGTGAAATTTAGCAGAGAATCGCAAAGCAAAAGCTCACGCACTTCTGACAGCAAAATGGAAATATTTCCATGGCTTTCTAACATTTACAGATGGAGAATATACCTGTGAATTGTAAGTTATGCATTACGGAAAACAGCAAACACATTAAGAAGCATCTCTGTCAGCGGCACACGCAGCCTTTCTGTCAGAGCATCTGTGAGCGCGAGCCGCTTTAAACTGAAACTATAAACTATAGGCTACTGTATCTTACGAGTTTTTTTTTTATAGCCCTTCATATAAAGCTTGTCACATGTTTAGAACAAATTGTATTATGCACTTTCTCCGCAGCAGTTCAGTCTGTGTCCTCCCTAGATATTTTATCAGATGCGCTCGTATCAAACTGTATATCAATATTATATATATTATAATAGTATATTAACTGTATTGCTTCATAATAACGTATCGATTATAAAGAATATATCGATATATCGTACAAACTCTATATACCACCCAGCCCTAGCTTTAATTAAAATGCCTAATGCTAAAATTCTCTTGTATTCGCGTTTTTAAACCTGTTTAAACCAACAAAATAGAACATTATAACCTTTTTAGTCCACAACACCAGTTAAATGCTTCCTTTTGTGATCTGATAGCTTCTTGTCACAGAATGAGGCAGAAAATATGTTCCATAGGCTACTAATGCATTGATTAGCAATGGATTTTAAATATACTTAATTATTATGAAAATACCAGAGATGGCTTGAATAACACAGACAAGCTATATATTGTCGTTGTCGAGTGTTTAATGTATTTGTTTTATCATTCAAAGTGTTTATATCTTCTGTTTACTCAGTTACAGGAATAGCAATGCCTTTGTCCATATTGGGGATTTCCTGGAGCTTCATTAGTTCCATATACAGTATGTGTGTGTACGTGTATATATATATATAAATAACAAGCATCGGTTCAGGCACCGTTTAGGCACAGGCATCGTTTTAAAAGTATCGATTTGGCACCGGTATCGAAAAAAAACAAACGATACCCAACCCTAGTAAAATGTTATATTATAATATATTAAGAAGTCTATTTGCTGACGTAACTGGGTGGTTTGGTCTGGTCTGGTCTGATCAGGGGTGCGTTTCCCAAAAGCAACTATGGTCACAAGTTCTGTCTTAGCTAACGATGGTTTTGAGAAACGCACCCCTGATTTGTGCCACAAAACCCCCATGTTGAATTTGTCCCCCCCTCCACCCCCAAAACACGATTGATTTGACGCGCCACGCTTTGGCTGGCTCTGAGCCTGAGAAAGACAAGATCAGAAAAAAGAAAGACGCGCTCAGTGCTTTTCATATTTCATAACTGTTCAGTGTTTTAAACCGAATAAAGTTTATTTTAGGTTTCAGACATTTAAATACACTTCAATTAAGTAAAAAAGACATTTAGTTTGTTAAATAGGCTATGCATTAATTTCTATGGAAAGCGGCAATATTTTAAGATTTGCTGTTTCAATTATGACGACGTGTTTTATTCAGGAATATCAAATATACATTGTGTAGGTTTATAAAGTGTACTCTGTTTTTCTCCCAGCTAACTGGTCACCGCTTACTTTCATGTAGGCTATTTCGGGAGAAATATGTCAATTTACATGATGTTAATCCGACAGATCCACACTGCAGCGTCCAGCGCATATTATCAGCATGGTCATGCCTGCATGACACGTCGCTATGGAAATAATAAAATTATATGTATAGATTATTTAATTATTTAATATTGCGGTTTCTTTTAATTACCACTGTCCATTGACATAATATATCACGAATTAAAAATAAAATAAACATGTAGGCTTCTCTTGGGGGCCCTCTGGTGGCCACGGGGGCCCTAAGCAGCCGCTTAGTTCGCTTATGCCTTGGGCCGGCTCTGTATATATATATATACTACTTGTTTTTTTATTTCTTCCAAGAGTTTAATCCTTCAGGAAAAACTTGAAGAAATTTTTTTTTCATGGTTTGTCACAAAATATCATAGCTTTGAAAGCACCACTTTTAAAAATAAATAAATAAATAGTAATAATAATAATAATAATAATAATAAACCTGTAAAACAGGGGTGTCCAAACTCGGTCCTGGAAGGGCCACTGTCTTGCAGAGTTTAGCTCCAACTTGCCTCAATTTCTAGTATGCCTAGTAATCCTTGATTAGCTTGTTCAGGTGTGTCTCATTGGGGTTGGAGCTGAACTCTGCAGAACAGTGGCCAACCAGGAGCAGGATTGGACACTCCTGCTCTAAAACTTTCTAGATCAGGGGTGCCCAGGCCTGTTCCTGGAGATCTACCATCCTGCAAAGTTCAGCTCCGACCCTCATCAAACAGCTAATTAATCTCTTAAGTAGCATTTGATAATTACAGACATCTGGGTTGCAGCAGGGCTGGAACTTAAGTCTGCAGGTAGGTAGTAGGGCTGTGTATTGGCAAGAATCTGGAGATACGATACGTATCACGATACAGGGGTTGCGATACGATATATTGCAATACATTGCGATACTGTAAGCAAGGCGATATATTGGGATATTTCTTATTTTAGGAATAGGATATATTTTTTAGGAAAGCTGTCATTAAGAGCACACCACCATATGCAAACCTTAGCAATAAATAAATAAATAACAATTGTTTAACCAGAACACACTGGGATCTGCATTTGCAATAATCAGTCCCTGTAACATTCAACATTATTGAACCACTTTTTGTGCAGTACGAGTCAAGGGGGGGAAATTAAAGTGCTTGCAGGATTATTTAGTTAAATGTATGTATAAAATGTATTTTATAAAAAAAGACCATATATATTTTTAGACCCTGCTTTAAAGGTTCACAGTTTAAGTTTACAATTGTAATACACAATGTCATAACATTTTGATCTGAACAAAAAATTACATCTGCTTAGTATTAATGAAAAATAAAGTGCTTACTGGATTCCTAATGAAAACAAAACAAATGTAAACACTAAAATAAATACAGATGTTGAACATTCTCAGAACCTTTCAACTTGGATTTCACAGGTTTTTCAGTTTGTATTTATGTTCTGCGTGAAGGCTTTTCACACGGGGCGCGGCAAGCGGCGGGACCGAGGTGACGCTTGTGCCACGGTCCCGGGGCGGACATCACCACAAAAGCCCAAATGACGCCACACTTCAGCTTTGTACACCGAAACGAGAGCTGGAACAGTTCTTTCATCCTCCATTACTGAACTATATTAAGGCTAACATTAGTGGTGTGCTCTAATGCTAGTATTTCCTGTCACTGTTTAAGTTCAGAGATGAAGACTGCTCTCTAGCGGTCGGGATATGAACTCAAAACGAAACAACTGCCATGAATCCTGTATGATTTTTTTTTTTTTTAAATATCGATATTCCGTTTTTGAGAATCGATACAGTATTGCCAAACAAAATATTGCGATATTCACGTGTATCGATATTTTCTTACACCCCTAGTAGGTAGATCTCCAGGAACAGGATTGGACATCCCTGGGCATTTGGAATAATCATAATAAGCTCATTAGTCTGTCTCGGGGGTTTCCAGTCCTGCTCCTGGAGGGTCACTGTCCTGTAGAGCTTAACACCAACCCCAATTAAACAGCTGAATCAGCTAATCAGGCTCTTGCTAGGCATTTTGGACAATTCCAGGCAGGTGTGCTGAGGCAAGGTGGAGTTAAACGCTGCAGGACACTGGCCCTCCAGTTTGGACACCCCCTGGTCTGTCTAGTCTATTTAGTATAGTTGGTTGTTGGGTTACTAGTCAACCATCTTTACCCATCTCTGGTCTTTGCTGAGGCTAATATTTAAGAGTAATTGTGAAATAATGTTCTTTAGTGGCAGTTCGGTGTATGGTTATTCTGCTGACCATTGTAATTCAGGTTGGCTCCCTCAGTTTAGCACATTTAGTTGGTCAGTGGATTAACTGTGATGGTAACATTGCTTAAGCTCTACTGAGCATCACAGTTAAGCATCACAGAGATTCCCTAAGGCTCAAAAACACTTTTTTTTTTTCTGTACATTGTTATAAAACAGCCAGCTGGCTTAACAAATGTTCACCTAACCATCTTTGAACACATCTAGACCGGCAGGACTTTTTTGTCCAGAAATTATTTCTTGTTAATATTAGTTTGTTCTTTGTCTTTAAACCACTTTTGTTTCATCTTGTAGGTGGCCCCTGACTTTTTCGAGTATTTCCGTGCACTCTACCCCATCTTGCGATCGGATCCGACTCTGTGGTGCATTTCTGCCTGGAACGATAACGGACGGGATGGGTTGGTCGACCCGGGCAAGGCTGACCTCCTTTACCGGACAGATTTCTTTCCCGGCCTCGGATGGATGCTTTTGAAGGAAGTCTGGGCAGAGCTGGAGCCCAAGTGGCCCAAGGCATTCTGGGACGACTGGATGCGGCAACCAGAGCAGCGGAAGGACCGCTCGTGCATTCGTCCTGAGATCTCGAGGACTATAACGTTCGGCCGGAAAGGCGTCAGTTTGGGTCAATTTTTTGACCAGTATCTGCGTTACATAAAACTCAATACTGAATTTGTGCCTTTCACTATTCTGGACTTGTCCTACTTGGTCAGGGAGAAGTACGATGAAACCTTTGAAAAGGATGTGTATAGCGCCCCCTTGGTGAAGGTGGAGGAACTACAGCAAGGTGGACGCCTGAAAGGCTCCGGGCCATTTCGAGTTCAGTACTTCAGCAGAGACGGCTTTAAAGTGCTGGCCCGCAACTTGGGAGTTATGGATGACTTAAAGTCAGGGGTTCCCCGTGCCGGTTACAGGGGCGTAGTCAGCTTTATTTCCCGTGGACGAAGAATTTATCTGGCACCCCCTGAGGGCTGGACTAAATATGACACCAGCTGGAGCTGAGGAGGATGAGCTTTGGACCACAATAGACCAGAAAGAGAAAACTCACAACTATTATTACAAGTACGGGAGGACAGCAACGCCCTCTCAAACCAAAGAAAACTGAGGCAGGGTGTGATAGGTTGAGGAAAGGTTGTGAGTATAAAATAACTGCTGTTTTGTTATGGAGGAACACCCAAGAATGCTGGGAACAGCACAAAAGTTGGTGCATCGTGTTTTGTGCAGCAATCATGCAACAATCTTCCCTCGGAGAAAACAGTTACGCTGCAAATAGCTCCTATGCAGAATCGCTCATTCTGACGTGGAGAAAAATTATCTGATTGTTTGTTTTTCCTTATTTGAACGTACTGACCTTTTATTTTGATTTCACATCAATCCAAAAGGCATATAAGAGGTTTTATATTTTATCCTACCACAGTGTCTTTTGAGTGAGTCTCACGATAACACTCAATGGAAGAAATTATATTTGCATATATGACGAAAAACTGACTCTTTTTTTTACATTTTCATTGAAAAATATTTTTTTTCCTTAAATTATCTTTAAGGAATCTGACCATTTTACTTTTTTGTAATTTTCATTATTCTCAGTGATGATTTTAATTATAACTTGAATTACCGTATAATGAATATATAGTATTACTGTAATAATATTATATATATATATATATAATTAATAATAGTTTTATAATTATTATGTGCTTAATTTTAATAGATTTTTTTGCTTAAAAAGTGTTCTTGACCAGTGAGATTCAGCCTTTTAAAGATCAATCTGAGTGTTAAAAGCCCTTTTGCCAAGTTTTATGAGTCCCTGACATCATTATAAATGAAGATTGTGTATAATTGTTGTCTAATTTGATCGATGCATTCATATAAAAGTGCAGACTCGTTCATTTGACTTATGTAGCACCGTTGAATCTATGAAGTTCAAGCTTGTTGCCAGAAATAATTCAATGCTCGTGTAACTGACATACCAAAACTCTGGACAGCATCTCTTTTGTGCCATTCTGTTGAAGTACTGTACTTGAACCTGTTTTTGTTTTAACTGCTCTTCCTGGACCGGGAGAGCTCTCATTGCTTTTTAAAGATGTAGGTTTGTTGCAAAACCAGTGGTCATAGAAATTGCTTTATATGTTCTTACGGATAAAATGAATGGATTTCAGTAGGCCAGAGGAAACATTTTAATTAAATGTACTGTATCTAAATGTTTGGGAGAGAAATTATTTGATAGTAATGCATATGCAGTATGAAGAAGTGTGAAACCACTGCCTGACATGTTTATAACTTTAATACATTGAGAATAAAACAGACTATTTTGATATTTGGCAATACTGTTTTTTCTGTCTTTTTTGTCCATTTAAACATCCATTTGGGAATAATCTTAAATATTTATTTTCTCTTTTAAAGTCACTAATTTTGAGGTTTGTAAACGTGTTCTTTCTGTGTCATGTTGGTTGTCAAAGCTGAAATCCTATCTGGTGACTTCCTTCCAGGGATCATTTGTCCAAACCCACAACATCAGCACTGATCCAGGCGCCATTGTGACACCTTTGACGTCTCTGTCGCTCCAGATTTCCTTTCTCTCCCCTCTTGTGTCCTGTTGACTTCCTATCTCATGGCTCTCTGTGGTTGACTTAACTACGTTATTTTCCTGTTCTTGTACAACCAACAGCAAGTTTCGAAAAGCCAAAGGATGTGTGTTACTGATTAGATGAATTGGACATTTATTTTGTTTCTTTAGCCATTAATCAGATTCATTTTTCTGGGAAATGGGCAGTGGTGAATCATATTAGAACATCTCATTCTAGCATGATTGATTAATCGGTTGATCATATTGCCACATCAGATCAGGGAAATGAGTAGTAGCTGAAATTAAGTGGTTCAGAATGCATCTAGCATGCTTTCACACTTTGACTTGTTAAAAAGAGCTCATTTAATAGACCTCTTTCAAGCCCCTTTTCCACCAACAGAGTGGAATCTGGAAATGCTTTTTGCACTTCTACAGAAAACCGGCCCCAATAAGCAGCTGGTCTCAAACCAAGATGTTTTCAAAACAACAACAGCTCAGTCTGGCAAGATTTATGCAAACAAAACTAGGTCGTCTTATTATACTCAAACAAAGCTGTCTAGAAACACCCAATGCAGAGATGTGTTTAGTTGACAGACGCCCAACTCCTTTGTGCATTAAGATGCACATATGAAATAAGACGTATCATATTAGTGAATTGATTGCTATGAACTTTAAGAACATAAGTTATCTTTCAGCTCTGAAAGGTAGTTGTAAAGGCCTGTTCACACCAAGGATGATAACTATAAAGATAATGATAGAGTTCTAAAAATCATTCTCAATATGAAAATGGCAGAGTCCACAACACAGCTGTAAAGATAAAGGCACAGAGAAGCATTATCATTGGAATCACTTTCAGAACTTTTCAGATTTTTTTCCACCTGATGAATGGTAAAAATACTGACACCCAATCAGAATCAATCCTGCTATAATGAGCTTGAGAATTTAAACCGGCAGACGCGCGTGCGCTTAGAATAAACAGACGATATTGCCTGCTGGTGTGGATGCTAATATAGTTATCTTTATAGTTATCATTCTTGGTGTGAATGTGCCTTAAGCCTGCTCAAAATTCATCGTAGATATGCATAAAAGCTAGACTAAATTATTCTTGCTCTGACGCACATTACCCCCCTAGTATCCCCCTAGTATCAATATACAGTTGAAATAGTGGTGTAAATGCATTCATGCCATCTCAGAGCAGCATTAAAGAGTCTGTATAAATGCCACTTCAGAAGCACTTCTGTGACAACTTTGCAGTGTAAATGACTTCTGAAGGTCTGAATTAATTAAGTCATAGGAGTCCTTAATTTTCTGTGTTCGGCTCACTCTCTCATGCACAGTTGGTGAGATCTAGTGAACCATTCTTTTCAGTGCACAGCGTAATGTTTGTCATCAGCATGCAAAACTAGGGACAAGGGAAGTTATCTTTTGGATTTAGACTATTTAGGTACCAGCCAAAAGTCTTGTGAACTACTCTGAAGTCTTACAAACGAAAGTGTGAAAACCGCAACGTTTAAATCATTAAAAACAAAGTGTCTGTAAATTAAACAAACATACTTTATTTGGTTTAACAAGCATTAAGTTGTTTAAACAAAGTGGCCATTTGTCTGGCAACTGAACATACACTGAACACATTTCGTTGATACCTACTTCACTGGTAACAAGCTTTCAGCATATACTGCTAATATATTGAATAACTTTCAAACAATTTAACATCAATGCAATCAACTGTATGGTCCATTATAATCCAATGATGAAAACGCCTCCTCTCACAACAGAAAACAAAAATTATGCCTCTCCATTATAAATAACCAAAATTCAAAAACAAGCAAATTATCCATATTGGGACGAAAAATATTAACATTGAAAATAATGCTTTTTTTTTTTTTTACTGTCAGCAAGCAAACTCAAACTGAACTACTGAGGAGGTATTAGGAAATCCACTACATTATAGGATAACACTGCGATATGAGCTGTTTATTCACTAACACTATAACAGTCTAGGTGACAGACAAACTCTCTGTTGCTACCAGTTGCTACAATGCCATGCATCCTCCGAAGAAACTGCTGCATTTTGTGTTCTGTCGTCTTTATCGTGTTTGTTCAACTAGGAGAAACACATACACAAGGAGAAAATTACATAAGTGCACAAATTCAGATAACATAAGAATGGTTTTGACTTATTTCCTCAAAAAATTTACTAAATCTAGACAATTTCGACATTTTCTATTAACAAAAACCCCAAAATTATTATTTGGTCTGTTGGAATATCTTTTTTTGTGTGTGTTCCTCAGAAAAAAGGCAGTTGAACAGGATTCTGAAATAACTGAATAAATGAGCAAATGTACTTTTTTTGTGAATTATACCTTTAAAATAGGGCTGCACGATATATCGCATGCGATTGTCATGTGCATCTCGTCAGTAAAGCCGGTTCTGTGATTATTAATAAATCTCCACCTGTTTTCATATGGAGTGGCACAGAGCCGATGTTCACTGACAAGCTACGCAATATCACGTTCAATATCACAGGCGATTCATCTGCGATTCTGAGCGCGAATTGTGTAGCTTGTCGGTGAACTATGGCTCTGTGTATTAAATGCTGCTCCATATGAAAACAGGTGATGGAGATTTATTAATAATCACAGAACTGGCTTTACTGAAGAGATGCACATGACAATCGCATGCGATATATCGTGCAGCCCTATTTTAAAACCACTTTTTATTGGAAAACCAGCTGTAAAAACTGAATATTAACACTCACTATATGAAGAGATGTCAATCTCCTCTGGAAGTTCGCTGATGTTCACCTCAAACCTGTCCTGAACATCGTTCAAAGTGCGTGCGTCAGTCTCATCTGACACAAAGGTGATGGCCAGACCTTTCGTTCCAAACCTGCCGGCCCTTGCAACCTGAAGGAATGAGAAAAGTTAAAGCTGTTCAGATAGATCCTTTCACACTCAATAACTTGGCTTTTTTGACATTAATCATTATCACATAAACTAAACCAACCCTGTGCAGGTATGTGTCTGAATCTTCAGGCATGTCGTAGTTGAAGGCGATGTTGACTCTTTCGATGTCCATACCTCGGCCAAACAGATTTGTGGCCACCAGGATCCGTCTCTGGAAATCCTTGAACTGCTGATATCGAGCTAATCTGGGATAATAATAAGAGTCTCAAATGTGATATGAAAAAAAAATCCTACAATCATAACTAACATTAAAGCTTTTTACCTTTCGTCTTGAGGCATTGCTCTATGAATGGCAATGGCAGGGAAATTTTGCTCCACCAGCAACTGAGCCAGAGCAATACAACGCTGCACGGACTTCACGAAGATCACCACCTGCAATACTAAACAGCTGTAACACTGTACCAGCCAGCTGTCTTCATTAAAATTAAACATCAAATACCAATGACCACTTCAAACCAAGTGCAAAAATTATCCCACTGAATTCACTTTTTTTCTTTTTCAATCTTTTGGATTGCTTGGCAAAAACACCAGAAACCAACAATCCAAATAAAAGTTTGGATTTTATTCATATATATATATATATATATAATATAGTAAATGTAAACTTTTATTCAGAAAGGATGCATTGAATTGATCAAACGTGACAGTAGAGTAATTTACAATGTTGCAAAAGATTTCTATTTCAAAAAATGCCATTCTTTTGAACATTCTAATCATCACAGAATCCTGAAAAAAAGTATCATGGTTTTTGCAACAAAAACACTGGTAAATTGGTTAAATAATGATGTGATTTGAAACAGTTGATGTCAACAGGTGATTGTAATTATGATTTGGTACAAAAGTAGCATCCAAGAAAGGTCTAGTCCTTTAGGAGCATAGATGGGCCGAGGATCGCCAGTTTGCCAATAAATACGTGAGAAAATTATTGAAATGTTTAAAAACAATGTTCCTCAAAGAAAGATAGGAAGAGATTTGGATATTTCACCTTCAACAGTGCATAACATAATTAAAAGATTCAAGGAATCTGGAGGAATTTCAGTGCGTAAAGGACAAGGGCGCAAGCCTAAGCTGAACAACCGTGATCTCCGATCCCTCAGGTGGCACTGCATCAAGAATCGTCATTCATCTATAAGCGATATCACCACATGGGCTCAGGACTACTTTGGCAAACCTTTGTCAAGTACCACAATACGTAGTTACATCCACAAATGCCAGTTAAAACTGTAATGTGCCAAAAGGAAGCCCTATGTTAACAGTGTCCAGAAGCGCCGTCGACTTCTCTGGGCTCGGAGGCATCTAGGATGGACCATCACACAGTGGAAACGTGTACTGTGGTCAGATGAATCAGTATTTCAGGTATTTTTTGGGAGGAATGGACGCCGTGTGCTCCGGACCAAAGAAGAAAAGGATCATCCAGACTGTTACCAGCAACAAGTCCAAAAGCCAGGGTCTGTCATGGTATGGGGTTGTGTCAGTGCCCTTGGAAAAGGTAACTTGCACTTCTGTGATGGCACCATTAATGCTGAAAAGTACATAGAGATTTTGGAGCACAATATGCTGCCTTCAAGAAGACATCTTTTCCAGGGACGTCCATGCATATTTCAACAAGACAATGCAAAACCACATGCTGCACACATTACAAAGTCCTGGCTGCGGAGGAAGAGGGTACGGGTACTTGACTGGCCTGCCTGCAGTCCCGACCTGTCTCCAATAGAGAATGTGTGGCGCATTTTGAAGCGCAAAATGCGACAACGAAGACCCCGTACTGTTGCCCACCTTAAGACTTTAAATTACACCTGAAACACTTCATCACTTGGTGTCTTCAGTCCCTAAACGTCTTTTAAGTGTTGTGAAAAGGAATGGCAACATTACAAAGTGGTAAATGTTTTACTGTCCCAACTTTTTTTGGAATGTGTTGCAGGTCTGAATGACAGGAAAGGATGTATATTTACAAATGACATGAAGTTGACCAGACAAAACATGAAATATTTTGTGTTCATATTGTCTGCAATGAAATACAAGTCAAAGTAAATTTAGAAATCTCTACTTTCTTTTTTTATTTGCGTTTTCCATACTGTCCCAACTTTTTCTGATTTGGGGTTGTATATATACACATCATTTAAGGTTAGGGTTATAAAATTGCATAATTACATTACATCAAAGCTTTATTTCCAGGTTTGAGATTGTAAATCCCAGATTTTGAATGTGGTTTTGAACTCAATTGTATTTATTCCTCACACAATTTTACTTCCATCTATTCCATTTCATTGAGTTGTAGTTTGCATTTAATTGGATAAACAAAATATGTATTCAAATGGGATGCATTGTATTTTGCATTAAAGCCTGTGAATGACCAGAGTGTTGCTTTCAGATATGCAAATGTTTCTTAGAAAGCGGCAAAAAAAATCAGTGTCTCTTCCTGAAGCCACTCTCGGTTTGCATCGACTTAAAGTTTGGGGACTTTTTGTGTGTGTCCTGCTGGACTCTCGAGATACCTGATTGAACTCCAACACATCCAGGAGGTCAAAGAGCTTCCTGTTCTTCTCGTTGTCCTTCAGCTTGACGTAGTACTGCTGGAGGCCGTGAAGCGTCAGCTTGGTTTCATCGTCCACAAAAATTTCCATCGGCTAGGACAACCAGTGGAAGCAGGGGGAAGGTGAAGAGAGGTGGGAGAGGAGCATGCAGGTTCACGGGATTAAGATTGTGTGAAGACACATACAGGAAAGTTGACAAGACGAGGGTGGTGCAGATAATAATGTTACAAGGGTGTGAAAGAGGAAGTGGTGTTTATGACAGTGTGACGGCATGGGTGGAAAGGGAAAGAAAGACACCAGAACAAAGAAAAACAAGGACAAAAGAGGTATAAAGATTTTAGCGAAGGACAGTGGTGGGGGAGGAGACGACAATGAGAAGGAGAACATGGTGTTAGAAAGGAGAGAGTTATGAAACAGCAGGAGAAAGGGAGGGAAGAGAAGGGATGGGGGTTAGATTCACCCTCCCCTCCCGTCCCAAGCCAATGAGGACACAACACACACACGCACACACACACTTACTGTCTCAACACGTTGATAAATGCTACCCTGCTGTCCTAGGCTACTTTTAGCTACCAATATCAAGCCTAAAATCTTATCTGTGCTATTTCTAAATAAACGTTCAAAAACTACAGTTCTACTATAGAGGAACACAAAGTAAAACTACTTCTGTTACATCAATCAATGTGCAGTTTGACAGAAATGTTAGAACTCAGAAATGAGTTTTTAAGTAGCATAAAGTCAACATGAAATCAAAACCCTATCTGACCCTATTTGCTTTCTAAATACACACTCCTGTTCATAATATGACTGATTCATCGGTGCACATTATTCCACAGAAAAAAAACAAAAAAACATTTGTCTCTGTAGCCTTTCATCAAAATGTAATAACTTGCTCTGCCTTAACATCATAGCTAAAATTCATAGCTATTTTACTTTTTGGCGAATTGGAGAAATGCAGACTTCTCCAAACATTTAGCCCTTTTAATTAATCTGCAATCGACTGCAAGCTTGCATTAAGATCTGCCTCCATCCAGTCAACAACTGATGGATTGAACCAAGACCATCCTACATTTTCTTCTTTTCACTTAACTCTTAAAAAATGTGTTAAGAAAAGATCTGTTGCTACTTTTGTTTAACCGCAACTTTGAACAATATGGATATTAGCCATAGAGTCATTAAGTACAAGGCCAATAGTAGTCAGATTCATGTGTGTACATGCTAAATGAAAGCAAAGTACAATTGCATTATCTAGATCAGGTACACTTCAGTCAGACTAAAGCTTTTGAATGACATGTAAAAAGGCAAATTCATTTTTTTAGCCTAACTTTTAGGGCTACTGTTGTATGTAATCCAGCCTTTTTAAAATCTTGCTTGTAGTTAACTCCATAATTAAGTACAAGTTATTGTGGTAAGTTACAATGATAATAAAAGATTTGACAAAAATAAGCATTACAATCGGGTAATTTCAACATTCAGCCACCAAACGTGTGGCAGCTGAATGCAACGTTCATTAAAAGTATGATCCAATCCACCATACAATCAAGTCCCACCCCACATTCTTACTGTTTTATTCTAAAATTGTCTCTTTCTATGCAAGTAATGCAAGTTATGAATGCTGACTTTTCATGTTGACTTTAAACACTCATAAACCACCTCACATAATACTGCAACACTGTTAAACATTTAGCAGTGCGAGGTTCAGAAGGCCAAATTCATGTGCCAGATTTGTTTAATTAAATATACAGGGAACATCCTCAATCTGATCTGGTAGATTTATGTTTTAGGATCTGGGCTACTAAAACAAGCTAAAAAGGTTTTGCGTATAATAGCAAACAGTGATGGCCATGGAAAATGACTAAGATCAAAATCTAACTATTAGTCCCTCTACAGAAGCGCTAAACTCCACCTCCAACCGTGTCTGACACAGTAGCACTGCTAAATGCACATTTGCACTTACCTTCGAGACGTTTAGGCAAATCTATCTTTACTGTCTGTCAATAAATCCTCTATTTGCTGCTGAGCTGGTCTAAAGCTCATTTTCCTATATTGTCTTCAACCTAATGTTGCCCTCAAATCAGTGGGTTACATTAGGCAGCATCTCAGGCTGTATTTATGTATTGTAACTCTCACTAATTAAGCACTAAAGAGTGGATGTTAGAATCTGTGTGTGTTAAAAATAATCATCATTTTATAGTATATTATGGTGCAAGGAGATTTGCTCATGAATATTTAGTAAAGCCACGCCCCTCACAAGTCATTCCGAATATTTAAAAGGGGCTCAAAGTTGTATTTATGGTTTCTTTTTGAGTCACGACTTTGTTGCGAATGGCCACCTAACGGTTCTTCAAGTGCGTCTCTATCTACACCCGCGCAGGTCTCCTCTCTCATCTAAGTTTCTTCATCATCTCATCCCTCTCGCTCCGGTCTTCCGCAGCTTAATCCTCCCTTTCTCTCTTGTCCCTCACACCCGCGCATTCTTTCTCCACCGCTTCGGGCCAGTTTTATCACCTTGATTTTAACTTGGCGACAGACAGTTTGTCTTTTTTCTTGGGGCAGATGAGGAACCGTTCTAATCAGAGACTGTCAGCTGGACTGATGAAGAGCTGCTCCATCATTGGTTGGTCCACCTGAACTGATTTATGCCGCCAAAGACTAAATCTTTTGTTTCATTTTATTCCTGCTGTCTGCTTTGTTAAAGAGTAATTAACTGCAGCCCTGGAGTGCCAGTTTGACGTGAATCTTATGTAGTTTTTAGCAGCTGGCTTGCTTTGTTGGGCCACTATTTTATCAGTTTTAGTTTTGTGCCCCTTGAGAGTCTCTGGCAGTTGACAACAGAATTCATGAAGCTCCGACAAGTGCTTCTCCTCTTAATTAAAGGTTATTTGAGGACAGATCTCTAGGCTGGAATTACAGTCGAGCAGGAACTAAAGCAATTTGTCTTGATAAATAGATACTGAAAGTGAAATAATACTCAAACGTGAAGGATTTTTGGTCTCTAAATGCCTAAATGGTTTTGAAAGATGCGTTTATGCTTTGAATTGTATGGCTCTGAAGTGAATTTGAAGATACACTAGATTCCTTCCCTTAAAGACATCCTCTTATCCTTAAACGGACGTGTGACCGTGTTTGCCAAATGCCGACGCAGCGCTGCCAGCTGAGGCGGGGATTAAGGACTTTACATCTTTTTCACTGTGCCTCTATTAGTTAACAGTCTGTGATTATCAAACGGGCAGCAGAGAGGGGCATTTAGCGTTAAGATGTCTCAGGGAGGCCGTAAATGGATCCCACCCCTGAGCCTGCTCTTTCAGGTGTGTATGAAGTGGTCTTGTGAAAGGAAGGAGCTGTTGACATGGTAGAAGTAGAGGCGTAATTACATCTTGCATGAACTTTCTGCAGACAGGACGGATCTCTTTACTCAGGGTGGCACTGAACATCATGACCTGCTTCTCGTGAGGGGTCATACGAAAGATCTCCTGGACATCACGCCGCATGTCTGCAGGGGACAGTAAAAGAACAATGCATTTATATTATTCAAATGAATAATTATCATAGCTGTGTTTGGAACAGCATGCTACTCATACTGTTTTGTAAGTGCAGTACATAGTGTCAGTATGGATAGTGTGCGCAGAAAACTGCAATGTTTACACGTTTTTATTAAAAACTGAATTAAAATGCAAAGGATTATTTTTTGTTTCATAAAACAAAGGTCATGTGACAACAATGGAACAGTAGAATAATGCCTATTGTTTCACCTACGCAGAGAAATGCGTGTGTGTACTGCACAGAATTTCATTCTGAACACAGCCATAGTCTCATAAACAATCTGCTCACCAAGCTGCTCCAGCATCTTGTCGCATTCGTCCAGGATGAAGTGCTTGATGTGGCGCAGGTTGAGGCTCTTGTTGCGGGACAGAGCTAGAATGCGTCCAGGAGTTCCCACCACCACATGAGGGCTCTCTCTCTTCAGAACCTCCTCATCCTTCTTTATAGATAAACCACCAAAGAACACTGCCACCTGGAGGAGAGAGACAGTGAAAGCAAATGAAGGTGAGAAAAGTGTGTGCACAGCAATATTAAAAAGTAACAGTTTGTTAGATTTGCAGATCATGACTTCCTTTTAAATTCAACTCCTGGATTTTCAATGACATGGCAAACAAGAAGTGTAAGTGCAAGTGTAGGTTTTATTTATACATTTCATTTATCAGTATGGATTACCCATAAACGTGGAGTATTTCAAGAAACATTAGATGATATAAATAATCTATTGTATTATATTGTTTTTTTAAATGCCTCTTAAAAATGTATTTCATTTATATATTTTCATTACATATAATGACATATCTTTAATTTTACAGAACCTAGTGGAAGAACACTTTATTTCCATCACAAAATGCCAAATATCAATATACTGTCTACAGAATAGATTATTTTTTGGTGCTATAGGCAAAAAAGGCAAAAGTCGTCTCTCAAGGCTGCATTTATTTGATTAAAAATACAGTAAAAACTGTAATAATGTGAAATATTATTACAATTCAAAACAACTGTTTTCTATCTGAATGTATTTTAAAAATTAATTTAATCCTGATGCAAAGATCTGATGCAGTCTTTAGTGTCACACGATCCTTCAGAAATCAGTCTAATATGCTGATTTGCTGCTCAAGAAACATATCTTATTATTATCAATGTTGAAAACTCCTGCTTCATATTTTTGTGGAAACTGTGATAAAAAAATAAAATTCATTATACTTTAATGACTATAATGTTCAAAAGAACAACATTTATTTGAACTGATCTGTTATAACACTATGAACGTCTTTTACTGTCAGTTGTGATCAATTTAATGCATACCTGCTGAATAAAAGTATTAATTATTTTAAAGAAAAATCTTACTGACCTCAACATTTTTGAACAGTAATGTTTTGTTCCAAACGTAGACTAATTAAATTCCTCTGTGATGTGACTGAATTTCATTGTAATTCATTTACAATTCAGTAAATTGCTCTTCCAATTGAAATTCCAACACAAGAATGGAAAGAGAGGCATTTTTTACATCCGTCACAACCTCTTGTACAGTACAGATCAGAAGAGATTTTAAAAGTAAGTAATCCTCATATAGCCTGCTTTAGTAAATCTGAAACATATTAACTAAAGCTTTCCTAGAATTGTAAATTTGTCTTACCTTGACACTGGGCATGTATTTGGAGAAGCGCTCGTACTCTTTGCTGATCTGGAAGGCCAGCTCACGGGTGTGACACATCACCAACACTGATACCTGGATGAAAGCAATCACTGGTCAACCCCAAAAATTGTGGGATGGCACATAAAGCACACTCGGAGACATCATTTTATTTATGCCTTAGTTCTTTGTTTTCAAAGCCTTTAAAAAGATTGACATTACCTGCCCGGTCACTGGCTCCAGCTGCTGAAGGGTGGCCAACACAAACACAGCTGTCTTCCCCATTCCAGACTTGGCCTGACATAATACATCCATCCCCAGGATCGCCTGAGGAATGCATTCATGCTGAACTGGAAGAGAAAAAAACACACACAAATATATTTAAATATAATATATCAAACTGATATTCTATAAGCAAAGACCCTTATATGAGCACACGCTGAATTGCTCACCTTCAGATGGATGTTCAAAGCCGCAGTCCACTATAGCTCTCAGCAGTTCTGGTTTGAGAAGGAAATCCCTGAATCCTGAGGAGTGGATGGACACATATGACCCTTTGACCCCTTCATTCCTGATGGATATTCCACCATCGTTGTGTCCAAGGCCTGTGTCCCCGACACCACCTGCATCAACCTCGTCCTCCTCATAGTCCAACAGCTCGTTCTCAACGTCGTTCTCCGTCATCCTGTGGAGAGATTGGGAAAAGAAAACAAATAAATACATAAGTAATCAAACAAAATGAATTATACAGTCCCTCTTCCTGTTAATCATTATGTAATGTAATCATCTGCTATTATCTACTATATTTTCTATGTGTGTTTGTGTGTATCTACATATGTGTGTGTGTGTATATATACATACATTTATTTTATTAGATTTGATAACATGAATAACATTTTATTAACACACACATATATGTTATCAAATGTAATAAAAAAATACTATAAACGATATATACATTTTACTTGATAACATAATTATTCATAAGTAACAATACATCATAAATTACATTAGAATTAAAATTGCGTTTCACTCGACTTGATAAAAGACAGCTAAAAAATTAGATAAAATCACATTCTCTAGTATCACAATTGCTAAAAACGAATATTCATTTAAAGCTGTTGTTTTATCTTAATTAATACGCGCGTAATTAAGGTGGCAGGTCAAGCTAGCAAACTATATTAAACACATTAGCTGTAGCTTATCCATCTAGCCCCAGCGGGCCATACACTGACTACAGCACAACATTCCCGTGTGTTTTCTGACGGACTATAAAATCTGTTATACCTTCCCGTGATTATTTAGATTTTTTTTATAGTACTAAATAATCGCAGTTACCTCGAAATACTGTATGAAGCAGTTGAATTTCACTACACCTGTTAGAAAGGCTGGCGACAGCGTCATCAATCCGCGACGAAACGACTGTTTTGATGAAGGACCCAACATGTGGAACTGCCTTGAGAAGAGGCATCTCAGATTATAAATCTTGTTATTGAAGCTAGCGTATATATTGCACGTTCAAGGCCGTTGTGTTCGAGCTTTAATAAGTAAGTTCTGTTTATGTGGAAACACGTGTAGTTACTGACATCCTGACTCATCCTGTTTTAAACGCAGTGGCTGTAGTGTGTAAATCTCTGTATTATTTAACAGAAATGTCATGTTTTAGTGGCGATCTCAACTTTTGCCCGGAGTGTGGGAATACTCTTCCAGTGCCTGGCAGGGAAAATACTATTACCTGCCCACGGTGCTCTTTCAAAATCCCTGTTCGAGGTGAGAGACATTGAGTATTTTGTATTTGACACTACACCCAGCAGCAGAGGTTTGTGATACATTTATAGTATAATTGAGCTGTAGGATTCTCTCTCAGAATTCACAGGTTAAGTTATTAAGTCTTCAGTGTTGTTTAATCCTCTGGATCAGAGCTCCAGCATTGTTGAGAGCGAAGAGGATGCTGAATTGAAGGGGCCAGTGGTAAGTTATTATTTCAAAATGCAGTGATTATTATTGGTTCTGTTTGGAATATCACCCAATAGACATTTCACCTGTTTCTCATCTTCTGCAAACTTTACATCAGCTTGACAGGAGATGCTCCCGCTGTAATAAAGAAGGAATGGTTTATCACAGGAGACAGATGAGATCTGCAGATGAAGGACAGACAGTCTTCTTCACATGCATACACTGCAGGTTATTCACATCCTATGCTCTTAAACACACCCTTATTTTGACAAGTTATACTTGTTCCAGTAGGTTGTTCTGAATGCTGTTTAGATCATAATTGCCATTAGATCTGTGCACTGATGGCAGAATGTTTTCATTTGAATTCTGTTACAGGTTCCAAGAAAAGGAAGATTCATGAGAACATTGCTGCTGCTGGTAGCATTTACATTTATTGGTTATTAGAATTGAAATAGTATGACATATTAAAAAATGCTTTGTACATGTTTTCAAAATAAAATAAAAGAATGTGTGGAAGTCATTTTCTGCAGAGCTGATTTAGAATTTATATTATATAGTTTACGTTAACTATACGTAATATAACATGTCCTTAAAAAACTCCATATATTAATACACATTTTTATATAAGTTTACGAAGAAAAGTCCCTCCCTATTGACGTTAGCCAATCAGACTGCCCGTTTCGGCGGTCACGTGATCATTCAACATGGCTTACTATCAGTACTGAATGCGTACATGAATGCTTGTGAGGAAATAAAATGATTCACTTCATGTAATGCACGCTTTGCGCTCCCTGACGCATGTGAAACAAGGTAAGCCTACTGACTGTATATTAAATATATTTTAAAGCGAAAAACACTGCCACTACACACTTTTGTACGTTTTTCTGTAACTAACTGCACGCAACAATAAGCACAATGATACTTATTAAATATCGTCTCCACTGTATTCGTTGCTGTTGACTTGTGATTTCAGTGTATTTTGTTTATAGAACTTATAGCCATTGAATGTGCTCTAACGCCTCAGTTACAGATTCCTTTGTGCAAAAAAGTTATGTACAATATGACATGTATTATATATGAACAGTATGGCGCTGTTTTTATCACTCACCATGACCTTTCATTACAGCAATAAGTCATAATGTAAGTCATCCTTTGCCTCTTCGTTCTCCTGTGTAAACAGATGAAGCTTCGAGTCCAGCTGCAGTGCAAGAACTTGCATGAGTATCTAAAGGAATTGAGTCCAGAGATCCTCGACAAGCTCTACAATCACCCAGCAACATGCCTGGCAGTCTACAGGTCCATCTGACTCTAGTCTTTAAATATACATGCATATTTACATGTATGAATGTCATTTGATTAGATAATACAAGTGGCATTTATTAAAGAGAGAGAGAAGAAGAATGCACAACATACTTTTCAAGCCAACAAAATTTTTACATAAAACTATATGATAGTTCTAACATATATCATATTTTTTTAAGGTGCCACTTGGTCTTAGTGTTTTATCTGATATAACAACATTCATAAATTTTAGATGTGCCTTAATTGTGCCTATTATTATTATTATTATAATACTAAAACTGAGGTTACACAATGGTTAATGCTGATTGGCTCACTCTCATTCATTTTCAAACAGGGAACTTCCATCACTGGCAAAGAATTATGTGATGCGGATGCTGTTTTTAGACCATCCACTCCCACAAGCTGCAGTCGCGCTGTGGGTTAAAAAAGACAGTCAAAAGTAAGTACAATAGTTAGTTCTACCATTCTAATACAAATTGGGGTAACATTTTATAGTATGGTGTCCTTGTTACACATGGTACATGTACTTACTATTATAATAAATTATGCATAATTACAGGTACATCTCAGAAAATTAGAATATGGTGAAAAAGTTCAGCACAAAAAGTGAAACTTTCATATATTTTAGATTCATTACATGTAAAGTAAAGCACTTCAAAAGTTTTTTTGTTTTAAATTTGATGATTAGAGCTTACAGCTCATGAAAGTCAAAAATCAGTATCTCAAAATATTAGAATATTTACATTTGAGTTTCAATAAATGACCATCCATACAGTATAAATTCCGGGTATCTCTTGTTCTTTGAAACCACAATAATGGAGAAGACTGCTGACTTGGCAATGATCCAGAAGACGGACATTGACGCCCTCCACAAAGAGGGTAAGTCACAGAGGGTCATTACTGAAAGGTGTGGCTGTTCACAGAGCGCTGTATCAAAGCATATTAAATGCAAAGTTGACTGGAAGGAAGAATTTGGGTAGGAAAAGGTGCACAAGCAACAGGGATGACTGCAAGCTTGAGAATACAGTCAAGCAAAGCTGATTCAAACACTTGTGAGAGCTTCACAAGGAGTGGACTGAAGCTGGAGTCAGTGCATCAAGAGTCACCATGCTCAGACGTCTTCAGGAAAAGGGCTACCAAGCCACTTCTGAACCAGAGACAACGTCAGAAGCGTCTTACCTGGGCTGTGGAGAAAAAGAACTGGACTGTTGCTCAGTGGTCCAAAGTCCTCTTTTCAGATGAAAGTAAATTTTGCTTTTCATTTGGAAATCAAGGTCCCAGAGTCTGGAGGAAGAGTAGAGAGGCACAGAATCCATGTTGCTTGAAGTCCAGTGTGAAGTTTCCCGAAGTCAGTGATGATATGGGGTACCGTGACGTCTGCTGGTGTTGGTCCATTGTGTTTTATCAAGTCCAAAGTCAATGCAGCCGTCTATCAGGAGATTTTAGAGCACTTTATGCTTCCATCTGCTGAAAAGCTTTATGGAGATGCTGATTTCATTTTCCAGCAGGACTTTAGCACCTGCCCACACTGCCAAAACCACTTCCAAGTGCTTTGCTGATCATGATATTACTGTGCTTGATTGGCCAGCCAACATGCCTGACCTGAACCCCATATGGAATCTATGGGATATTTTCAAGAGAAAGATGAGAAACAGTGGATCCAACATTACAGACGAGCTGAAGGCTCAATAGTGCCTCAGCCGTGCCACAGGCTGATCGCTTCCATGCCACTCCTCACTGATGCTGGAATTTGTGCTAAAGGTGCCCCGACCAAGTACCGAGTGCATACATGAACATATTTTAAAGAACTTGATCTTTTCTGTTTTGCAAATCCTTTTTTTGATTGGTCTTAGGAAATATTCTAATATTTTGAGATACTGATTTTTGACTTTCATGAGCTGTAAGCTCTAATCATCAAAATTAAAACAAAAAAACTTTTGAAGTGTTTTACTTTACATGTAATGAATCTAAAATATATGAAAGTTTCACTTTTTGAAATAAGTTACAAGAAAAAATGAACTTTTTCACCATATTGTAATTTTCTGAGATGTACCTGTACATGCAAGTAACCTTAATCCTAACCCTAACCATATAGTAAGTACATGTAGTTAATTAATATTACTCAGTACTTAACAAGGACACCTTAAAATAAAGTGTAACCCAAATCGGCATATTCAAATTATTTCTGTAGGATCATGTGACACTGGAGAAATGGCTGATAAAATTCAGCATTGCATCACAGTAATAAATTATAAAATATATTAAAACAGAAAACAGTTCTTTTAAACTGCAATTATATTTAGCAATATTACTATAAATGGAGCCTTGGTGAGACTTCTTACTAAAACATCTTACCCACCCCTAATGTTCGAATGGTATTGTCATGTATCACTTTCTTTTAAATGTATGTGTTTCTTTGCTTTTCCTAGAGACCACGATCAGTGTGTGTCAGTGTTAACTGGGCTACGGCTCTGGCACAGTCAGCACCTTCAAGGTGGACTCCAAGGCTTTGTGCTCAACCCAGTGTTTAAAGACAACCTGAGAATAGCACTTCTAGGCGGGTGAGGAACACAGTTCAGATTAAGAACCATATTTAATGTTGTGGAAGCAGATTTACTAGACTAATGTTCACTTTGTCAGTGGTAAACCATGGGCAGATGAAGGCAGCAACCTGGGTCCCGATCGTCATGCGAGGGATGTCGAAAGTCTCGACCACTATGCCATGGAGCGTTGGGAGGTCATCCTTCACTTCATGGTGGGCTCTCCCAGCGCAGCCGTCAGCCAGGATCTGTCCCAGCTCCTCATACAGGCCGGGCTCATGAAGAGGTAGAGCACAACATCACTCCACTGATACACCAACTAAAGTAGGTCAGACATCAAGGGTAGACAAAAATTGATCTTGATCTGTTTTTTCCTCTCTCAGCGAGGTTGGCGAGGCTCCTTGTATCACATCAGCAGGGTTTCAGTTCCTGCTGCTGGACACAGCATCTCAGCTGTGGTACTTCACCCTGCAGTACCTCAAAACAGCGCAGGTCAGTGCATGACATATAGAGTCTGTACATTAAAGACCAGATTTACTAATGGCTTGCACCAGCGCAAACCCACTTTTGGCTATTAAAAAACTACTGTCAGGATTTACTTAAGACACAGTGAAAAATTAGTGATGAAAAGCTGTGGACACATTTATTTATGAGGCTGAACTTATTTTGAGTTTCCCTTTCAGACACAACACGTATGAGAGGAGAATATTTCAATAAATCATACTAAGGATTGCGGTATACTAAGAATTACTGTTATTTACACTGTTATTAAACGCACAAAAAAGGCATGTCTTAACCCCAAAAATGCTTTCAAATATGTACATTGTTTGGACTACATTGGACCCAAAGAATCATTTTGTACAGCAGTCATAACGTATTATTTTTCAGCTAAAACCATACTGTATTTGTTCAGTAACTTCTTATTAATGAATGAAGGTGAAAACATTTCAGTTTTGAATGTTACCATCTTATTACCAAGTTATTACTGCATTTACCCACTTTTAATTAATAAAAAAATTGAGAAAATCAAAAATGACACATTAATTTAAAAAATTGAGAAAATGTGTGTATATACAGTATATATATATATATATATATATATATATATATATATATATATATATATATATATATATATATATACATATATACATATATATATATATATATATATATATATATATATATATATATATATATACATGTATATATATATATACATGTATGAGTGTGTGTGAGAGAGATCTTAAAGGTTTGAGGTACTATCAGTGATTCTGCCAAATATGCCCTTTAACAGTAGATTCTATTTGATCTATGACTACGCTTCACAGTTTCTAACAATAAAAAATAAAACCTAATAATTAATCCAGGTGAGGCAAATTTTGGTTTATTGATGTGAATGCAATGTGTGGAGAAAGCAACCACACTTCCCTATGGCGTGGGATTTGTTTCAAACATGTTACGATACTGCATATCTCAACTCTTGGTAGCTTCAGAAGCTGTTAAAATGAACATAAACCTCTCTTCAAAATATCTCTAAAACTGATTCAATTATAGAATCTTATGAATAGACTACAGAAAGCAAGGTAATGTGGCAAAAATTTCAGTGCATTTTTAGCACTCAGACGTGTTTTCCATGCATATTGTTTTGATAAAGGGAAACAGAATACAATTCTAATTTCAATTTTTTTTTTTATTCTTCAGACATTGTTCTTTAAATAAAATAAGTGTCGGCTGTATACAACATGACCAACATTTGTTTTTTGACCACTGAAAATGGGTAATATTCAACAATCTGAAAATGGAGCTTCATTGAGGTCCCCATATCTCTGTGACTGAACGATGTAGGGCTTTGAAAATGAACATTCCAAAAGCAAGGTTTATTAAGAACTAGAATCTAAAATTGCATTGTGATATCTTGAATACTTCTTGAGTTATAGGCATACAAACTTTGGAAAAAGAGTATTTATGGCACGCAGACAGGTATGCTCAATGCAGTTGTTTTGACAGAAGGAAACAAGATACATTTCTAGTTTCAATATTATTTGTTCTTCAGACTTTCCTCTTTAAAAGTAAAGAAGTATCATATTTTTGCAAAGTGACCCACATTTAGTTTTTGACCACTGAAAATGTGTACAATTTACTGATTTACTCCTGGAGCCATATTGAAATTCCAATATATCTGGAACTGAACCATATGTGGCCTTAAAAATTAAGATGCCAAAAGGAAAGTTTGATAAAATACCAATATCTAAAAGGGCATTAAGATATCTTTAATACTTTTTGAGTTACAGGCATGCAAACTTTGGAGAAAAACTTAAAAAGTGCTATTTTCCCATTTTGAATGGTCACCGTTGGAATATAAAGTAACAAATATTGCTAAATTCAACAGATTTTACTAATAGACCTACCTACCAATCTCTGTGTAAAAGTAACATTATGATGCTGTCATCTTTCTGAAATAATTTTTACCCCCCTGTAATTTGCCTCTGAATCTCAGGTGAAAATTACCATTTTGACCCCCCTCTACAAAATAGTGGATTACTCAGTAAATATTCACCCATGACATTTAATATGTTGGCTTTCACCACTATACATGTTTATCTTTCTTCAGAAAAAATATTAGCAAAATCCAAAAATTTGAGCTGGGGACCTCTGGTTGAGTTGACACGGAATGACCCAAATATATTTTCCAATTTTTTTTTTTTACACTAATGTAACTTCATAGGTAATTTAACAAAAAGTTTTTTTTTTGTCACCTAATGGTACTCAATACATTACCAGGTCCAAAATGGTTAAAAATGGTTATATCTGTCAGAAAATAATTTGAATTTTTTTTAGAAAAAGAGATGTGTATTTAGAGAGTCTTAAAGCACTTGCAAAGTTTCGTTCCCTTTCTAAAAAAATATGCGGTTTTCATCTCTTCTGGGTCATTATGCATTGGTCATTATGGATATGATTTGGCTGTGTCTGTGTTCTTTAATTTGCGTGTCAGTAGATCAACTGCAGAACTCTCCATTCCCATCGGGCATATTTATGGGATTGCGATCTCATGCTAATTTGCCCTGTTTAGTAAATCTGGTCATAAATATACCCCACATTATGATATATGTCTCATATGAAGGTTTACATGCACAGAATAGTCCGACAGCAGATTCATATGTACCCAGTTGAAATTGTGAATAAAATTTATGTGCGTGCAAAAAGTGCAATAACAGCTAGACGATTCTGAGTGCTGTTGAAGAAAGATAAACAACTTAGCATGGTACAACAGTGTGTTTGCCTTTCTAACATACTGAAAAACATGGCTTTCTTCTTGCGTTGCTAACTTTGCTTAACAAAAGTTAAGAATTTGAAAAAGCATCCCAAAATGATGTTTCTATCTAATGAAAACATATGGTCTTTAATAACTAGACATCTGGATGAGAGTAATTTGCAAAGATCACTGGGTGAGAGAGTTTCTGCACTGCATTGCATATGCGCACAACGTATTTTTGAATCTGATTGTGAAAGTTGTCAGATACAGATGTTTGCATGCCAATCGCTCCTATTTGGTCAATTATTCATGACTCGCACCTCCTTCTTTCAGTCTGATGATTTTTATTACCTCAAGGTGTTTACATGATGACTTTTCATTCCAGTTGAGTTGTCATTCTGATTGTATTATTAGGCTGCATGTAAATGTGGTTAGTGTGTTGGAAAATGTGGCTCCACCTCTTTATTAACAGTCTGATCTTCTCCTTCATAGTCGAGAGGAATGGACCTGGTGGAGATTCTTTCCTTTTTGTTCCAATTGAGTTTTTCCACTCTTGGTAGGGTGAGTGCTGCTTTTACAATGTCAAGAATAACATATGAGTCATAGATAAAAGCCATTACTTATCGTAATTAAATTAAAGAAGCCATTCTGCCATAGTCCCATGAAGAAGATTTGCTCTGCTTGCTTATTAAAATGTTTTGCTTTGTACTAATGTGATTGTTGTTTTTCTTGCAGGATTATTCTGTGGAGGGCATGAGTGAGTCTCTGCTCACATTTTTGCAGCATTTACGAGAGTTCGGTCTGGTTTTCCAAAGAAAGGTCAGTCAAGTAAAAGTGGCTGACTAGCTCTGTGTGAGGATCAAACTATACATATAATATATAGATAACAATAAAAATGTACAGTGCCATGAAAAGGATTTTTCGCCCTTCCTGTTTTTTTTTTCATATTTGTCACACTTAAAAGATTTAGATCATCAAACAATTTTAATATTACACAAAGATAATGCAAGTAAATACAAAATGCCGTTTTTAAATTATGATTTCATTTATTAAGGGAAAAAAGCTGTCCAAACTAGGGGTGTGCGATATATATCGTCTGAGATAATATCGTAATTGTTATTTTAACGATGTGCGATTTGACATTATCGAGTATTTTGCAAAAAAACATTCAAAACACACCTACAGAGTGCACACATTCATTACGTGAAGTCTAGATTAGTGCACGGGCGTAGAGTGTGTTCTTTCACTCAAAGACTAGAGACTGCTTTCACTGCATTTAGAAAGATCACAAAATTAAAGACATGGGGGAAGAACATGTATGTAGGCTATTTATAGCACTTCATATAGCCTAGTTAATCAATTTCACACGAAGAGTAACGAAAAATAACGCTCCAAAAAATTACCATGATTACAAATGTGATATTGATTTTTTTTTTTTTAAACGGTTCAATAAACAAGAAGTTAATTAAGAGACTTATGTTTTAGACACCATATTTCCTGTTTTTGCATTATTTCGATAACAAAAATCACTCAACACAGCCACAGCACTGTTTTGCGTCTCTGAGCAACATGACGGTGTTTCGTTCCTGAATGAATCAACCGTTTGAATGATTTGGTTCAGTCGCAGTGACTCACTTATACCCCTTTTCCACCAAGGTAGTTCCAGTGCTGGTTCGGAGCCAGAGCCTAGTTTCAAACCGGTTCTTTGTCTTTCCACACCCAAAGCACCAGCTCCTGAACCAGCAAAAGCAGTTCGTAAGTAGCACCAAAACATTGCTGGGCTAGAAGGAAGAACCGCTTGCGTCAGGGGCTGGGGGCGGGGTTACCGTGAACAACAAGACGAACAGAAACTTTGGACCTGCCATATTTGAAATAGCAGCTAAACACGAACACGTTGGATTCGCCGTGTTTGGATGCCGATGTAAGTTCGCAAAGCCATGAACATTAATAGCAACGCAACGTCCGCCATTGTTGATAGTTTGTTTAGGCTTGTTTGGGATGGATCGGCGCTGCGCGGACCGTTTGGAGCGAGGCACCGGGGTGCTGCGGGAGCGACTGGAAAGCAGACGGCTCTTTATGCTTTTGGATCGCGCTCGCGGTACTTTGGTGTTTTGTGTGCCGATCGATCTGTCTGCGTGGCGCCGATGCACCTCGAACAAGCCTGTTGTGTTTGGCGCTGCCGCGCTAGTGAAATGAAACATGAAACATATTCAGTGACGTAAGTCCTGGCTCTGTATTGGCTCTCTAGCCTGTGGAAAAGCAACCGGTTCTTAAAGGGCTCGCCAGTCGAACCAACTTAGAACTGTCAATAGCACTGGCTCTGAACTAGCACCTGGTTCCTGCTGGTGGAAAGGGGGTATTATTAACAGTGACTTGCTGCCACCTGCAGTCGGTTTTAATTTCACATTCAAAGTATTTTATTATTTAAATAATTTCAAATATCGATATTTAAAGGATATCTATTATGCAAAATCCACTTTTACATGATGTTTTATTAACAAAGTTCGGGAGGAGCACGTTCAGATAATTAACCTAATTAACACGAGAGGAGAACAATCAGTAATCAACCCAGTTAACAAGATAAGAGGTGTGTATAAATACACAGCAGACTAACCTCTGTTCGATGGCAGTTTTCCAGCATCCCTCCGCCACCCCTTCTCCGCACTTACAACTATTACTGTCCTAACCTGTAGTGGGGGTACTCTGGGTTCGGGCCAAAATTCCGAGCTCGGAGCCCTCCCCTCGGACAGCACACCAAATACGCATAAACTTTATTCTATTTATTATATGCAAGTGTGAACTCGTGAAATGGTGTTTGGACATAAATGTGTGTTGGCAGTGTGTGAACACAACCACCCTATGATGATAAAAATCCACCCACTCCTCATTTTTTAATCCCCTTTAAACCAAGTCAGTCAGGCCTGCCGTTTTGATTCTCACCGCAGTGTGACGTCATATTTCGGAGGGCCGGGCCACGGGGGTTGATTGACAGCCCTGCATTGCTATAGTTCCCGCTCTCAGCGGTTGTACGCTGTCCTTCATGTTCTCTGCGCTCGAGCAGCTGTAACGTCAACAATGTCTCGCAAGAAATCACGGTTTTCTGTGTTTGGATGTAAGACTGAACATAAGAGTCTTCATTTTCTCCCAACATCCGAGCTGCTGGGGACGCTGTGGATTACTTTCAATTTTCAAAGTAATGCGCCTCAAAATCTACCTAAATACAGGTGCTGGTCATATAATTAGAATATCATCATAAAGTTGATTTATTTCACTAATTCCATTCAGAAAGTGAAACTTGTATAATGTATACATTCATTCCACACAGACTGATATATTTCAAGTGTTTATTTCTTTTAATTTTGATGATTATAACTGACAACTAATGAAAACCCCAAATTCAGTATCTCAGAAAATTAGAATATTACTTAAGACCAATACAAAGAAAGGATTTTTAGAAATCTTGGCCAACTGAAAAGTATGAACATGAAAAGTATGAGCATGTACAGCACTCAATACATAGTTGGGGCTCCTTTTGCCTGAATTACTGCAGCAATGTGGCGTGGCATGGAGTCGATCAGTCTGTGGCACTGCTCAGGTGTTATGAGAGCCCAGGTTGCTCTGATAGTGGCCTTCAGCTCTTCTGCATTGTTGGGTCTGGCATATCGCATCTTCCTCTTCACAATACACCATAGATTTTCTATGGGGTTAAGGTCAGGCGAGTTTGCTGGCCAATTAAGAACAGGGATACCATGGTCCTTAAACCAGGTACTGGTAGCTTTGGCACTGTGTGCAGGTGCCAAGTCCTGTTGGAAAATGAAATCTGCATCTCCATAAAGTTGGTCAGCAGCAGGAAGCATGAAGTGCTCTAAAACTTCCTGGAATACGGCTGTGTTGACCTTGGACCTCAGAAAACACAGTGGACCAACACCAGCAGATGACATGGCACCCCAAACCATCACTGACTGTGGAAACTTTACACTGGACCTCAAGCAACGTGGATTCTGTGCCTCTCCTCTCTTCCTCCAGACTCTGGGACCCTGATTTCCAAAGGAAATGCAAAATTTACTTTCATCAGAGAACATAACTTTGGACCACTCAGCAGCAGTCCAGGCGAGACGCTTCTGACGCTGTCTGTTGTTCAAGAGTGGCTTGACACAAGGAATGCGACAGCTGAAACCCATGTCTTGCATACGTCTGTGCGTAGTGGTTCTTGAAGCACTGACTCCAGCTGCAGTCCACTCTTTGTGAATCTCCCCCACATTTTTGAATGGGTTTTGTTTCACAATCCTCTCCAGGGTGCGGTTATCCCTATTGCTTGTACACTTTTTTTCTGCCACATCTTTTCCTTCCCTTCGCCTCTCTATTAATGTGCTTGGACACAGAGCTCTGTGAACAGCCAGCCTCTTTTGCAATGACCTTTTGTGTCTTGCCCTCCTTGTGCAAGGTGTCAATGGTCGTCTTTTGGACAACTGTCAAGTCAGCAGTCTTCCCCATGATTGTGTAGCCTACAGAACTAGACTGAGAGACCATTTAAAGGCCTTTGCAGGTGTTTTGAGTTAATTAGCTGATTAGAGTGTGGCACCAGGTGTCTTCAACATTGAACCTTTTCACAATATTCTAATTTTCTGAGATACTGAATTTGGGGTTTTCATTAGTTCAGTTATAATCATCAAAATTAAAATAAATAAACACTTATCAGTCTGTGTGGAATGAATGTATACATTATACAAGTTTCACTTTTTGAATGGAATTAGTGAAATAAATCAACTTTTTGATGATATTCTAATTATATGACCAGCACCTGTACATGTATTACTCCAGACTCCTTTGTGAATGTCATGTCGTTACAGTGCTTAGCGTTTTAACCATATTTGTGTGCGCACATTAAGTATTTTTAACTGATCAGCGCCGCGCTTGTGAGATTAGTTTGCGCCGTTCGTAGCACGGTCGCGCGGCTCGGTCAATTGATCCGCGCCGATCAGTGCATTTCACTTCCCATATGTACGGCTGAACACTGGTTCTCTCGCTCTGTTATGTTGCTTCTACCGGCTGTTTATTGCTGTAGATACGCAATGCAAAGAGACGTATACGCGACGCCCTCTTCTGGAGACGGGGCGGGAATATGCAGCTCATTTGCATTTAAAGCCATACACTCCAAAACAGCTCTTTTTTAGACACACCCCAAAAATGACATTTTCCAGCTGTTATAATGATCTGTGGGGTATTTTTGGGCTGAAACTTCAGACACATTCTGGGGACAACCAAGGCCAATATAACATCTTGTAAAAAGGGGCATAATAGGTGCCCTTTAACGTTCAAAACATGATTTATGCATTTGTAACTGCCGGTTAAATGCATTCATGTCTTGCATTAAACAGTGTGTAAATACCAGGGGTGCAAACTCGTCAGGAGTGAAAAAGGTGACAAACTAAGGTGTCAACTAAGGAAAGTTGACTTTAAATATAACTAAAAAAGCAGTTGCATCAGTTTGCATCATCTTTTCACAGAGGAAGTCAAGGAGATACTACCCTACCAGGTTGGCCATAACTCTAGCTGCAGGGGTCACATTAAACCCTTCCTCTGGATCTACCTCTTCTGCACTCGGAGCCACACCAGGAACAGGAGACACAGGCTTCATCGTTGTAGAAACAAATTACCGCGTATATGCCTACACAAGTATGTCACGCACATCACACACACTGACTTGTCTAAAATGAAATACACTGCACAAGATCAGTCAAGGAAAACAAGCTTCCTCCATCTCTCTCTGACAGACTCTGAACTCCAGATTGCACTAGTAGCTCTATTTAGCGAGATGCTGTATCGCTTTTCTAACGTGGTGGTTGCTCATGTAACCAGAGAGTCGGTGCAGCAGGCCATTGCTAACGGCATAACTGCACAGCAGGTGAGAGACGCACGCAGTCGCTGTGACCCACAACCTGTTGCTCTGCAAATTGGTTTGTTCTTCTAATGATAGGGCTGTTTTAACTTGTGTTTTGTGATTTCAGATCATTCACTTCTTAAGGACCCGAGCACACCCAGTAATGCTTAAACAGGTAATTGCTAACAGGTTTTATTTTTACCACTGTGCTAATAAAAAGGGTTTGATTACATTTTTTTTAGTGCTGAGTGATTATAGCTAAGAAATTATGATATTTATAATAATTAATAATTATTTATAGTAATTTAATTTATTATAATTAATCATTAAAATGGTTTGAATTAATTAAATGCAGTGCATATAAGGATTTTTTTTTTTATTGTTTTTGTTAAAAATCCAGTTGATTAATTAAAAATCTATTAGTCACATAAAGCACTTTAATAATGACATTTTTCTGGGCCAGCCCGGAAATTTGCTCTCTGGTTCGCTCTTAAAAAAAAAAAAACAAATAGGTTTTTTTCACTGGCTTCTTATTTCTGCAGAAATTAAGTTCTGTAGCCAACAAAAGTTTATGATTCCTACACAATTTTTTTTCATTGTTGATTTTTCATCTTCAGAAAGAAACAAATTTTATGAATTTTAAAACCCAAGTACAATCGCCAGAAGTAAAAAGCTAAACATAGGCTATAAACAAACTACACCAGTCACATGACTTTAACATCATCACCACCATTAAAGGGATAGTTCACCCAAAAATGAAGATTCTGTTATTTACTCACCCTCCTCTTGTTCCAAACCTGTATGATTTTCTTTCAGCTGTTGAACATAAACAAGATATTTTGAAGAATGTTGGTAGACAAACAGTTTACGGTACCCATTGACTTGCATAGTATTTCTTTATCGTACTATGGAAGTCAATGGGTACCATCAACTGTTTGGTTACCAACATTCTTCAAAATATCTTGTTTTGTGTTCAACAGAAGAAAGAAAATCATACAGGTTTGGAACAACTTGAAGGTAATTAAATGACTACAGCATTTTTATTTTTGGGTGAAGTCTTTATGTAAGCTTCGACAACGCTTTAAGTCTTTATTTAAAACATTTTCCCTGAAAGTTTGAGTTTAGAATAGCTTGAAAGAGTGTGATGATAAACACAACGAGGCTGTAGAGGTGACTATTGAGTAGATGAATTGACTTGTTCATTGTGATCTTTAATGTCCTCGGCAATCTTTGTAGTCCCGTTTAGCCACTGGTTAGCAACTGCTTTTTTCAAGACAAGTAAAAGCTTTAAAAAAACACAAATGGGGTATTATTTTATTTTATGCCATAGAATAAAGTGTGAAAATATCTTGAGCTTGTGTTCACCACAGACCTTGTTTCAGGCATTTAACCAAAAAACATTGATTTCAGGATGATGAAACAGGAAATGCTAAAAATAAAATGCTAACTTGTTTCTGGGTTTTGGCCTACAAAAATGTCATCTCACAGCACTATAGTTTCCCCTTATAGGCTTAGATGTCCCTTAGGTGTCTCCCTTGTGCAATCACAGTTGCCAACTCTCACGAGACAAATAAGCACCCGCAGCTTCAAAAACAAGCCCAATATTTTTTTGATGATTTATTATCATCAATATTATTTATTATCAGTTATTTATTACCAATAAATGAGCCACATATTTATAGCCTAAAATATATATGGGCCATTCTATGAAAATGTCATTTTTTTCTGTCCCTAGCCTTTACAGAAATATTACAATTGAAAAACACTTGGTTACATTTTTTTTTATATTTTAAAATGAAACGATTTGTTATTTGAAAATTACACCTTCTTGAGCCATCAATGTGGCAATATTTGTTTTTAATTAATTATAAAGAATTCCAAGCACCACAAAACTGCTCGTTACAGCCATGTACAGAGGGAAGGTGCTTTATTTTGAGGTCAAAAACAGGTTTTTCTTCCATTTAAAATAAAATAATGTATACATAACTATCAAATAAATGACATAAAAAAACAAAATGCCACATAAATATTATAGAAAAATATATAAAATATTATATTAAATCATAATATATATTAGGCCTATATTAAAAAAGAAAATATTATTAAAAAGATTATAAAAAATATATATTTTTTAAATCATTAAGCTGTCATTAATGTGTATTCATGAAGTCAAAAGGTAATCTAATAATGTGGTCTAAGTTTAAATGTTTAAAAAAAGAAATACATTTTAAGACATCTTGCCATACCAGGCTATTCAATCCAAATGTATTTACTCATTATTACTACTTGTTTTTTTTATTATAGCCCGTGATAATTAATACATTACAAAAACTTTGTAAAAAATTAGGCTAAAAGAAACTCGTCCCTCTCCTCTACGTCTACTTCTATCATCGCTTGGATTACAGCGTCACGCGCCTTCTTTTTGAATGTGATTTTTCTCCAATGAGGGGGCGCCGGCGGAACATATGGCAAATTACTCTACGGCTCTTATATTATTGCACTGGTCGGCTATTAACTGCGAGCAGACAGCGTGTCAATCAATGCATTGGAGAATACGGCGAACATAAATAAAGAAACGAAGTCGCTTGTCAGATTTCCCTAGCAAGCAACCATATTTTTTTTAAATAAGCCCAAAAAACCGCGACCAGGGATTTTTTTTCCCACAACTTTACAAAAAAAGAAGCCCAAAGTCACGTATAATACGCGGACTTGGCAACTGTGTGTGCAATATGGTGATTCAAATCCAGTACCGCCGCTCCCTATACGCAGAGTATGCAGTTTGTGTAGGGCACCAACTCCCAGGGGGGGCACCATCCCATTTGCTCAAAAAAAAAAAAAAACCTTACGCGCCATTCCCACATCTGCACCCGCGGCTGAATGCAAATGATCATAATTGATGGACAACTATGCCCGTGAAAAGACATCAGAAATCATCGGCACCAAAAAAAAAAAAAAAAAAAGATGAAAACGAAGCCCGTGCTTCACTTTCAGTTAGGCTACATTAATAATCCTGTGAAACTTTTTTGAGTGTTGCGGTTAATAACGTGTTTTAATGTCGGTTAGGGGTGGCACGGTTTGCGGAAAAAAACGAACCGCACGGTTCTCCACACACGGTTTGGCACGCGCTAGGACCGTGGTTCAACTTAAATCTGACAACGCATGTGTAATATTGTTTGTTATAAATAACACGTAAAACAAGCAGGGTTCGGCTAATGGATGTTTCTGTTAATGGATGTGCATTCTGGCTTCCCAGTACATTACAAGAACAGCGATGAAAAATAAAAAGTGGACAAACCATTCACTCTTGTTCAATGCAAGTGCCGTATGCTGGAATATGAGCATTTACTCCATCATCACCCGGGTGCTGATAGCACGCGCACAGGTGAGACCTGAACAGCACACGTTGATATCTGTGTTTAAACTAAACTCATGTAAGCTTTTCCAGTTTAAACATTTAAGAGCCAGAGAACGTGAGCTCAAGCACGCAGTGAGAAGATGTGTGCGCGCGCTCATCAGAAGCGCGCAAACCCGCACCTCAGAACGCGCGCAAATATGAAGCTCTCTCTGATGTATTGTGTTTGAATGGACAAATTCACCCAAAAATTATGCCAAAATGCCCGTCTTGGTAAGTATCCTATAGCAGACATAGCCGGCTGAATGCACAGTATCAGTGCATTCTCTTAAAGTGACAGCACTTTCTCATCATCATCATCATCAGCGGTCACTCGAAACGAGTATGACTGTCCTCTCTTTTGGGTCTACTTGTGGGACTTCAGATGGCTGTAGAGCCCAATCCGCGATCCGCATACTTTGGTGCAATGTGGACAGGAGAGAGTGGTAATTGTTGATAATGGTTGAGCCTTTTTTTCTTTCTCCTTGCGAAGCTGTCGCTTTATCTCTGCGGCTTGGCGGAGTTCTATTTCATGATTTGCTGCACCATCCTGCACGGATTTCTTCCAGGAACTTCTGTCCAGTGCAATGTGTTCCCAGTTGCTCGAAGTAATATGGAATTTCTTCAAAATGGCTTTAATGTTGTCCTTATAACGTTTCTTTTGTCCACCAGTTGCTCGACTACCTTCCTTCAGCTGGGAGTACAGGATCTGTTTGGGGAGACGTGTATTGGACATGCGGATGACATGGCCCGTCCATCGAAGTTGATACTGCATTATAGTAGTGGTGATGCTGGTCATGTTGGCTTCCTCCAAGATGCTGATGTTAGTGCGTCTGTCCTTCCAGCTGATCCTCAGAATCTTTCGTAAGGATCTTTGATGGTATTGTTCCATTGCTCTCAGATGCCTGCTGTAGGTGGTCCATGACTCAGCTCCATACAGCAGGGTGGGGAGGACAACAGCTCTGTAGACCAGAAGTTTTGTTTGGGTTGATAAGTCTCGATCTTCGAAGACTCTTCGAATGCTGCCGAGGTAAGGGAAGTGGTCCACGAATTCAAGAGTGGTATTATCCACTTTTATGTTTGGCTGGATGGCTAGCTGGTTAGGTGGAGATTGATGTAGGACCTGGGTCTTCTTAATGTTTAATTTTAGACCCAGGGCTCTGTACGCCTTGGCAAAAGCATTCCCTGAGCTCTGAGGGAAGTTTTTCTTTTTCCCAGACTTTGAGGAGTAGGGCATGGATGTGGTACAGGAGCTCTAATCCACCTTCCTTTAGGATCTCGGCTGGAATCCCATCCGGACCGGCGACCTTGTTGTTCTTAAGGCTCCTGATGGCGTCTTGAACCTCTATTATAGTTGGAGGTTCCCCCATGTCTTCTCTGATGGGACCCTGGGGGATATGTTTGGTAATGTCAATTTCAATTGAGCTGTCACTGTTGAGGAGATCTTGGAAATACTCTTTCCATCGGGCATTAATGGACTCAATAGGGCTTTTCACACTTGAAATTGTTAACCCTGGGTCATCCTAAACTCCGGATAAAGGAATCCTGGGTTATCTGTAATCACGTTTCACACTGCTCATACTATACCTGGGGTTAACTGTTAACCCTGGGTATTCATTAACAGAGGTTTCACACTGTACATTCCTAAACCCCGGGTTAACGTTCTTATTTGCATATTTGCGGTGTCACTGTCACTGATTGGACGAACAGCAACCTGTTAACACGGCTTTTCCCGCGTCTTGTCAGTTATTAAAAACAATGTCTCAGCGTATGTCTTTAGATCAGCGAAGATTGAGAAACAGCTGATTATAGCTGTACAGGCAGGGATAGCCATTTTTAAATAAATTTAGTAGCAGAGCTACTGCAAGCGATTTAGTGCTGGAAATCCATTTATCCTTTGCTGAAACTTCTGCGTCTTCATGAAGAGCGCGGGTCATGGTTGCTTAGCAACGGCAGACGCCATGGGAGCGCAAGCTACAGAGCGCTTTGGAAAGAAGGAGAAAGCGGCGCGCTTAGCATTTTAAACGCATTTTAGGCGCGACATGTGAATGGCCTCATGAGATGCACAAAGGCAAGAAAACAAAGACAAAAGTACAAAATAAAGAAAACGAGGAGCAAAGTATGTGAATATTTCTTTGAATTTATTTTAAGTGTGGAGAGACTACCATTAGTGTTCACTTGTACAGTAGCATACGAATAATACCGTCTCCTATTCACACGCTTTCCGTCTTTTGATATTTCTTCTCACCGGCTGCAGAAGACGTGCATTTCCTGTTACTGACGTGACATGAGCCTCGCTGCTCAATTTCTGATTGGCTGTCTGTTGCCAAGCGTCCAGCAGCAAAAAGCAAACACCGCTCTGTTTCACACTGAACAAACTTAGCACCGCAATGCGGGGATAACACCACAAATGCGGTGCTAACCCTGCTCCGGAGCAGGGTTTCATTACCCCGGGTAAATGCGGTGCTAACACCGCTTTCAAATTACAGGTGTGAAACGTGTCTTTACCCGGGGTTAAAAGCGGTGTTTAGAACGACGATAACCCGGGGTTAAGCGCAGTGTGAAAAGCCCTATTGTCCTTCAGCAATTCCTGACCGTCCTTTGAGCTCAGAGGGTGTTGGCCATGATAGCTTGGACCATAGACAGCCTTGGTAGCACTGAAAAAGCCCCTGGTATCACCGGAGTCTGCCAGTCTCTGGATTTCAAGAGCCCTTTCTGTCCACCAAGAGTTTTTTAGCTCCCTTACCCGTCTTTGGACATCTGCCTTGGCTCTGGAGTGAGCCAGCCTTTTGGCCTTGCAAGTTACATCATTTTGCCAGGCATAGAAGGCTTTCCTTTTCTTGGAGATGAGTTGTTCTATTTCTGTGTCATTCTCATCAAACCAGTCCTGGTGTTTTCTGGACTTGTACCCAAGAATGGTTTTGCAAGTATCAAGGATGGTAGACTTTAACAGACTCCAGTGCCCTTCGATGTCATCAGGGTATTCTTGTTGAAGGCTTTCCCTTAGAGAGGCCTGAAGTTGCTGCTGGGTGGCAGTTTCATCAAGGCTGTCAAGGTTCAGTTTTTGTCGGATCTGCTTTTTTTGAATTCTCCTCTTCCTCTTGAGTTGGATTGACATTGTGGAGCGGATGAGGCGATGATCTGTCCAGCAGTCATCCGCACCAACCATGGCCCTTGTGATGTTCACGTCACGGCCATCCCTGGCTCGTACAATGACATAGTCAATGAGGTGCCACTGTTTGGAGCGGGGATGTCTCCAAGATGCCTTAAATTTGTTTTTCTGATGAAAAAAAGTATTAGTGATGATGAGATCATGTTTAACACAATTGCTGAAAAGCATAACTCCACTAGTATTGCTGTTTCCGATGCCTTCCTTTCCTATAGTGCCCTTCCAGAGGTGTTGATCCCTGCCAACCCTGGCATTGAAATCTCCAAGAAGAAGAATCTTATCTTCCTTGGGGATTCTCGACAGTGTCTCGTCTAAGCAGGCATAGAAGGTCTCTTTTACTTCCTCTTCAGAGTCTAAAGTAGGGGCGTAGGCGCTCACAACTGTTGCTATCTGGTTGTTGGCAAGCACCAAACGGATGGTCATGAGACGCTCACTAATCCCCACAGGAAGTTCATAGAGGTTGGTGATAAGCTGGTTCCTAATGGCAATTCCAACACCATGGATCCTGGGCTCATCAGCAGCTTTTCCTTTCCAAAAGAAAGTGTAGCCACCCTTCTCCTCTTTCAGTTGCCCTTCGTCTGCTAGCCGGGTTTCAGAGAGGGCGGCTAGGTCAATCCGGTATCTTCTCAGTTCTCTAGCGATGATTGCGGTTCTCCTCTCTGGTCTATCACTGGTTGCACTATCCATCAGTGTGCGCACATTCCAGGCTCCAAAGTTCATAGTTTTGTGTTTCTGACCGCAAATGGTGATCCCTCTGGACGCGGTAATCCAGTCAGGAGGTTTGAGGCAGGCTATTTTTAGGGCACCTTTTCTAGCCCCTTCCCCACGTGGGGTGAGCAGATTGGATCCTAAAGAGGGCTGCTCAGTCGTAGGTGCAGCTGCCGAAGGACTCTTTCTGCCTCATTCCAAGAGCCCAGCGACTGAGTCTAACACTCACCGCCTAATGTGCCAGTTTATGACTAGGGGCTTCCAGATCTCACAATCCTGCCCCCGTCGCCACTCTCTGGTCGCCATAGGACTTTGACCAGGATGTTAAGGTGGTTTCCCAAGGAGGACGCCTGTGCGTGATTTTGTTTAACATGGGGAGACTGGTGCACAGACAGTCACCACACGATCCTTGACAGAATGGGGTCAGAATCCAGTGGCATGGGGTCCAAGACGACTGGGGGCCCCTTTCTGCTGCAGCCTTCATCCGCCTTCCCAGCCGTTGTGATGCTACCGTAAGCCATCATCCTCCGCCTGTACCGCCGTTGAGGTCTTGGTTGGATTGCTCTTTGTCAGGGAGCCTCCCCCTTGACCTTACCGCCATGGGTGACCCTACCAGACGGTATCGCTCTTGGGATCACAGGACCACGCAAGCCTCTCCACCACGACAAGGTGGCAATCCCCGGAGAGGGATTCAAAAAGCAACAACAAAGAAATCACTCACTGCTCTTGATTGAATCGCTTTTGTAACTTTAATAAAGATTCATCTTTAATTTATACAGTCAAATATGTAATGCTGTTTTACATTTGATTACTTTATTCAATTTCTGCACCTAAACACTAATGCTATAGACCTACCTGAAAAAAAAAAAAAAATGAAAATCACTGATAATTTTATTTGTATCTTTACTCTATTGTATTTTTTTTGTGCTGTTGCTTGTAGTTAGATTATTCTTATTTTCTTTATTGTTATTTGACAGTATATTTTTTCCCTAAACATACCGAAACTGTGACTCTAAAACCGTGATACAAACCGAACCGTGAAAAAGTTGAACCGTACCATATATATATATTAGGGATGTCAATTTTCAATCATTTCCATAATCGATCGTCGTTTAAATTAACGATCAATTAATCGATTAATCGTTAACCTTAACTACTGCAAAATGTGTCTATGCAGTGGCATATAGTGCATGACAATGTTGCCACTACTAGGGTTGTACCGAAACCCAGTACCAATATGGCACCGGTACCTATGTAACCGGTATGTACTAGAACCGAATCAGAACGCAGATTTCGGTGCCTCATTTCGGTGCCATGCCTGAGCGATCTATTAAAATATTTGTCCTTTGTTTCTCCGAAACGCGTAAGAAGCATCACAGGCTACAACTACAAATATTTCAGCAAAATGTATATTTTAGTCAGAGTTATTGCGCTCCTATTTCATTGCGCGCCGTCTGTTTGGCGCATGCGCGCGGCGGCGCTCGTTCTAAATGAAGTCTGTGAAGTTTAGCAGAGAATCGCAAAGCAAAAGCTCACGCACTTCTGACAGCAAAATGGAAATATTTCCATGCTTTCTAACATTTACAGATGGAGAATATACCTGTGAATTGTAAGTTTGCATTACGGAAAACAGCAAACACATTAAACAGCGCGAGAAGCATCTCTCAACGGCACACACAGCCTTTCTGTCAGAGCATCTGTGAGCGCGACCGCTTTAAACTGAAACTATGACTCTTACGAATAGCCCCATATAAGTGTCACATGTTTAGAACATTATGCACTTTCTCCGCAAGTTCAGTCTGTGTCCTCCCTAGAATTTTAAGAGTATCAAACTTGAACCGTACGTATCATATATATATATATTAGGGATGTCAATTTTCAATCATTTCCATAATCGATCGTCGTACTTAAATTAACGATCAATATAATCGATTAATCGTTAACCTTAACGTTTATACTGCAAAATGTGTCTATTGCAGTGGCATATAGTCACCATGTAAATGTAAATGGCATGACAGGATGTGCAAATGCCACTCAAAACGACAGCTTCTTTACCCGAATGAAAAGGGTGTTTAGTCTTAATAAAAGGCTAGTGGCAGGATGGTAAAATTAATAGATGTGATTATGATCATTTGATAAAAGGAAGAGAGCGCGCCGTAGTTACGCACGGGATCATTATACTTTATGTGCTGTTTCATATCCTGTCACGGAGACCGCTGAATGCGCCTTTTTAAATGGTTTCATGGTGCTCGTTTTTTTATTTTTAAAACATCATAGCAATGTTTGCAATTGACATTATCCGGATTTAAAATAAAATGATCCCAAACGCAAGTTAGGGTGACCACCCGTCCCGCATTTTGAGGACAGTCCCGAAATTAGGAGCTTTGTCCCGCATCCCGCAAAATGTAAGATGCGTCCCGCATTTCAATTATGTATTCTGTTTTTTTTTTTTTCATCCCAGAAATTGAAATACCAAAATAAGAAATACATTAAAACTGTGACTGGCATTTAAAAATCCATTTGCGCAGCCGTCATATTCTAGCTGTGAAAATAACCAACCGACGCAATCGTAGAGAGAGGGGTTTTTCCGCTGATGACGACTGCGTGGACGGCGCAAAGTATGTGCGGAGCTCATCAAGTGCTCGAGCACCATCGACGGAAATGGTCGAACGCACACGGATTAACACGATATTCTCCTTTCATAAAAAAAAAAAGCTTGCACCTTTCAGACACGACTTTCTTCTCATTTTAATAGTTCGTTTGAGGCGGTTTCTATGGCGTTATTTTGATGACAAGTGTCCAGAGCGCATTATTGTAATGCGAGAGCGCAGTATCTCCGCTCGCAGGATTCTCTTCACTCTCACACAAAACAGATGCGCTCTCTCTCTCTCGATCAGACATTAGGCCTACGTGTGTGTGCTCAAACCTTATACTCTCTCCTGGATTAAATGCTGCCAGAAGCGCAACCTCGAGTGTGGGCAATGCACCCTAACGCAAGTACGGCGCGTGGGGCTGTGACGCGCGGTCAGTGATCCGCTTCCAGAACCACCGCCGTTGCTACAAACACACTGTTACCCAGTGTTGGGCTAGTTACTCAAATAATTGTAATATTACTAGTTACTCCTTTCAAAAGTAATATTGTTACTTTACTTATTACTTTCTGGCAACAGTAATTAGTTACACTACTAGTTACATTACTTTTTCTTCACGCCCCACAGAAGTTGTAACGGTGTATCTTCCACATAAATGTTACTAACAACATATTTCTGCCTCATCATTTGACCAAAATCCACATCGGATCGCAGTTATTACAAACACTCAATAATTAATAGTGACATTCAAGTAGAAGTGTTGTATTAATCTAATTAATTGTCATGTGTAGCTTGAAGCTAATTGTAATTGCTCCATTACCCATATACGTTTATATTTCATTATGTATTTTATCAAATCACATAAGTTTGTAAGAAACTGTTTAATTTTCCAAAAAGATTTTTAATTATAGTAATATAATGTACCACGTTCTGATCAGAGGGATGTAAAGCCACAACTTACACAACAGTGCTCAGATCATATGCGAGTCGTGAAAATTATGAAAATAAGTCTAGAAATGATTTGATTGTTGGATTTTAAATCAGCGGGTCGAGGCATCAAAAGTAACTAAGCTGTTTTATGGATGGTAACTGTAATATTATTACTGAAATCTTATTAGTAACTAGTTACACTACTAGTTACTGCAAAAAGTAATATTATTACAGTAACTAAGTTACAGTAACTAGCTACTGCCCAACACTGCTGTTACCCATTTGAAACATTTTAATGTGAGTGTTATGACAAGTGAGGTACAAAGCTTTGTTAATAAGATAAATAATTGGTTAGCAGGCAAATGTTACATCGCGACCATGCTTTTTGATTCATGCCGAGCGCATACATTTAAAATCAAGTCATATGTGGCTTTGTGTTCTGTTTTTCCGGATGGTCGCGAATTTAATATTATTTATTGTTTCTTTTCCCAAATCCTCACTGTCTCACCCTCTAGATTCGCAGGTTTATTTTATTGTTGTTCACTTTTAATCACTGTTTTCTCATCTCTTACTGTGGTAAACGTGTGTGGGGAAATGAAAGATTTCGTGGCCATGAATTAAGAATTCGTTACTATGACTTAAATTGTTCCCGCATTTAAGTTAAATCATGGGTTTTCTAGGGAACAAATTAATGAAACATGGACAGCTGCCACAAATTAATATGTCGTAGGAACGAATTAACGAATTAAAGTTGTATGAATGAATAGACTGTCCTGCTCGCGTACGCAGCCCTGTCAAAGCGAAGTGCCCGATATGCAACAATTATCTAGAGAAATTATGATTGAACATGACTTATTACTACATTTCAATACAAAATAACTTTGTACTGTATCTGTTTTAATGTACTTTTAAAGTTTGGATCATATTAAAAGCGTAGTTTGTACATTAGTAAATTATTTTCTTGTAAGATCCAGTCCCTTCACCGTCACTCACAGACGTTTGCACGTGTTTTGCGCACGAGCCACACGCACCCCAAAATGAAACCGCTTAATCGACCATCGATAGCTTTTATCGATTACATCTCTTATCGACAATTAATCGATCGTCGATTAATCGTCGATCATATATATTCATATATATATATATATATATATATTATATTATTATTATTATTATATATTTTCTTTTTCTTGTGGTTATAAAAACAAACCTAAGCCAACAACAGCATTTAAAATGCATTATATAAAAACAATGAAGCAACCCTGCTGAAAAACAAACAAACAATTGAACCATCACAGAAAATTCTAATACCATCACAAATAAATCACAATTACCATTACAAACACTACAAACCATCAATTTTTAACCATTAAAAAATGGTTTTCTGTAGTGTGTTTTGGGACATATTCCATTAGGATTTATTGGTTTTAACAAGCCACCAATAGAAGGAGACCAATTACCAGTAGAGACCCACAGAGTCCATTACAGTTTCCATTAAAACCAATACAAGTCCCATTATAACCAGTAACACCATTACAAATTTTGTGATCAGGTGTCTATTGTTTTTTCCAGCATTACATGTTATAAATGCCTGTAAAGGAAGCCAAAGGCCTGGTCATTGCTGCTGTTACACTTACAGGACGATCATATCCTTGTTTAATGGGCTATTGACCAAACATTTCATTCAAATATACACTTAATCTTTATTTTTTGGCCACCTTTTTGCTATAGATGACACCGCCTCTATAATTTCTTCAACAAAAAACATGTGGACATCACAACCCTTACAAAAGTTAACCATTGTTTTTTCGTAGTAAAACTGCTTAATTTTCTTTTGCGTGATTTCTGAATGCTTGATACCATAAAATCAATCAGACAACTGTATTACTGCCATAGGTAACTGTCTAGAGCTACAATTGTAACGTGTAAATAATACAATTTAATTACAATTTATTTATTTACTTTTATATTTTATTAAAGTTCTATTTTGACCCCTATAGTAGGTGTTTATTTTTTTATTTTTTTTACTTCCATAATATTTGAGGGAGGGGGCACAACAATACAATCCTGCTTAGGGCACCCATTTGGCCAGCAGCGGCCCTGTTCATATCATGAAAATTCTATACTGCTATGCAAATATTCACTGCTTGATGCATGAGCATGTTTCCATGTATCATTCTGTCCTTCAGACCCCCATCCTTCCCCCAACCATCACAGATCAGATCAGGCTGTGGGAGCTCGAGAAAGATCGCTTACTGTTCACTGAGGGTGAGTGTCTTTGTGCATACGAGACCAGCTCTGTAGTTCCAAAGCAAATTCACATTACTCAGTTTATGTTTTTCCTTCAACATTACATTTAATTAATTTTCTACATTAGTAATTTCAGTTATTTAAATAAGACATTGTTACTATTGCATTTAAATGTAACCTCTGGGAATGACTGTCTCCATTTCAATAAAAAAAGAAATTACATCTTGATGATATTATGGCATAGAGAACTTGTTTCCATTCCATGGGTGACCTGTAGGGTTCATTCTCTCAAATGTAAATGTCAGGCTGTATAAGAAGCGTGTTAGAGAAATGTAACGCAAATAAAAAATTTGCATTGGAATAATGTTTGGGGTTTGGGTCATAAACGCCATCTGAAAATATACAAACATCTCAGTGGTGCATTTTTTTTTCCTGTTTTTCATTCGTTCAGGAGTCTTATACAACCAGTTTTTATCCCAGGCTGATTTTGAAGTGTTGCGGGACAGGGCTCAGGTAAAAAAAAATAGCATCTTTTCATGTGTACTTGCTGTGCTTTATAAGCAGCAGCTGTCTGTCCTGCAGTGATGCACAGAGTACTGACAGTGTAACGTCTGTCCTGCAGGGTTTAGGTGTGCTGGTTTGGCAGAACCCCGCTCACAGGGTCATGGTGGTGACGCCACATGGACACAGCGAGGTTAAGAGATTCTGGAAGAGACAAAAGAGCCATACATAAAGGAAAAACAGCCCTGAAAGATACGTAATTCACTTGAGAATGATTCTGAAAATTGGACAGGAGACATTATCTGTAATGAGCACTATTTTTGTGTATTTTACTGCAAGTTCATCTGTTTAGGAAAAAAAAAAAAACTGTTTCTATACATAGTTCAAAGCCGTTAGCTGTTTATGCTTTATTATTGCCTTATTGACTTAATTTTGCTTTTGTACTGTGTCTTTGCTACATGTTTGTGTCTGAGATAAACTGACTAAAATACATACTTTTTACACGGATTGCTCTCTTTTGTTTGATGACATGGAAATTTGGTCCATGAAATTGATAACATGGAAATTTAGGCCATGAAATTTACATTTCAGTCACAAGTAATTGGGGGGAAAATTACAGAATTCAGTTTCAGCCTTTATGATGATGGAGATTAATAAATTTGAGTCTTAATGGGTGAATCTTATAAAAACATGCCCAGTTCCCGCTATTTTTAAAAGAGGAATAACATGAATAAAAATGATATGCTTTAATGCTTATTTTTAGGAACATTTGTTTATTATTTTCATTACAATTTCCAAAACGAATTCCTATTAATGGAATTACATTGTAATATTATTTAACGTAAAATAACAGTTTCAGTAGTAATAATAATAATAAAACACTAAATAACAGGCTAATGTGGTATTTTCTTTGCAATAAGGTGATAAGAAAAATATGAAAATGAACTTAAATTATCAAAGTAATGTTAATAATGTTGCACTGCAAGCTGTGTATATTTTTTGTAAATATTTTTTTTTAATGTAATTTATTACATTTGATGTTTCCAGGGTAAAATGCCATTTTAAGTTGAAATACTTGACGTGTACTTGTCAGGTTTCTCAAGTTTCACATATTTTTCTTGGCCTACAGTTTGTTTTTGCAAGTAACGTTACAATAAAACAGATAATTTTGCATTAGCCACCGCTGTCATCATGTATATAAAATATCAGGAAAAAAAAACATAAATATACTTATACTTTTTGAAGGTCCCACATTAATTTAGCTTGGTTTTGCAGTAATAATAACAGTAACTGGAGTAACAAGGCGAAAACTTTGTAACGGTTTCCAAGGAAAATATTTGTAATGATCATCCTGGACCAAAACAAAAAGGCAGTTATAGAGAGAATTAGAAATAGGGAAGGTAAGAAATAACGGAAACTATCAACACAACCAGGGACAAAAACAGTGACCGTCTATATGTCTGGCTGGAGCTGTGGCTGTATTATGAGCCCTGAGCAGTGCGGTCTGGAGAGGCAGCTGTGATTTCTGCAGTTAGCCGCGAAGCTAACGGTTCAGCTCGGGTCATTCTGCGCTGTCAGCATCGCTGCATTACGCTACCGCTGCAAACAACACGCCTGCGCCGTTAAATGACTCTCATTCACCGGTTATGTAGCTCTTTACCGGCAAATTCGCGGGTAAATATGTATTTATAGGCATGGCAAACATTTAAGCACTAATATATTCTGATTTATAAGAACAAAACGGGTCATTCTCAAGGCCACGGATGGAACCGGGGCGTCAGCGTGAGAACCCCCCCGGATCTGGGGAGCCTGAGTCCGGGGAGTGGAGAGAGGAGAGCGCCGCGGTGGAGACTGGGGAGAGGGACGACACCCTGAAAAACAGAAGCGGGGATGGAGGAAACGAGGAAATTACGAGCAAAACCGAAACACTGTGGTGGCGGAGAACGATAAGGCTGAGTTTGATGAAGATGAGGAGCAATATGAGGAAGAGCTGGACCCCAAGATTCAGGTATTAGGATTTGGACCCAAAATAAACTTGATATTGTGTCTATGACTATGAACTCTGTGAACTATGATACATATTATTCACTTTTTGCTTCGATAAATGGTTTATAATAGCAAAATGTTCAAATGATTTGTTTGTCTGTGGTTTTTGCTGGTTTTATATAAATTCATATACCTTTGTTTGTTATTTAATACTTCTATTAATAGTAAATGAATGTCAACTTTCCCTCCCTGTTTTGCATTTGTCAGGAGGAGCTGGAACACTTGAATCAGGCCAGTGATGAGATCAACAGACTGGAACTACAGCTGGATGTGAGTAATATGTATAACACTACGGATGTGTCTCAAAATCTAGTGAGCTGCCAACTTAGACAGTACACAGCCTAAGAGAGAGCTTCAATTTTAAACGATATAATGTCTTGACATCAAATCTGGTTACACAAGTTGATGGTGATCACTTCACACCTGTTCTATTGTCTTACCTCTACTTAGTGAAGCCAAAATTAGTTATGGCAAGTTTGCAAGCTCTTTATTAGTGGGTGACCAATATAGGCTACAGATTTATTTTTAATGGCTATACAACATCTGGCGAGAAGTGATGATATATCCCATCAGCGAACACAAACAAATAACCCCGACGGCTTTTTCATCATAGCCGGTGACTTCAACCACGCAAACCTAAAGACAGTTTTGCCAAAGTTCTACCAACATGTGAACTTTGCAACAAGGGGAAACAACACACTGGACTTTGTTTATACAACAGAGAAAAACGCATAAAAAGCTGTACCCCGCCCCCATCTCGGGCACTCAGACCACATCTCTGTTATGCTAATTCCAGCATATAGACCACTTCTGAAACTTGCCAAACCGGTTCAAAAGCAGATCATAGTATGGCCAGATGATGCTACCTCAACACTACAGGACTGCTTCCAGGACACAGACTGGAACATGTTTAAAGAGGCAGCCAACTACCATGACCACACAGACCTGCAAGAGTACACTGAAACAGTGACTGCTTACATCAAAAAGTGCATGGATGATGTGACAGTCACCAAGAACATCACCACACGTGCAAACCAGAAGCCATGGATGACAGCAGAGGTTTGTGGGCTGCTAAAGACCCGTGATGACGCATTCAGATCGGGAGACAAAGCAGTCCTCAAAACAGCGAGAGCCAACCTGTCCCGAGGCATCAAGATACACAGACTACAAGCCCCTGCCACAGGCCTGTGATGACACATCCCTCCCAGATGCACTAAATATATATATATACCTTTATTTAACCAGGAAAAGACTCACTGAGATTAAAATCTCTTTTCCAGGAGTGTCCTGGCCAAGATAGGCAGCCGAGTTTGCTTATACAAATAAACAACATAGTTACAACAAACATTACAAACCAACATATAACCAGTTAAAAAGAATTACACACCGTTAAGTTGCTCTCTAGATTACATAGTAAGGACTTAAAATAATTATAAGACACCAAGTTTTGTAACTTCATCTCCTTTTGGAGATGGTTTCAATCTGAGGCGGCAGCATATTTAAAAGAGGTTTTACTAAACTCAGTTCTGACAAAGCTCACACAGAGATTATAATTTGATTGAGAACGTAATGAATAATTTCCAAACAAAGTTCTTTATATAAAACAACATAGATAATTTGGCAAATGACCCAAAATTGCCTTATATATCAACAAGTGCCAGTGCATTTTTCTCCGAATTCTCAAAGGAGGCCAAGCAACTCTTTCATATAATTCACAGTGATGCGTTGTAAATTTACAGTCAGTTATAAATCTCAGAGCACCGTGGTACAAAGCATCCAAGGAAGAAAGAAGATAAGAGGGGGCATGCTCGTAAACCACATCCCCATAATCGAGAATCAGTAGAAATGTAGCAGACACTAATTTTTTCCTCACCTTAAATGGGAAACATGACTTATTTCTGAAATAAAACCCTAACTTCTTCTTTAATTTTTTACTCAGATACTTAATGTGTGAACTAAAATGTAATTTGTTATCGATGATAATACCCAGATATTTGTACTCTGACACTGAGGCAACTTGGCTCCCCTGAGAAGTCTGAAGAGCAATAGAATTCTCTAAAGAAGTTCTAGAATTTGAAAATAGCATACATTTCGTTTTTTCAACATTTAAAACCAACTTTAAACACAAAACCTTTAAAGCACGAAACCTGTTTTGGATACCCACACTACCCACACCTCCCAATGACCAGGTGCTCTGTCTGTCTCCAGTCGATGTAAGGAAGACCCTATCTAGGATTAACCCACGCAAGGCTGCGGGTCCTGACAACATACCTGGCCGTGTACTGAGAGACTGCGCTGAACAGCTGACAGATGTCCTAACAGATATCTTCAACACCTCGCTGAGCCAGGCAGTCGTCCCCACATGTCTCAAGTCCACCACCATCACCCCAGTACCAAAGAAGTCACCTGTGTCCTGCCTGAATGACTATCGTCCCATAGCACTGACCCCAATCATGATGAAGTGCTTTGAGAGGTTAGTCATGCACCATATCAAATCCAATCTCCCCAACACACTTGACCCGCTCCAGTTTGCATACCGTCCAAACCGCTCCACGGACGATGCCATTTCCTCCACCCTCATCCTGGCTCTTACCCACTTAGAAAATAAAGACTCTTATGTTAGAATGCTGTTCATCGACTTCAGCTCGGCATTCAACACAATTTTCCCACAACAGCTCATAAATAAACTAAACCTGCTGGGCCTAAATGCCTCCCTCTGTAACTGGATCCTGGACTTTCTAACCGGAAGACCTCAGTCAGTCCGTGTCGGCCGCAACACCTCGAGCACTACCACACTGAGCACAGGTGCCCCACAGGGCTGTGTGCTCAGCCCGCTGCTCTTCACGCTGCTGACCCACGACTGCATTGCCAAGTTCAGCTCCAACCACATCATCAAGTTTGCTGATGACACAACAGTGGTAGGCCTCATCAGCAACAATGATGAAACGCCATACAGAGAGGAAGTGGCACAACTGGTTGAATGGTGTGGTGCAAACAACATGTCCCTCAATGTGAGTAAGACAAAGGAGGTTGTGATGGACTTCAGGAGGAACTCTGTTGACCAACCCCCACTGACCATCGACAGCTCAACTGTGGAGAGTGTCAGCAGCACAAAATTTCAATTCAATTCACCTCAATTCCAATCACCTCACCCCCCTCTGAAACCTCATCCACAACCCCACAAAAATCATATTGCACTACTTCCTCCTTAAACTTAAATACCTCTATTGCACAATATCATGCACAGTTATTGTGTAAAGTACTTGCATAGTCTGTCTTAGGTTATGTGTATATACAGTAAAACTGTTTATAGTATATGTATAGTTAGATTACAGACTCAGTAAGTTAGCTATGTAGGTCAAAAATTGTTCTTAAGTCTAGTGTTGTATGTTTATATTTATGCTTATTTATGTAGCACCGTGGTCCTGCGAGACACGACATTTCGTTCCACTGTATGTCCACACATGTAGCGGAATGACAAGAAAGCTCAACTTGAACTTGAACTTGATATAGTGATAATTTATATTGTACATAATGCAGTAATTCAATTTGAATGAAGTGCACTGACACAGTCTTTTTAATTAACTGTTCAAAACTTCGGGGTCAGTAAGACATTTTTAAAAGAAATTAATTATTTAACAAGGATGCATAAAATTGTTCAAAAGTGACAGCAAAGATGTTTATAATTTTACAAGTAATTTTTACTTTTTCAAATAAATGCTGTTCTTCAAAAAAGTATTATGGTTTATATAAAAATATGACACATTTGCTGCACAACTGTTTTCAATATTTATAATAATAATAAATGTTATTGAGAAGAAAATCAGCATATTAGAATGATTTCTGAAGGAACATGTGACACTGAAGAAGACTGGAGTGATGGCTCCTGAAAATTAAGCTTTGTATAACAGAAATAAATTACATTTTAAAATATATTTAAATCAATATTGTTTTTACTGTATTTTTTTCTCTGCAGTCTTGTGAGCATAAGAGACTTTTTTCAGAAACATTGAAAAATCTTATGCCAACCCTAAACTTTTGAACGGCAGTGTATATGACACAGTGTTTAAAAAAAAAAAAAAAAAAAGAGAGCGAGAGAGATAAGTCTGGTTGGAGTCATAGCCATGTTTGCATTCTAGCCCTGGCTTGAAAATTTATTTAGGAATTCTAACGATGCATTTTGTTGCACTTTATTATTTGGCAGCGGCTATTTACACTAAGTGAAAATTGCAGCGTTTTCTTAGTGATACGTTATTTACACTAAGTGCAAATAGCGATAGATTCTATATGTAAAAATAGCAGAATTTTCTGCTATTTATGCTAGTACTTATTGCAAATAGTGGCAAATATCTGCGCCTCAGTATTGTAGTACATTATAAAACATTATGCAGTAATAATGTTTTGAGTGTAAATTATCATTTTTATTAAAGTTATTAAATGGATACTGCCTTATTGGGACAATAAAACCCTCCCTACACCTACCCTAACCCTACCCAATACTTCATTTTCAGCTTTTTGATTATTTCCTTAATTTTTATTGAAAATGCATGCCTTACCGATGTGATATAAGATGTGAAAAGGGAGAAGAACGAGTTCGGCAAAAGGTGGAATCGAACTCGGGTCGATCGCGTCAAAAAGTACTTATGCGCTTTTCCGCTTTACCATCTTCGCCACTGCAGCTGTCGTTCAGCAGCAGTCTTTTGCAATGTTGTCTAGCGCAAACACATGTTGGTGGGAGGAGTTAGTGTAAATAGCCTTTGCCAACTCCGTTTATGAGCCATGTTTGGGTTGCGAGTCCCCATCGGTTGAGAACCACTAAATTAGAGTAATAATGTATGTAGTGTTTGCATTTTTTTTTCATCGTGCCAAGTTGAGCATTTTTTCTCACTCTTTCTCATTATCTCTGTCTATCACTCATTTAGGAAGCGAGATCCAGCTACAGGAGGATCCTTACAGACTCGGCACGCAAACTCAACGCTCAGGGCTCTCAGCTGGGAGCCTGCATTGAGAAAGCCAGACCTTACTATGAAGCCCGTAGACTCGCTAAAGAGGTGTGTGTGTGTGTGTGTGTGTGTGTGTGTGTCAGATGAGTTCAAGATGTTTTTGTAGTTTGCTGATTCATTTCCAGTCTCTCATTATTGCGAAAAATTCTCCCGCTGAAGCAGAAAACATTTCTCATTGCAGTGATCATTATGGTGAAAGAGTGAGTGTGCTAATGTGATTAACCCTGATAACACGAGGTGTGATTTGCACATCACTTTTCATTAGCATTTTGCAGCCAATTTCGAATATGTAATTGAACTGATGAAAATCGTTTAGCTGAGGCTATAGAGAGTAATTGAAAACAATTGAACCAACACAGAATTTAAACTTTGACTTGGTCTTCATCGGCCCTCTCATGAAAACTGTAAATAAGTTTGAGTGCAGATGATTAGACAAGCTCAGTAAATGTAGTGGTTGTTTATTTAGATCTCGTTCGCTCTCTCTATCTCTCTCTCTCGGACATATATATGTATATATACACACACACATATATCTGAATATATTAATTCTACCGTTCAAAGGTTTGGGGTCTATAAAAGTTTCTTATGCTCATGTTTTCTGTTTGAATGTATTTTAAAATGTCATTTATTTCTGTGATGCAAAGCTGAATTTTCACCAGCATCATTACTCCAGTCTTCAGTGCCACATAATACTTTAGAAATCAAAAGTTTTGGGTCAGTAATTTTTTTCTTTCTTTATTTGAAAGAAATTAATATTTTTATTCAGTAAGGAATCTAAAGATGTGTTAAATTGATACAAAGTGATAGTAAGGACTTATATTGTTAGAAAAGATTTCTATTTTGGATAAATCCTGTTCTTTTTAACTTTTTATTCATCAAATAATCATGAAAAGGTATCACAGGTTCCAGATTAATAAAAAAACATTAAGCAACACAACAGTTTCCAACGCTGATAATAAATGAGGATCATATCAGCATATTAGAATGCTTTTTTTTTTTTTTTAAAGGATCATGTGACACTGAAGTCTGGAGTAATGATGCTGAAATTTCAGCATTGCATCACAGGAATAAATGATATTTTACAGTATGTTAAAAAAGAAAATGCAGCCTTGGTGAGCTTGAGAAATTTCTGTAAAAAACATTTAAAAAATCTTACTGATCCAAAACTTTTGAAAGGCAGTCTGTGTATATATATATATATATATATGGGAAGGACAGTTAGTCGTGGTGAAGCTGCCCTCGCCAGTTGCCCATAGCTTTTATTGCATCTCTCATCTCGTGTTTGTCATATCATATTACATATTGCTGTGGTGTGTGTGTGTATTAGACAGCTTGCATACAAAATGCCCTCGAAAATGTTGCTTCTTTAAATTGATCTCTTTTAGAGCAGAGCTGCTTCAGCCATACACATTCAGACGGATAGCTCTGGCACGGCATCATGTCTTGTGCTATTGTTTGAGCATGTCGCCATGAGCTTTGCATTTTTAAGACAGAATGTCAAGTTAAAAATAGTCCACATTTTAAAAAAATGTGTCTCGAGACCTTTACGTTCTGTTTTTTTCTTTGCTCTCCGAGCACAAGGATACGTTTTATGTAGCCTCCTCCCTTAGAAACATGTCTGTGTCAAATTAACCCAAAAACCAGCCAAATTATACAGGGCTTCCTTAAGACTGATTAGTCGACTAGTCGTTCAGGCAGCCCACAGTCTGGTAAATTTTGAAAATATGTTTTTTGCACATCCCTAATATTAAAGTGAGATCCAGTGCCTCTAACAGTTTTGAATTCAGTTCTTGTATTTAAGTCTTACACCGTCTGATAGGGTTTGCTGAGAAATATGCCATAGTTTTCTGAAAATGATGTGTGTCTGCTTTTAGTAGTGACCTTACGCTTTAAGAAACCCTTTTATAGGCATATTTTACTCCTCCCAAGTGATTTGAATAAATCTTTATCAGTGAATGTTGTGTAAAATAAAGGCTACATTTACACAGCAGCAGAATTTGGTTGTGAGTCCTGTTTTGAATGCTAAATACACTTATATTCACAAACTTTTCAGTTATAAACAAGAGCGACATCCTCATTTTGTATTCAGCCTTACCTGCTGAGATTTTCAGGTCTCACAACTGAATTTTGAGAGAGAGTTTAATTAGCCTGTGCTGTATGAACCGCAATGAACAGCCAATCTCTTCTGCATGTATGTGTTGCGTTTTCTCAAATGTACTGTTGGTTTATTTAGCTCTGACTTGTGCCTTCCATTTATAGCATAATGTAGTTTCAGTTTTGATAAGACTTTCTGGAGTTGTGCATGTCACCATCTTAGATATTTACTTTTGTTGTTGTCACTAAGTTTACATGTGATATTCATGGCTATCGCAACAATAAAAAAGGGTCTTGGCTTCATATATTCGTTCATACAGACATCATTCGATCCCCTCCAGTAAACTGAGCATTTGAAGAGTCTGCTAGTAAATGCAATTGTCGATGTGAACGTAGCCAAAGTCAGATATCATCCTTGGCGAGGATGCCATATTGCCAGCGAGTTATCCCAATGAAGTATGGCCTGCCATTCTCGGTTCCTGACTTTTATTGATTGGTTTGGGTGTTCTGATCTGTGCACAGCAATTTTCACTTACAGCAAGCCAGGCTTTTTCAGCTAAATGGTTTTCAGATACAGCCTTGTTTGCGGTATGATTGGATGTCAGCTTTACAGTCCTCAACTACCATAGGTCATTACATCCTCATTATGTAAAGTGGATGGTTATGGTTTCTGGAGTGCTATGCAGAGTACATCTCTCTTGTATTTTGTCTTATTACATAAAAAAAAAATATTGCTGTAGAATTGTTATGTTCTTCCATACTAATCCCACATCCTGTAGCTAGTGTTTTATTACACGCATATAACCTGATATAAAGTTTGGAAGGATTTGCAGTGCCCATTCACTTTATGGCTCTCTGTAAGGTCAGCATCCCTTCCTCTGATTGGCTGCATGTTTGCAGAGCTGAGTGATTGATTGCTGTATATTCAATTCAATTCAAGTTTATTTGTATAGCACCTTTTACGATACAATCGTTGCAAAGCAGCTTTACAGGAAATTAAGTTTCTACAATATATTTATATATTGCAGAAACTTAATATATTTAACTTATGGCAAAATTTGGTAATTCTGTATGTTGTCTGAGGGTTGGCATCCTCTGAGGTGTTGAAATATGATGGATGACCTTACCCACAGGCTCAACAGGAGACCCAGAAGGCAGCGCTGAGGTACGAGAGGGCTGTCTCCATGCACACGGCTGCCAGAGAGATGGTTTATGTGGCTGAGCAAGGTTTATTGGCTGACAGGAACACATTGGACCCTACCTGGCAAGAGATGCTAAACCACGCCACAGCCAAGGTACGACACAGTGACTCAGCATCACAGTGACTTAGATAATTACGGCAATAGGCGGTGGCATAAATTTGCTCAAAATCACAAGTGCTCTTAGGTTTACAGCAGGTCTTAATTGCTAAAATCAATCCCTCATCGTCAGAATTATAGGTTTGCCTTGTTAAATCTTAATGTGTTGTCTTTAAATGTGCACAGCTGGTTAGTGTGGATTTTAATGGCAGTGTAGCTTTAATTGTCACAGTGGGAGCAATCAATAAAGCTGATGAATGCACACCTACACTTAAAGATCAAGGTTACATGTCTTCATTTATATTTAATTCAAACCCTGCCAGTAAATTGGAGCAGCACTTCTTCGATGTGAAATCATCCTACAGTTTTTGTTTCCAGTTGGGTTGTCACCTAAACTTCAGTAGTCAATACCAATGCTAGTGAATTTAAGATTCTTGATGCCAATTCCAGTAGCATAGAAAATACTTAAATACTGTTAAACACACTCCATTTTTACAATTATTGCCTCAGGTTTTTCAATAAATCATTCAAGTGAAAGTAGCAAATTAAGTAAACACTGATTCAGGTTTATAAATTAATCATTCAAGTAAACAGTCAGTAATAAAGTACAGAAAAAATGGAATTGACCATTCCCAAAACCTGCCCACCCTTAGTTACTGTTGCTATGATGACCGACAAACAATGCTGCTCTCATACTACACACGTGTTCTCACGCAGTGAAAAATACATCGCAGAGCAAAGAGGAAACTGACAAAACACCGACAGAGAAGACAGAGCAGGTTACTTCTGATATGAAAGAAGGTCTCAGGACCCTCAGCTTTTAAATTGAGTCAAATTTAAAGAAATTCAAACAATAAATACTGTTTTGTGGCTCTTTAATGTGTCGTGATAGATCACTGTATTGCCTCAGTTCAAACACGTGAACCGATCGTCTTTTCATATTTACTTAAAGCACGAAATGAACATGAATAAACATCAGAAAGTGTTTTATTTCAACCGAGGAACACACCATTTTTCAAGTGTAAGTCCACCGAAGTTAATCTGCTCTTCTGTCTGATTTGTTGTTAAGGCTAGAAGAGATACAGCTGCAGCTACTGGGCGATATGCGTATTTACATATTTTCCGAGCCAACAATATCACGTGAAACCTATGAAAATGGTTTTAAAAAGCACATGGCGCCATAGTTTTATCACTTTAGAGTTTTGCAGTGACCATCTTTTTGCAGTAAAGGACCTCTCATAGTTTAATGAGAGGGAAGATGACATGAAGCGACGTGAGGTTAGCTGCATTGAAAACAGATGAGCGCACATGTGCATATAAAGATCCCGATAGGGGCCAAGTTCATGGGATTTTGTCCACAGAATGATAAGAGCATACGTTTTAACATATTATTTTATTATTTAACACTCAGTATTTAACTCAAGCGCTGCAATGCACACAGCGCCGGACATGACAGCAAAACAAGTACTTTAAAGGAATACCTTAGCTTATTACCGTTATCATGGCAGCCAACAACAGCACATCTTAACCCTCCGCACATTTTTATATTTAGTTATATCGAAAAAGTTTCAATTCAGTCGATCTTTTTTACCCCGTTTTAACATGTATTTCTATAGGCCAATTCACACCGCACAGACAAACGCCAACAAACTCCAACAAACAAGTTGGCTCAAGTTGGCCATTGGATTTAGAGAATCTTATGAAAAATAACTGTCATGTTCACACTGCACCAACAGACACTGATTAAGCATGTTCAGTCTGGTGAAAACAAAGTCCAACCAACGCCAACAGGGGTAAAAATATCCGAGTTCTGATTGGTCAGATCGCCTGTCAATCAAGCTCTTTTGCGAATGGAACAAAAATACAAATAACACTACTTAAAGTTTTCAAATTAATCATTCAAGTAAATAGTCAGTAATTAAAAAAGAATTAAGTAACAAATTGCATGCAATAGAATAGCAACAATAGAACAAAGAACTAATTAAGTAAACAATGCTTCAAGTTTTTTAATTAATAATTTGACTAAACAGTCAGTAATAAAAAAAAATATCAAAGAAACAAATTACAACAGAACAAAACATTGGATATGCCTGGTCTTATTGTGAATGATGCATCGGTGCATGTTATTCCAAAGAATAAAATTGTCTTTGTTATCTTTAATCCAAATGTATAAACTTTCTCTGCAATGACTTTTCTCCTGATGTCACTTAGGCCAAATGGCTTTCTGGATAGCCAGATAGTTATTTCAGCAAACTCACATTCAGTCTGGCTCCATTCTGTTTTGTAATGCCCTCTTTTAACAATCAATGCATCACATTACAGAAATAAAATGGGTTGTTCAGGCAATTCATGTTAACTTGAAGCTAACAATTCTTTTTCAATTTACTCTACCATTTTAGTAAACAATCAGTAATAAAATATAGAATAAAGAAACAAATTACCAGTAATAGAACAACTAAAAACAATAGAACAAAAATACAAATAAAGTTAACTGTGAAAGTTTCAGAAACAGCAAAGTAAACACTCAGAAATATATTGGACATTCGCACTGTAGACCAATTGATATTGTTGAATTTTCTTTAACCGTTGGTATCAACTTGATACTGAAGTACTGTACCTTTAACATTCCTGAACGTTATCTCACTCTGTACGTTCAAAGTCCCTTTAAGGCAAGTCATGTTACTCGGTGGCCATCTTTGAAACGCCTCTCGGGCATCCAAGTGCAACTCCTGTCTCTTTGTATGGGGAAACATCAAATTCTCCAAAACTGTTCACTAAGCTTACGATTAAATTTCATATTTGAAATCACCAAAGAAATCTGACAACAACTGTGTCATAAATGTTGTTTCTTTTGCTCAAATAGTGTTATAAAAAGCGTATTTCTCAGGCTAGATCAGCCAGTGCGCATGCGCAGTCCTGAGCGCGCGTCTCAGAGCGCTGACTGTTTCTATAGCAACCAGGACTTCTAATGGCTGCTGCAGCTGACTTTACCGATTAGCGATTGGCTCTTTCGTTCAGAAGGCGGGGCTTCCTGCGATTGAGCGGCCATATTAAGCGTTGCATTTTTCCCCATTCAAAACTATACAAGTGACACGTCTTGGGTATTCTATAGTCTTTAGTACGTTTCTACAAGTTCTTAAGAATACTGTTATTGACTTGTCAAGTCTTTGTACGAATGATACAGCAAGATAAGAGAATAAATTAGATTAAATCTCTGTTGAGAACAGAACAGGATATCACATTTGACATGTTTCTGTTTTCAGGTGAATGAGGCAGAAGAGGAGCGTTTGAGGAGCGAGAGGGAGCACCAGCGTGTCACTCAGCTTTGTCAGGAAGCAGAAGCGCGTGTGCAGACTTTGCAGAAGGCTCTTAAGAGGGTCATTATCAAGTCCAAGCCTTATTTTGAGCTCAAGGCTCAGTTCAACCACATCTTAGAGGTATGTATCAGAGACTGGCCTCTGCTGTAAAGGTATTCAAGGTCCGCTGGCCATATCGATTTAAGTTACAAAATGAAATCCTCTATGAAATGCAAACTAGGGGTGGGCGGAATGAATAGAAACTTGACTTGTAGCATACAAACTATTTTTTTTAGTAAGCCTATTACATTTAGTAGTTTAACTTTTTCTTACATCAGCCAATTAGTGGTTATTGGCCATAACAAAAAAAATTGGGTTGAATTTCAATATTAGTGCATCCCTAAATAATATAAAACTTTTTTCTGATTGGATGATTATCTGGTTACCATAATGTCATTAATATATTTGGTGCATAAACATGACAAATTGTTTGTCTTTTTTTATCTATTGTGCTATGATTATCATCACTCATTAACAGGAGCACAAATCCAAAGTCGTCCAGCTGGAGGAACGGGTGGCGAAGGTGAAGACCCGATATTCTGTCGCCCTCCGCAACCTTGAGCAAATCAGCGAGCAGATCCATGCGCAAAGAGGGCGCATTCGTGCCGCCAGAAAGTGCAACAGAGCCTGTGGGGGGCGGAGCTCTCCGGTGGGGGCAGAGTCTGAGGGTGTAATCCAGGCAGGGGCGTATGGAGGGGTGGTGGCCAATCCTTTAATGGATAATGACTGGGCCGATCAAGAGAAAACCAGGCAGTGGGTGGACAAACACAGGGAGGCGGGGTGGGGCCAGAGAGAGAGGGCGGAGAAGGCAGGGTCAGACTCCATGTCAGTCATCAGCCTGCAAACCATCGCCTCCGACCTGGAGAAATTTGATTCTGTGGAGCACTTGGGCAACATGAGTGATGTCGGAAGTATAATAGGTGAGGAGAAAGAGGCGGAGAGTGAGAGAGGATTTAAGGTCGATGATAGAATAGTAGAGAGAGAGGTCGCAAACCTCTCGAGACAGGATGCAGAGAAAGGTGCCTTAGGAAAGGACAGACAGCAGAGAGATAGAGAGCGAGAGAGCTTTTTGAAGCAGCACCACAGAAGTTTTAGTTTGTGAGGAAACAGGAAATTAGAGTTGCTTGTTACTCCACCCCAATCTTGGAGGGCTAAAGCGTGCCTGCAGGCTTCCAGGCGAGACTCTCAACTGACTACAAATGAATCAGACTGAAAACACTGCATTCTCTTAAAGGGACAGTTCACCCAAAAATGAAAATTCTGTCATTAATTACTCACCCTCATGTCATTCTAAACCCGTAAGACCTTTGTTCATCTTTGGAACACAAATTAAGATATTTTTGATGAAATCCGAGAGCTTTCTGACCCTCCAAAGCAACTGAAATTTTAGGCCCAGAAACATAGTAAGGACATCGGTAAAACAGTCCATGTGACATCAGTGGTTCTTCCGTAATTTTACGAAGCTACGAGAATATTTTTTGTGTGCAAAGAAAACAAAAATAACCCTGAGTTACTGTCATTTGCCATTATCGAGAGTACCACGACGCATGAGTGTGCGTTCCTCTGCACGTAAACAACGCATGTGGTACTCTCTATAATAGCGGAAGACGGTAAATCGGGGGAAAAGAATTGTTAAATAAAGTCATTATTTTTGTTTTCTTTGCACACAAAAAGTATTCTCGTAGCTTTGTAAAATTACAATTGAACCACTGATGTCACATAGACAAGACCGATGTCCTTGCTACCTTTCTGGGCCTTGGAACATGTCAGTTGTGTTGCTGTCTATGGAGGGTCAGAAAGCTCTTGGATTTCATCAAAAATATCTAAATTTGTGTTCCGAAGATGAACAAAGGTCTTACAGGTTTGGAACGACATGAGAGTGAGGAATTAGTGACAGAATTTTCATTTTTGGGTGAAGTGTGTAATTTCAGCGCCCCTTGCGGCACTTAATGGAATTGCAAAAAGATACAGGTTTCCCGAAACACTTTCTGTCATTGTTTAGATGATCCGCCCCAAACCTATGCCATTGGTTGAGCCAGTGTTGTCGTATCAGGCTGGTCTGGACGCTCAAAAAGAGTTTACACGTTTCGCAGAAATTAACATACTAATGGCTTCATTATTGCTGTACATTAAGTTAGGAGAATATCAACAAAAATTCCACACTCCATCTTTAACAGCACTAACTATGGAAGTTGATTGGCCAGCAAAGTTTCCACCTGAGAGTAAAAAAAATAACAACATTTGTCACTGTTAAAGGATTAGTTCACTCCAGAATTAAATTTCCTGATAATTTACTCAACCCCATGTCATCCAAGATGTTCATGTCTTTCTTTCTTCAGTCGAAAAGAAATTAAGGTTTTTGAGGAAAACATTTAGGGCTTTTTCTCCATATAGTAGACTTCAACAAGGACCAATGGGTTGAAGGTGCTAATTGCAGCTTCAAAGGGTCTTGTCTAGCGAAACAATCGGCCAATTTCCTCTAAATAATTTTTTTAACCACAAATGCTTATCTTGCAATATCCCTCTGATGCACGTCCACGACTTCACACATCGCGCATTGCAAAGCTAGTGCAGGACAAGCATTTGTGGATAAAAAGTATGTAAATTATTTATTTATTTATTTTTTAAATGACCGATCATTTTGCTAGATAAGACCGTTTGAAGCTGCATTGAAACTACAATTTGGACCTTCAAACTGTTGGTCCACTATAGTCCATATATGGAGAAAAACCCTGGAATGTTTTCCTCAAAAACCTTAATTTCTTTTTGATTGAAAAAAGTAAGACATGAACATCTTGGATGACATGGGGGTGAGTAAATTATCAAGATGTTTTATTTCTGGAGTGAACTACTCCTTTAAGAGAAATAAAGTCACAATGGGCCTCATTCATTAAACTTTGGTAAATACATGAGTAACTTTGGAGTAATTTGCACATAAAAGGACCTTCCGAAAAACTGTTCTTCAGGTTCACAAATGCTTCAAACCTCAGATTTGATAATAAAACATGAATGAAATGAATCCCACAATTAGCATAAATGAATTACGACTATGCAGCTGTTTTCAATCATTTTTGTTTTATGAATGAAATTTATTTTCATATTTAACTAATTGGTTAACTATATATATTAATTTTGTTATATGTTATATGTCATGACTCCCAACTATTTACGTCAGAGTGGCTTTACGAACAATTTAGACAAAAAATATTTTTGTTCATGTTTAATGAATGAAGCCAATTGTGACATTGTGAGACCTAAAGTTGCAATTATGAGAAAGTCAGATTTGCAAGTTTTGTGATTTTATTTCATGGAATTGCAAGAAATAAAACTGTCGTCTTTATTTTATTTATTTATTTTTATAATTTTTTATTTTATTTTTTTACTTAAAATGGTGGAAACTGGCTTACATAACTAATAGTCCTACCACACGGTTCAAATGAGTGGAAAGCTCCTCCAGGTGTGGTGACTAAGATTCAGACATTATATTGAATACATTTTTGGACATAAGAAATAAGAAAGAGAGGAAGGAGAATATTAACACACCTACACTGATTGGCGTGGCATTATTGTAACACTGCACTATAGCGGAGGGGGTTCAGATGTTCTCGGCAAATTAATGAATAACAATAAGGAGGATGTATTTTAGTCAGTCCACAGGGATTTGTAGTTCTCACGCTCTGATCCTGTCTTTTCTTGGTTACCGTTTCACTGTCGGTCAGGGAACAGGGAAAAAAAGACAGAAAAGACACTTCACACAATACGAGAGAGAGGGAAAACAAGTGAGAAATGGATTGAACGTTGCAGATCAAACTCGCATCTCTTTCTATTACCTCAGACAAGGGAAATGCTCTTACAGTGGAGGTCTATGGGTACAGTTGTACACTTTCCTGATAGGCTTCCATTGTTAGTGTGTAACTTTAAACACTTTTTTTGTTTGTTTAGGAGAATGAAATTCAGCCTGAGGTTTTCTTTTCTGTGGTGATGGTTAATATGACACTGTTCATCTGACTTAACTTGTATGTAACCTGGAATATATATTTTTTATAATATTGCTGTATTTTGTTCTCATCTCCAGGTCTCTCACATCAAGTGTAGATATCTGGAATATTTTGTTTTTAATTTTTATTTGGCTGTCAGTTGGTATTATTTTGTGCAACATGTAACGTTAAGTTCTAGGTCAGGGGTCATCAAACTTGATCCTGGAGGGCCGGTGTCCTGCAGAGTTTAGCTCCAACTTGCCTCAACACACCTGCCTGGAAGTTTCAAGTATACCTGTAAAGACCTTGATTAGCTGCTTCAGGTGTGTTTGATTAGGTTTGGAGCTAAACTCTGCAGGGACACTGGCCCTCCAGGACCGAACTTGGTGACCTCTGTTCTAGGTTATCAATTTGTGGCATTTATGATAGATTTTACTGTACTCTTTTTATTGATTTTTATCTATTTGAGAGATTTTAGGTCAGTCGAGGAACGAAAGAGGGTTTTGTCATGGCAAAAAATGTTTACAAGTTTACAAGTATGTCAGTTCTGCTGGATTTTTACAAGAAAAGTTGAGTAAATAAAACAAAAGTGGAGCGACTGAATGTGTACTTGATGTTAACGGCGTGTTTTGCAGATATACACTTTGAAATCATGTGATATGCTAGCTATTTGAACAAACCATGCTGTGGACAGTACAGTATTATTTGCAAGTTTATATCCTACTCTCCTCCTGATTTTTTTTTGTTTTCGGATTTTAAAAAAAAATGTAGTTGTTGTAGTTTTTGTCCACAAACCTTGTAAATCCATCCTTCCCCCATCATAACCTGTTATGTACAGATTCCTCACCTCTCCTCATAATAAATAGATGATGCTCTGTAAAGTTAATCCAGTATGCTGCTGTCTCTCTCCATTCATTAGGTCACATGAACTCTGTATATACAAGCTGATGTATGATGAATACAATTAATCCTTACGTGACTGATACTGTAACTTATTCTGTAAATGTTAATTTATTGCACAGTTAGAGATATTAAAACTTGAATTGAACAACTATGCTCTTCTTTTTCTTATTTAATCTCACTTGGAGTATGGAAGGTTGTTAATTGCTACTTTGTATCTCCCAATTGTGACTTTATATCACAAGATATGTTTTTATGTCTCACAGTGTAACTATACGTCAAAAATTTGACTTTGTTTCTTGTTTTGCGGCACTGTAACTCATTGTGACTCACAATTGCAAGTTTATTTGTCATAATTGCGACTTTGTCTCAATGAACTAAAAATATGACTTTTTCTTGCAATGTGACTCTATATCTCTCAATGTTTGACTATTTTCTTGTAAGTGCGACTTTATATCCTATAATTGCAACTTTTTCTTGCAAATGCAACATTCAAACTAAAAATCTGACCTTACAGTGTCATTCATCTCTCAATGTTGACATTATTTCTTGTATTTATGACTATTTCTTATAATTTTGACATTGTCTTCCTGCTGTGACTTTGCAATTGTGACTATTTTTATTAATGTGACTTTAAGTGTCACAATGTGACTTTCTCACAATTGTGAAGATTAATTTAAATTTCCACATTATAACAAATAATGTGCCTTTATATCTTGGGATTTGACTGTATCTCTCGATTCCAAATTTATTTCTTCCAAATTATGTTGTTGTTTTTTTCTCATAATTGTGGCTGTCTCCCTGATGTGACTTATAGTGTCGCATGAGAAGTCACAACTGTGAAATATAACTCGCATTGTAATTGTGAATGTCTCCCAGATGTGACTTTATATTTCGCAGTTGTGACTTTGTTTCTAGTAATGTGGCACTATAATTCACATTGTAAGTGTGAATTTATATCTTACAATTGCAAATATTTTTTGAGACAGTGTAACATACAAGAAATCAAGTCGAAATCAATAAATATAAAGCAACATTGTAATTATGACTATTTCTCGTACTTGCGATATTGTCTCACAGTTGTGACTTTATTTCTCATAATTGACCCTTTGCAGGGAGTTTGATTGACAGGTGATCTGACAAATCATTACACAGAATCTGCCATTTTGTCCGACAAACCAGACTGTAGAGTAGATTAACTTCGGTAAACTTGAACTACTGTGATTATTTATGTCTTTCCAAGGTTAAAATAAAATACCTTCTGATGTTCATTCATGTTTATTTTGTGCTTTAAGTAAATCAGGGGTGCAAACTTGTCACCTTTCGGCGAAATTCGCCATTTTCTCCTTGAAATAGGTCATTCACGTTAATCGTGTAGATCTGTAAAAAAAAAATTGAGGGACGGAGGGAGGGGGGGGGGGGGTCGTAGTCGTTGTCGTATCTGCGAGTCATCTGTGTCACATCACCTTTAGAGTTTGTTCCCCCTGTTGGCAAAGGAATAGACCCGCCCTACTCTGCCTCTGATTGGCTTGCCTTAATGTTCTGTCCCTCATCCAACCAATCTCACTCCTGAAGCCTAGCTTAGACGCTGCAGGCAACTGTCCATATATCGGACGGAATGCATTTGTATCGGCTGTAAATTACAGTTGAAATGGTGATTACCGCGTGAGGCTGCTGTTTTATTTTTGTTTGTTTGTTTTGTTTTGCGTGAGGCTGCAGTTGCGATAGCTATGAAGATTGTATGTTAAATAATCGAAACATTAGTTCGCTATCCTTTGCAAAAATGCTCCTCAGTCTCGAGCTTATCATTTGTCTCACATGTCAGAAAGCTATTACTCTGACGATTTGAGAACTGTTCGACCTACAAGTAAAGCATACAGTTTAATGTACAGTAATATTAGTATCACTCAGCTCAAGTGTCAGGCTGTAACAGCCCGTTTCAAGACGGAGAAACACCTCGCGTTTAGCCCTTCAGCTGCTTCAAAAATTTGAGTGCTGAAATGAAGATTTACAGTGGTTTATTTGCCCTGACTAAGTTCATGTAACATCTTAACAACAATCCTTGTTGATTGTAGACCGTAGTTGTCGCTCAAACGTCTTTTAATCATATAAAGGTGTTTATCCTTGAATGGTGCACTGCAAAAAATGCTTTCCTACTTAGAGTTTTTGTTTTATATCTAGTCCAAATATATCTAAAAATTCTTAAATCCAGAAGCATTTTCTAGACAAGTAAAAATGATTCTCGTTTTCAGAAAAAAAAAGTCAAAATTAAGTTAGTTTTTCCTTAAATCAAGCAAAATAATCTGCAAATGGGGTAAACAAAATAATCTTATTTCAAACCGAAAACAAGATTATTTTGACTTTTTACTTATTTTTTTCGGGAAAAAAAAGATTTGATTTAAGAATTAGATATTTGGACTGGAAACAAGACAACAAATGTAAGAAAAGCATTTTCTGCAGTGTGTGACATTTTCTCCCTATAAAGCAGTTTGACTTGCCATTGTATGTGTAATGTGCTTTGTAAATTAACTTGCCGGGGCAAAGCTGATACTTTGTTTGATATACCAGAAGTAACCTGCTCTGTCTTGTCTGTCGGTGCGTTGTCAGTTTTCTCTTTGCTCCACATTGTGTTTTCACTGCGTGAGAACATGATGTGTAGCGTGAGAGCAGCATGGCTTGTCGGACATAGCAACAGTAACTAAGAGGGGGCAGGTCTTTGCGAAGCTTCAACTGTGACTTTTTTCAACTGTGAAATTTTCATTTTAATTATGGCCTTATTTCTCATTACAGTTGTGACTTTATGTCTTGCAGTTGCCTCTTTGTTTCTAGTAATGTGACACTCACTCTTATTGTGACTGTCTCAGAATTGCATTTAATTCTTGAAATTGCAACATTATAACTAAAAATACAACCTATCTTCTACAATGTGACTATATCTCTAAATTCCATTTTTATAGTAATTATTTCTGGTAGTTATGAAATTATTTCTCATCTTTGCGACTTTAAATCACTCAATGTGACTTTTTCATACTCTAAACTTTATCCCACATTTCAATTGTTTTGGCTTCCATATCAGAGAGGTTTTACTTGATACAACAAGATTATGCACATTTTCTAATGAAAACGAGAAGTGCACTTGCTCTCGCGCCACCACAAAGCAAGGGGGGTCCTGGGTGGTTGCTAAGGCATCGCTATGTAGTTGCTATGACATCTTGTGGGCTTGTTAGATTTGCTAACCCAGCGTATGAGCATTAGTACCAGTTACGCTTGGTTTAACAAACACCACTAATTACCATCTATACTGAAAATGTCTCAATAGCTTGGTAATTGTAATCAAGAAGAATGGCGAGTTCCCAGGTTTTCTCAGGTATTTTAGGCTGAATGTTGAACCGAGAGCAGTGGGGCACTCCAGCTACCTGAAATCAATCAGATGTGCTGGAGAACAGGACTTCCATAATGAAAAGAGAAAGAGAGGGGGAGATTATCCTCAGTCTTTAATTATTCAACAATGATATAAATATCGAGCAGAGAACTCATAGAAACCGGCCGCTGGGGAGAGAAAGGAGTGTGTGAGGACTAGAGCAAAGGATGAATGTGATGTAAAATGCGATAATTGTCATGTTGAAAGGGCAGTGAAAGGGAAGGTGAGGGCAGTTTAAGGTGAGAGACTAATTTCTCTGACTGCAGTGAGTGAAGGTGACATTAGGTGTGGGAGTTTGTGAAAGAGACAGCCGAGCTTGAACTGAAAGATGAGGTGTCACCGGCAGCATCTGTAACCAGAGCTACTCCTGCACAGTGTTTTTTTCTCTCTCTCTCTCTTTCTGGTTTTCATTATGTCGAAATTTCTCACTCAGGGCTATGTGACTCACTGATTCCACTGCTGGGATACCTTAGGGGAAACACATCAGAAAATGCATTATTTTGATTGTCAATTTGGAAAGGTACATTACAGACTGGAACGAGCCTTGTTCCTTCATGAAGTTCATACATCAGAACTCATTTATAGATGTAGCATTCTTATCATTGATGCAGCTTTTGTTTGTTAAAGAGTTGCAGCATTTACTTGTGTTAAGAAAATAGAAAGTGTTTTACATGTTTTTGAAAGAAGTCATCAAGGCTGCATTTAATTGGCAAAAAGTACAGGAAAAACAGCAATATTGTAAAATAGTATTACAATTTAAAATAACTGTTTTCAATTGTAATATATTTTAAAATGTAATTCATTTCTGAATTTTCAGCATCATTACTTCAGTCTTCAGTGTCACATGATCCTTCAGAATTCATTCTAATATGTTTATTTGCTGCTCAAGAAACATTTATTATTAATAATATTATGTTAATTATAATATGTATTTTAACTAAAAGAATTATAAAACAGTTTCAGGTCAAGTATTGCAATGCCGTGCTACAAGATGGTGCATTCACAGCTTGACACGTGCTGTCCGCTGGCCTCTTACGCTTCACAGACCGGCTGAGTTTGTCCCGGGATCAGAACTCAAGTGTCACACGGGAGCAGATCCCAGGTGAGGTAGTTGTGATTTCACTGATCTTACCTGTCTATGAACAACCTTGGGATAGACTGACCAGTGGAGGGCTTTGTTCTGAGCTGAAGGAAAAGAGAGTGTGAGATCAAGACAGTTCTGATGAATAGAATTGATCCAGAAATAGAGAGAGCGTAAACAGTTGGCCTTGTTAGGAAAGATTTATCTGAAGTCTGGGTTTAAAAAACTGACCCAGACAGAATTTAGAAGATGCAATCCTATCTGTCTAGCTGTCTATCTATCGTTCTATCTTTCTGTCTCTCTATCTATCCATATATCTATTGATCTATCATTCTGTTACTCTACACTGTAAAAAAAAAAAAAAGTTGGGCTACCTTAAAATTTTAAGTCAACCAGCTAAAGCAGATTTTTGAGTTTTCTCAACTTATTTTTTAGGAAATTTCTCAACTTTTTGTTGTATAAACTTAAAACAAGAAGTTGAGAAAACTCAAAAATCTGCTGAAGCTGGTTGCCTTAAATTTTTTTTTTTACAGTGTATCTATCTATATATATACAGTATATATGTTTATATGCTGTGTATATATATATATATATATATATATGTGTGTGTATTTATGTATATCCTTGGCAGATATATATATATATATATCATTTACAAACTAGATTTTTAACATTCTGAATGTTATTCTTCTCATAATCTTGTCCCCAGATATGTCTCTTCCAGTGTAAATCTGTAAATCAGTTTTCCCCTCAACCCCAAACCAAATTTTATCATCCACTGGTCAAAACTGTATAAATCGAACCACTTAGAAAAGTAATAGCACACATCAAGCCGCACGATTTGAGATATGATTCATATCTGTACTAGCGCATATGGTACAGGATGAGTTAAGCTTGTTACAGCAAGCACCAATAATTGCTTCAAATTAATACTTCAAATTATTCATAGCCACGTAAACCAATACTGCACAGAGAGATACATTTGGCTCTTCCAAATGAATGGTAATAGGCCTACTGGTGTGTGGAAACAGCACCTCTTGTGTGAATGCACATCCCCTACAGTGAAACTATAGTGCTTATGGACTGATGTAAATTATTTGCCTCCACTGCATGCCATTGTATATGTAAATGAGAGCTCCTTGAAAGTGGCTGCACAAAAACATTTGCAGCGGGGAATAATGAAGTGCTCCCTATCCTACTGTACTCCTCTGTTTGCGCTCAGCAAGGACAATCTATTGTCATGAGTATGACAGCGTCTGTATGAGTAATTACTGCAGCCCACTGCACACTGTCCAATTTCCCTTCCGTCTAATGCGAGAGCACAGAACTAATGCTCAGAAGAGTTTGAGAGTGATCCTTTGATGAAATGAGATGTGGCAGTGGTTTGGCTTTACGTATGGCCATCCATTTGATTACTCTGGTGCACCGTCAGTGGTTGCAAATATGAAAATTGCGTTGCATTTCTTCCCAGCAAATCAGAAAGTTTTAAAGGTCATTATTGACTTTGTGGGAAAGAGACTGCTGAGGTGTTGACATCCTAATGGACTAGGTCTATAATTAAATGTTTGCACCCTCACTCACATGATAAATGCTGCTCTCATCGAATAGTGAGATATCATTTTCAACCAGCATGACTCATCCTCTCGGCTTCCACTGCCAAGAACAGAGACAGGATTTAGCGCAGCACTCTCACAGAGGAACTCTTCCATTCCCAAGCTCGAAACAAGAAACTGGGAGTTAACTTTTTATTTCGTCAAGGAAATACAAAAAGAGCATAGCTGTTTGGTCATTACATTGATTTGTAGGCCAATCCGGAAGGCTAATTCACCACTGGTTCCCTTGGGAATTTCTTATAGGTTTTTAAGAATAGTTTTAGGATTAGAAGTAAAAAAGGTGTGTTGAAAAGACTTTGAATTAGTTTCTTTTTTTATTTTATTTTGAAGCATTTGCTGGAAAAAGACTTGCAGTGTCTTCATATGCTAATATGGAATTTATGTTGTAGAACAAAACATCTCTTCAAAACAATAGAAGCCACAGCCATAATTTTATTTATAAATTGTAAATTGCCATTCCCAAAACCCACTGACAATTCCTTAGAGAATCCAAGGCTCAAAAATGCTAATTTCCAACTGGGTAATAGGACAACAAACTGAACAGCTTTAGTTGTAGGTATAGGCTTTGGTTTTGATGCTTTGCTGTTGTCACATAACACAGCCTTGGCAGAAATAATCAATTGTATAATTCATTATGCAAATACATTAATGAAAGAAGACCAGTGCAAATCTCCATGCAAATATACATATGTACACTGTTAAAAAAATGTAAATAAAACTGATTATTGAATTACATTTTACTAATTTCATGTTTTTCTACTTCAAAATGTAATGTTTGATTCAATGTGAAGCTGCTTGTTTCTTTGTTATTGTGTGTGAAATTTAGAAATGTACAATTTCTGAATAAAAATTGTTTCTACACCAAAATATGTGTGTGTGTGTGTGTGTGTGTGTGTGTGAAAAATATTACATATTTAATTTTAATAAATGTATTCAATAGATTTAATAAAACAGTTTGAGCTTTAAAATCATGCAGCAGCAGAAGTAAAACAGAATGCTTCAATATCAACTTCAAGCCAAATACAACAGTTTTCTAACAAGTCTTGCAACCAGAAGTATCTGCAAAATGTAATAATAAATTTGTAGAAGTTCATGAGTGAACTCATTTACAACACAGCTGCAAAAAATATATAGATATTTGAAATAAAGTAATTTAATATACAATGCCCTCCACTAATATTGGCACCCTTGATAAATGTGAGAAAAGGTGTCTGTGAAAATAAATCTGCATTGTTTATCCTTTTGATCTTTCACTCGAAAAATTCACAAAATTCTAACCTATCATTGAAGTAAAACAATTGAAAGTGGGGAGAAAATCTCATGATGAAATAAATGTTTTTCTCCAATGAATGTTGGCCACAATTATTGGCACCCCTAGAAATTCTTATGAGTAAAATATCTCTGAAGTATATTCCCATTCATATTTACATTTTTTAGCACACCAGGGTGACTAGGAGCATGAAATTGTCCAGCCACGACTTTCTGTTCCACAGGATTATAAATATGAGGAACACAAAGGCCAAATTCCCTTAATCATCCATCACAATGAGAAAAAACAAAAAATATATTTCTGATGTGCAGCAAAAGATAATTGAGCTTCACAAATTAGTGAAGTGGTTTTAAGAAAAGAGCTAGAGCAGTGAAAATTCCCATTTCCACCATCAGGGCAATAATTAAGAATTTCCAATCAACATAAAATGTTACGAATCTGTCTGGAAGAGGACGTGTGTCTATATCGTCCTAATGCACTGTGAGGAGGAGAGTTTGAGTGGCTAAAGACTCTCCAAGGAACACAGCTGGAGAATTGTAGAAAATAGTTGAGTCTCGGGGGCAGAAAACCAAAAAAAAAATTGTCAAACAGCACCTACATCACCACATGTTGTTTGGGAGGGTTTCAAGAAAAATTCTCCTCACTCATCCCAAAATAATCTCCAGCATATTCAGATATCAGACACGACTGGAACTTCAAATGGGACTGGCTTCTATGGTCAGATGAAACTAAAAACTGAGCTTTTTAGCAGCAAACACTCAAGATGGGTTTGGTGCACACAGGGATAAAAAGTACCCCATGTGTACAATGAAATATACTGCTGTATTTTTAATGTTGTGGGCCTATATTTCTGCTGGAGGTCCTGGACATTGTTTTAGACACATGGCATCATGGATTCTATCAAATACAAACAGATAAAAAAATCAATAAGTGACTGACTCTGTTAGAAATCTTATAATGGGCCATGTTTGGATCTTACAACCGTACAATAATCCAAATACAAACCTCAAAAACAACACAAAAATGGGTCACTGGGCACAAAACCAAGCTTCTGCTATGATCATTTCAGTTCCCTGACCTGAACCCTGTAGAAAATGAGTGAGGTGAACTGAAGAGAAGAAGTACTAACATGGAGCTGTGAATCTGAAGGATCTGGAGAGATTCTGGATGAAGAAATGGTCTCTGATCTCTTATCAGGTGTTCTCCAAACTCTTCAGGCATTATAGGAGAAAACTCAGAGCTGTTACCCTGGGAAAATGACGTTGCAATAATTGGGTGCCAATAATTGTGGCCATCATGAACTAGAGAAAGCATTTATTTCACAATGAGATTTTCTCCCCACTTTCAATTGTTTTACTTCAATGATAGGTTGGAATTTTGTGAATTTTTTGAATGAAAGATAAAAAGGATAAACAATGCAGATTTATTTTCACAGCCGCCTTTGCTCATATTTACCAAGGGTGCCAATATTAGTGGAGGACACTGTATATCCTCAAATGTCAAATTATTGAGTGCAAAGAATAGATATTTGTGCTAAAATCTCTTCTATTTGTTCATACATTGCTTCAAAAGTGGAGGCTAAAAATTTGGAGCAAGAGCTAAAGGCCAGACCAGGGGAAATGTGATGGTTAACAAAATAAAAAGTCAATGAGTGAATATGTAAATTATATTTTAAATAAGCTATTAAGCAGCACATAATAGCAGTTAATAGCTTGAGCTGATTTTCCAGTAGGGAATACAATGCTGCCTTGAAGAATGAGTAGTCATCCAGAAAGTGACAATTGAAGCACCAACCCAGCTTAAGTCAGCCTAAGATGTTTTGCTAGTCATAACTGGTTTATGGTCTCCTGACCTGGACAAGCCATGGTGTTCAACTGGACTCCCAACTAAAAAGTGCTATAAAACCAGCCAAAAGACTAAGCCAGCACATCAGCTTCGTTCCTCACAAAATAATCAAGATGCTCCAGTCGACGAATAAATATAATACAGTGACAGAATGACTACATACATCAAAGTGACACTTCACTAGAAGAGGAGATCTGGAGACCACGGGCTTCCATTGGCTCATCCACCCTGCGCAGGGAGGAGGTCTGCACTATTTATCTGGGATATGAGCACACCATCCGTCTTTCCGTCAGCCAATGAGCGCTTTAATTCCCCCTCTATTCACCGGCGGTGTCTTCATGAGCGGACTGCACACTACAGACTGCAGATGAGAGAGAGGCGCACTGCCCTGTAACGTCGCGAGCGAGCGAGGGACAGTAACGTTACCGAGAGCGCGAGGAAAGAGAGGCGAGCCGTCGTCGTCCGTGTGTAGCTACCGTGTTTCTTTTTTTTTTGCCGATATTACATCATATATATTCAGTCCTGACTGGCCACAGAGGATACTCTCATGAGCCGTTTAATTGCCATCGATATTTGGTATTTATTTTTTTACCTGCAAGTATTTTAGGCGACGGAATCATGGCAAGTACGCTAGCGTCTGATGTTCGTACGATTTGCGAAAAACGACAGTCCGTCGGACGTTTGTAAACAATAGTGTGTGAACGTTTACATCTAACACAGCTTCTGTCTTTCTTTTTTTGCGTGTGCGCTTTATTAAATGTGTTGTCAGTCGTTGTAATCGAGCAATACATTTACGCGAAGCACAACTGTATATCTTGTTCTCTAATTACAATTTTTTTTTAAATTGTAAAACATTCGACTGTTATTTAATCACACGAATATATATATAAAAGCAATTGTGCAAGGTTAATCTCGCACACAAGCGACGCACGCAATATTAATCGTACAAGAGCAATTTCACGCGCACGGAGGCAGTTGCATGGCGGTTGAAGTTTAATACGAAGCTGTGCGTAGTGAACGCCTAGCGCGAGCAATTAAAAGAGCATATTTCTTTACCTGTCGTCTTACTAGTGCGCACACGTTCACACGCACACACACGTTGGCTATAAGCATCCCTCAAGGACCATCTCCACAGACCGTTCCCAGAAGAGCCTGCACGACGCAGTAAGTAGCCTAATATAATTGTGTGCAGTAATTGTTCTCGTCAGGGGTCTCATCTACCTTACAGTGAAACAATTTAATTGAATGTGTCATTATGAGGTTTCTTAGCAGTTTTGAGGCATGGCACAGAAGCTGTGCTCAGAAACACCAGCTCAGCTGCTGTAGAGTAGAAATCCCACTAAAACATCGTTTCATTGGGCCCTGCAGCGTAGTAGACAGTAGGCAGGTTGACCTGGAGTGTATTTGAGCGCTTGTGTTCTCAGTCTTGTGTTTGAATGGTCGCTGTCCGCGGTGCTGAAACAGATGACGGCTGATGTAGAGCAGTGCTTCTTGATCCGGGTCCTGGAGGAGCCCCAGTACTGAACATTTTGGAGGAATGCTCCAAGACCTAAAATGAGAACAGTATTTTTTTTTTTTTAAAGTTACCTTATTATTTTCTGCAGATAAATGGCATATTTAAAATGCAATACATATAATTGTACTGCTAGAAAACAAAAACTGATGATGATGTGAATTGAAAACGTTTTGTTTTTGTACTGAGCTCTTTGCGCTTTTTTTTCACATTTTTGGCTTCTAAATAAAATATATATTTTTAAGAAATCTGCTACCATTATGTGTGCAAGCTCCTCTCCTTGTTGAACTTTGGTATTGTTTTTTGGGTCTCGTGCACCAAAGTAATTTTTATGTACTAACTCCTTTAAGTATTTGGCGTGGACATTCTTTTTTTCCACTGTAAAATATTATATTTTATAAATGTATTAATAAGTCTTAATTACCTTGTGATTTAAAGATATATTTTTAAATTAGATTTAAGACATCATGCATAGGCTATTTTGCAGTGAAATATTTGAAAAAAAGAAAGAAATTAAATTCCCTGTGTGATCCATCAAAAATGTATTTTAACATTTTTTGTTTTAATTATTAGTATTATTTAAATATTTATGATGTTTAGTTAATAGTAAATATCACCAATAATTACATTTGGAAGTATAACGACTGAAATAGTATTTTCTTGTAAAACACACTCCAATGAGTGTTTACAACTTTTTTGCAGTGTGGGTGATTATGTGGGCTTCCATTGTCTGCTGTCTTGTTATCAGTACATTTTGCAGTAATTTTGCAGCTTAAATATGTTGGTGTATTAACATTATATAATTTAACAACATAAAATTAAGAAACGCAAATTGTGTAGTCCCTAAAAGGACATAATGTAATGAAACAACCTTCCTTGCTGTATTTCTTTATGTTGAGATTAGGATAACGAAGACATGAATGCCAAAATGTGTATTTTTCAGGAACAGGGTTGAGAAGCACTTATAGTTCAGTATTTCTTGATCCAGGTCTTGGAGGGCCTCAACACTACACGGTTTGGATAAAATGCCTGTTTTCATTGATCGGTTCATCTGTAAAATGCTATATGAAGTGAAATGAGTGTGTCAAATAAAGGAGACATCCAAACTGTGCAGTGTTGAGGGTCCTGCAGAAGGAACCCTGGAAAAAAATGGCTGAGGAACACTGGAAAAAAGAGAGGCAGATGAAGAGGCGAGGGTGGGGTTGAGTGGTTTTGATTGTTGTTTTTGTTGTGAATATTGACGTGTAACATAATCTGGGGTATTGTGCTACAGTTGTTGTATATTTGATTGAAATGCATGTTATGCATGAGTGTCAGTCTGTGTTTCATGCATTGTAAAGAGTGACAATGTGCAGTTGTTATCTAAAGAAACAATTTTTATCTGATTTGACTTTTAAAATTAAGTGTATTGTTGCGACTGAATATTTAGTCATATTAAATAATATTTTTTTACTTGAATTAGACCAATTGATTTAGATATTACAACACGAGGCACATCTTCAGCATAACATTTTTACAAATCATTTTTATAGTTTTGTTTAGGTGGGCAATTCTGAATTTAAATGCCACACTGTTAATAATAAAGATTCTTTATTGGCATTGATGGTTCCATAAAGAACCTTTAACATCCATGGAACATTTCCATTCCACAAAAGGTTCTTTATAGTGGAAAAAGGTTGTTTAAAACTCTGAGGAAAAAGATGGATCTTTTAGAATGTTCATTGAAAGGTTATTTGAATAAATGGCATCCCTCCGAATTAAAATAAATAAATAAATAAAACATCCTTTTGGAACCTTTATTTTTAAGAGTGGAGTTTTGTTGAATTTTTGTATGTATTCTTGCAAGTAGTAGAAAACTCTTACATTTAATGAATCATTAATATATTGTAAAGTGATTTGTTTATTATAGAGCTAAGTAACAGAAACATAAAGGTCCTTATAAAGGGCAGGACCGTGCTTTGGCTTGGCAACAGCTTCATTTCTTCTTGGATGGCTGTTGAACACGTCCTGAACTGTGTGAAGTGTGAAATTACACTATTTAAGAGGGTAATTCTTTGAGTAATGAAGCGATGTGTCAACTTCAAGACGAGTGGGAAAATAAAGAGGGAAAGAAGTCTGCAATACTGATGGTCCTGTAAAATCTAACATTCCTGGGCTGTTAGTCAACAATCTTGTTGAATCATGAGCCCTAATGATCTTCATAAGATATAGTATCTCATACAATTAGAGATCCACAACCAAGTGGGTTTGGTTTTCTCCAACATAAGCCTGTCTGGATGTAGGTAATAGGGTGAAAGGTCACTCATCACGCCACATTACTATAGGTTTTGTGCTCCTCATATTCTGGCTTTACACACATTTTTTGAGTTGCAGCTGTGTAAAACCCTCCTTTGAGAAGCATAGCTTTGTATATTCTTCTGGGTCAAAGAGGTGCCGATTCAATTCTGTGAGTTTTATTTAAGCCGTACTTTTGTGGCATTTAGCAATTATGTTGTGAAGGCTGTCTCTGTCAGTAAGTGCCAACTTTCAGCCGCTTTTCCATTTCACTGATGCCGTTGGTGCATGTCTGGCATATTGTTATTTCTGAGATGTTCTCCTTGACATTTTAAGTCACTTGATAGCTTTGTGACTGATGCACCTGTAATTTAAGCTTAGGTTATTCAGCCTCACTGGCACTATGTTATGTGCCTGGTATTGCTTTAAAGGCTCACATATCAAAATGCTAACAGTCAGATCTCCTTTATAGCTGACACATACTGCAGAGTGACAGTCAACCTAGTATGTGACTCACCTTTACAGCTCCATTTAGGTTTTCAGTGTTAAATGACCATCTTTGTATCCATTTCGCCCAGTATGTGTATACTACTGCACATTTCATGCATATATGTGTGCATGAGAGTGAATTCTTTACTCACATTTGTGTTTGGATGGTGTATCTTTCTGGTAATATGAGGAATTTATCTCTCAGTCGAGGTATTTTTATTGCAGTCTGTCTTTATGCAGGTGTAGAGTGTCTGGAAGCGTAAATGGGGTTAATTGGCATTTCCGTTGCGTACTACTTATGTGTTCATCAGCAAGATAAACCCCCTTGGGGCCAGAGAGTCAGTTAACGAACTCTCTTAATTAGAGGAATGTTGAATAATAAAGTTTTTTATCATGTCCATGTGGATCTGCTGATGGAATGCTATATTTATGCATATAGATCAAGAGACTCAAAACAATACATATTCAGTTAGAGTAGAATAGATACAGATATTAAACTTGCATTAGACAGACAGACAGACAGACAGACAGACAGGCACACAGACAGACAGATAGATAGACAGACAGACAGACAGACAGACAGACAGACAGACAGACAGACAGACAGACAGATAGATAGATAGATAAATAGACAGACAGACAGACAGAGAGATAGATAGATAGATAGATAGATAGATAGATAGATAGATAGATAGATAGATAGATAGATAGATAGATAGAAACAGACATTGATTAGGACAAACACTGAATGCTTATATGGTTCATTCTACAATCTGTTTAAACAAGAAGAAGCTGCCCCGCATGTTAATTACTGTAATTGTTTGAAGTGTCCACAGTGTATTTGCCCAATGGTCAAACATTTTGTTTAGATTCTCGCATAGTTTGTGGAAAAGATCATGGCCTGTCGAAGCATGTACACAGTGTCTGCTATTAATGTGAACGTGAAACAGTGTTCGCAAACCGCACCGTTTTCAGATGGGAATTGATTTTATTTTATTGGCTGGATCATTAAATGTGTGCATAAGGAGCCTGGTGGTTGGAGGCGAAGGGTTGAATTTAAGAGGGGTTCATAGTATCATCTGAAAAGGAAAGTCGTTTCAGATTCAGAGGCAGACGAGCATGTTATTACATATTGATAGAAGTTTACAAAGGCAAACAATTTTTTTATTATGAATAATGTGCAACAGTGAATCATGCACAATACGACCAAGAATGTGCATGAAAAAGTAAATGGTGTCCATTTGGATTTTGTGTTGACTTAAAGCACATTTTGTGTTGCCTCAAATTTTGGAAGCGTTCGTGAGTGAAATGCCACCAACACAACCGTGACCTCTCAACAATTCACCATAATTCAAAGTACAAACATTGAAGCCAGCGGGGCAGCAACTAGGTTAATGTGAGTTTAGTCAAAGGGTTTTAGGTGGAAAATATCTGAATATGCTCCCACACACCTTCTCAGTTTGCAACACTAGTTTTGCTCAGTTGAATCATTTTCCAGGCCTCTGCGGTCCAGTACAGACCCCCCCCCCCACGATTGATTCCCAGGACATAGGGTCAAGCTGCCCTCTTTTAAGGCCCCTTCACACCAAGAATGATAACTATATGAATAAATTCTAAATTTAAAAGAATAGTAGAGTTTGCACCATGTCTACTGTAAAACGATAACGATATATAGGAACAATATCATTGGGATCACTTTCAGAACCATTTTATTTCCAGCTGATGAATGATAAAACACTGAAAGCTAATCAGAATTAGGAACTTGGGCATTTAAAAAAGCAGATGAAATTGCGGCGGCAATACAGCAAACGGTGAAAACATAAAACGCAAAATTACCTCAAGTATCCAGCGCTAGTTTCAACAACATTTTCTTGCCTCTTTAGAAGTTGCAGTGAAAAAGACTGTTGTTTTTATTCTACTAGATTAACTACATTGGCTAAATTCAGTGTTAGATTTGATAGATAACACTAGCTAGATTTAATGTTTAGATGCGCTCGAAATGTATAATGCTGAGGACATCTGCTGTTTAAATCCATGTAAATACAACAAGAACAGCGAAAACCAAAACGGATTCTGACTCATAAGGAGGTATGAATAACATTTGTACTCAAAAGCAAAACTCTCTAAGCTGAGTGACAGATTCTCCCAACTCCTTTCGTCTTTGTAGAATCTCATGTATACAAAAGCATCTGTTTTTCCTTTGGTGTCTTTGCAAAACGTAAAGCAGCAGCAGGTCAAATACATCCACCTTCGTTATTTTAAAACTGCAGCGCACAAGCTCAGAATAAACAGACAGTTATCATTATCTGGTGTGGACGCAAATATAAATATCATTATAGTTATAGTTGTCATTATCATTCTTGGTTTGAACAGGCCTTTACTTACCCACACTGCCTTGAAGATATCAGCTGAAATGGGAAGTCATTTCAAAGGTGGAGCAAGATATTACATTTTGAATAAACATTACAAAGACAAATACACAATAAGTCCAGAAGTGTCCATTAAAGTTGGTGTTGGTGCTGATTGCCATTCAAAAAAGTTCCACCAGTCTAGTCAATTCTGACTGGCTGTCAATATTTTTATCGTTCATGAGCTATAAAAAAAAATTGTTCTAAAAATGAGTTCAATGATTTCATCTGCTATTCTCATAGAATTAGAATGATTATTACAACTTTATAGTTACCATTATCATCTTTGGTGTGAACAAAACGTTTAGCCACTGAGTTAGACATGCTCCCTCTTTCTCAAGCCGTTGAGACCATTAAAGTCAGATAGCAGTAGCACATCTTCTCATTTTTGCAGAAGTTGTCAAAAGCTATATCATGAATGACTGACAGACAGAAAGCGCCTCAAAGTCTTCTGACTGGCTAAACAAAGATTCCATCCACACATTCTTGTAGAGACTAAGGCTGTCTGAGTGATATTTCCAGACACCTAATTCACTGAGATTAGTCAAACAACGACATTTCCTTCCTGATATTTCAAATAAATCACTTAGAACTGCTTCAAGAAAGTAGTATTCCAAGCATAGACTTCAGCGTAGGTATTACTTAAAGTGACGCGGCGCTCTTGACTTATATGCAGATTTACACACTGAACGATTGGCCGACTCCTGCGGGAGACACAAGCTGTGCTGACTGACAAGACGGAACACTGGAAGAGGACACTTCGCCAGGCCATCCACCCTGTGTGATTGCTGACTAAAGCCAGGTGAAGAAAGGCTGAAATAACTCCCCGGATCAAGAGCCGCTTCAGCTAACATGGCCATTACAGTGGCGCTTTAACTTGAAGAAAGCCTCGCTGATGGACAGGCTAATCAACTTGTTCCTCACCTATTTGGTTTGAGGTTTGTAACCGTTGCAGAGAGGTGCGGCAAGCGTTCAAATTGCTGGAGTCTTGACAGATTGAACCACGTTATGGGTTGCCACGCGCAGCCGGCAGGTAAATGCACTTCCTTGAGTGACACGCGAGGTCAGGACAATGAGTCCTGAGAGGATGAGGAACAGACAGTGCTGCGATGAGTTCTACACCTTTGTACTTTCTCGCCCGCCCACTCTGATTTCACTGACACAGACTGTAATGCCTCATCCTGATGTGCTTTCTCGATTTCGATTTGTTGCTCTGTTATATCACATTCAGATTGACTGATACCTCCAGGGTTGCGTCTGTTCGGACAGATGTCCAACAGGCCTCATCGATGCTCCTTATATCACTAGACATGATTTGAGGAAGCCCTACAGGAGAATGCAGTTGATGCAACCCATGCTGATTTTGTTTTCCCGTTATTCTGTGTGAGCTCTCACTCTCAGTGTGATGTTTGGAAGCTTGACACTGGCGATAAACTGCTCTCACTATCGCACCAGCGCTGAACCTGCCTGCCGCAGGGAGGAGGAGCAACTTAATGCATCAATGGTGCTTTGAAATCCAGAGGGTCAACTACCGAAGCCCATTCTTAGCCTTTCCCAGCGGTAATTTGTATTGCGAGCTCGGCTCGAACACTCTATTGAGAGGCTAATATGATTCATATCAATGCTCTAATCCCATCCCTCATCGCCTTCCGTCTCTATTTCCTCTTCCACTATCTCTTGTATCCCGAGTCCAGTCGCCGTTTCCTTCCTCTCCTTGTCTTTCTCCAGACCTGGCGTCTAGGATTTGTAGATAGTGACTGCAAAAATAGTCTATTTCAATGTGGCATATTGATTTTTTATTTTTTTAAAGACGGACAGTGTGAGCACATGAAAGCAGTGCTCTGTCTGTATGTTTGATCAACCTTTTCTGTCAAAGACAAGTCTTTACACAAGCCTGTGGATTTTGGCTTTAGTATATGGGGGAATAATTATTTTCTGGTTTTGGACTAGAAAAGCATCCAAATATGTTATAAATAGGAGGAAAGTGAGCACTCTATAATATTAAATTCAAAAATCAATGGTAAGGAACAGCTTTAGTGGCAGAATTGATTGGAGTCTATCAACTGTATTCAGTGCTTGGATGCAGTTTAAAGCGATGGAGCCGTTTCTGGTGCACAGGTCAGAGAAAGCCATTTCAGCTCAATTTTGGCTGTCCTCTGAGAGTGGAGAAGAGGATGTTGTTAGGAAACCGTCCATCAGCACTGAACCTTTACTCTAGCAGCGGTCTAGTAACTGCCAGAGTGAGAGCACTTTGTCACATCAGCAGTTGATCAAACACAAAGTTCCTCTGTAGTCTACAACAACACATTTTAGATCCACACTTTCAATGCAATCACAATAAAACAATTTTTTTTATATATTCTGAGGACATTTTGAGTTGTTCTTGCCCATACAAAATCCGCTGCCATAAATGCTGTTTTGAGTGTTTGCCAGGGCAATGCTAAGTTGTTGCCAAGGTGTTTCTTTTGCATTCTGGGAGTTCTATGCAGCTGTTAACATACTATGAATGTTTTTGTGCATTTTTGTGTGGTTGCTAGGGTGTTCTGTCGGTTGTCAGGGCATTGCCCTGTTGCTGTGCAGTTGTTGTTTCGGTGTTGCTAGTTGTTCTGGGTTTTGTCAAGACATTATTATTTTACTATGCAGTTGCTAACTGTATTATGCATGCTTCTGTGGTTGCTAGGGTGCTATTAGTGTGTTCTTGTTGATTTGCAAGGCATTGTCATGTTGTTGTGCAGTTGTTCAGGTGTTCAGGGTGTTGCTAGTGTGTTTTAGGAAGTTTTCAAGACATTGTTCATTGCTATGCAGTTACTATGACATTCTGAGTGGTTGCTGGGGTGTTATGATTGGTTTCTAAGCCATTGCCATGTTGCTGTGCAGTTGTTAAGGTGTTCTGCTTGGTTGTTAGTGTGTTACTAGTGTGTTCTGGGTTTTGTCAAAGCATTATTATGTTGCTATGCAGTTGCTAATGTAATATGATTATTTTTTTGTTCATATGTGGTTGTTAGGGTGCTGCTAGTGTGTTTTAGGGGGTTGTCAAGATATGCAGATGTATTGTGAATGTTTTTGTGGTTGCTAGGGTGTCATCAGTGCGTTCTGTTTGGTTGCCAAGGCATTGGCATGTTGCTATGTAGTTGCTATGGTGTTTTGGGTGGTTGCTAGTGTGTTGCAAGTAGTTTGGGAGGTTGTCAAGACATTATTATGTTGTGTGCATTGCTACAATATGATGTTTTATTAACAAGGATCGGGAGGAGCACGATCTGATAATCAAGCAATTTGGCACAGGTGTAACTCGTTAAGCTAACCATCCTAACTAGCACAATAACCTACCTATGTTCAATGCCAGTTTTCCGGCATCCCTCCTCCACCCCAACTTGTCACTCCTAATCTATTTTTATCCCATACTAGGAATAGGGGGAGTTCTCTGGGTTCGGGCTATATTACGGGCTCAGAGCCCTCCCCCAGGACAGCACGCCAAAATATGCTTACTATTTGCTATCAGATTAGATGTAAGGGTGAACTCATGAAACAATGTTGTGTGCATTGCTATGCAATTGCTAGGGTGTCCTGGCTGGTTGCTAGGGTGTTCTGGTTGGTTGCCAAAGCATTGCCCTGTTGCTGTGCAGTTGTTAAGGTGTTCTGGGTTTTGTCAAGACATTATTAGGCTGCTGTGCAGTTGCTAACTGTATTATGCATGTTTTTGTGGTTGCTAGGGCTTTTTTACTGATTCTGTTTGATTTGCAAGGCATTGGCATGTTGCTGTGCAGTTGTTAAGGTGTTCTGGGTGTTGCTAGTGTGTTTTGGGAAGTTGTCAAGACATGGCGTTCTGTGGTTGCTAGGGTGTTCTGCTTGGTTTCTAAGACATTGTCCTGTTGCTGTGCAGTTGTTAAGGTGTTCTGCATGGTTGTTAGGGTGTTGCTAATGTGTTCTGGGTTTTGTCAAGACATCATAATGTTGCTATGTAGTTGCTAACGTATTATGATTTTTTTTGTGCATGGTTGTTAGGGTGTTTCTAGTGTGTTTTATGGGGTTGTCAAGACATGCAGTTGTTCACTGTATTGTGAATGTTTTTGTGGTTGCTAGGGTGTACTGTTGTCAAAAGTACCGACCGCAATACCATTTGGTACTGACATTTTTAAAACGTCTATTTCCTGCTAAGATTGAGCAGATTTGTTAAACAGCACCGATTGGTCATTGTGTTCACGCACTCAACAGAACGTGAAGCGATGATCATTGAAGCCAATCACAGACGTATCTGTTGAGTGCATGAACACATGACCAATCAGCTCTGTTTAAGAATCTGCTCAACAGCGCTCAAATCTTAGCGGGAAATGGACGTTTTTAAAATTTCAGTACTGAATGGTATCGCGGTCGGTACTTTTGACAACACTACTAGGGTGTCATCAGTGCATTCTGTTTGGTTGTCAATGCATTTCCATGTTGCTTTGTAGTTGCTATGGTGCTTTGTATAGTTGCTGGGGTATTCTCAGTGTATTTTGGGGGTTGTCAAGACATTAATGTTGCTTGCTTTGCTACAACACAATGTTCATTGCTATGCGATTGCTATGGTGTTCTGGATGATTGCCAAGTAATTGCTCTGTTGCTGTGCAGTTATTAAGGTGTTCTGCATGGTTGCTATTGTGTTATGAGTTTTTTGTTGTTGACATTATGTTGCTATGCAGTTGCTAACATATTATGATTTTTTTTGTGAATTGCTACAGTATGTGATGTAGGTGGTTATTAGGGTGTTGCTAGTGTGTTCTGGGTTTGTCAAGACATTACTTTGTTGTGTGCATTGCTGTAATAAAATTGCTAGGGTGTTCTGGTTGGCAGAGCTAGGTAGTAACTGATTACATGTAATCTGGATGACGTAATTAGATTCCAAAAATTAAGTACTTGTAATTAGAGTAAGTTACATTTTAAAATACTCGTAATCAGACTACAGTTACTTTTTTATGGATTACATGATTACATATTATTCACACAATAGCAATAAATTATTCATAATTCATTGATTCTCCCTAATTTCTCTTTTTCATCTTCTAAATTTTCCTTTCTAAAATAGCCTACCGATTATATACATATGGGCCTGGTTTCACAGACAGGGCTTAGACTAAGCCAGGATTAGGCCATAGATAAATGAAGACATTTAAGTAATTTTTTTTATAAAAGTGCCTTAGAAAAAACATTGCTGGTGTCCATCTTGAGACAAAACATATATTTTAAGATCAATCAGTACAAGTTGCTTTCGGTTGAAACAGCTTTGACTTTAAAATGCGTTGTGATAACATCTGGGTTGTGCTGTTCTGTTGTAAGTAATCTTAATGATTCCTAAATGCATCTACTTTCAGAAGGCCAAATAAAGTGCTTTTGCTTTCGCAGAGAAACACAGCTTCTCCCTGACATGACTGCATCAACACTACTGCGGTTACTGAAACCACGCCTTCTTTCTTTGCGTGAACATTTGGGCGGCATTACGCAAATATTTCCACATCGTGACGTAGACATGTGGGGGCGTGTTTGAATGAGCCATTTTAGGGGGGCGTGGCAGAGTCTTAACTTTGATAAAGAATATCTCTTTGGTTTTGAGACTTTAGTCTTTTCAACTTCAGGGATCTTATCTATGCACAATCAGCTTGTAACACTCCAAAGAGAAAGCAAAACTTGAAATCGCATCATATGACCCCTTTAATTGCGAGTTCAGCAAGCAGTTTTTGAGATTTCAGGATTCCCCCATTCTTTAAGATAGGTCTTGTACGAGCTGCCCGGAGGTGTTGCAAATATGGCCGCCGAGTGAAGAGACTTTCCTCAAAAGGGAGTTTGTTTTAAAAAAATTTTTTTTTAAATAAATTAATTAAAATAAAAAAGTAATTTTTTTTTTTTTTATGATTTAATGAATTGTCAGCTTTTCATTAAACTCACAACCCCCGGCAGTTCCTTTATGAACCCTATTGGGAAACCTTGATGTAATATAATGTTTAATGCACTTCATGTTGTAAATTACAATGAATGGAACAAGATTTCTTACTCTTTGCATTTTTACATCATTATGGTACAAACAAAAAAGGGTCCTCCTATCCGACGTTCAACAGTTTTCCAGATTTTAATAGAGTTAGCCACAACAGGACCAAATGTATAATTATCCCCTTTTTTTCCTGTGCCAGAAAATAAAATATCTTAAAGTCTATTTGGTTTAACCTTGTCAGGTGAGTGAAATTCTTGAGAGCGTGCTCCATACAGTGCAGAACAATTAACATTACCATAGACAGTACCATTACATACTTACAGACTTATACAGATGACAATGTGCAATATACACATACATATACTCAGTACACACAGTGTAATATTAGACATACTTACAGTTATCAATACACATTATACACCGTATGTACACATTCTACATTATGTACACATATACACACAATAATATGCCGAGGTGCAGCAGATTATATATAAAATGGATAAGCAAGATAATGCTATTTAAATCAATGTGATAAACGAGTTAAATAAAAAGTAATCTAAAAGTAATCCAAAAGTAATCTGATTATATTACCTAAAATGTGTAATGTAACAGATTACGTTACTGACTACAATTTTTGTCATGTAATCTGGAATCAGTAACGGATTACAATTTGTAAGTAATCTACCCAGCTCTGCTGGTTGGTTACCAAATGTTACTATGCAATTGTTGTGATGTTTTGGTGCATATCCCTGTTGCTGTGCAGTTGTTAAGGTGCTCTAGGTGGTTGTTAGGGTGTTGTTAGTAGGGTTGGGAAACCTGGTACCAATATGGCACCCGTACCTATGTAACCGGTATCAGAACGCAGGTTTCGGTGCCTCATTTCGGTGCCATGCCTGAGCGATCGATTGAAATATTTGTCCTTTGTTTCTCCGAAACAGACGTAAGAAGCATCATCACCGTGTTGTGCCGAATTCTGCACCCTGCCAGATTATGCACCCCCTAGTATTGGTAGGTTTAGGAGTAGGTGTGGGGGAGGGGTTAGGATTAGGGGTGGGGTTGGGATTAAGCAATCAGGTAGCGATTTCAACGAGGGGATGCATAATCTGGCAGGGGTGCAGATTTCGGCACAACACCGGCACCACACGTGAAAAATAATTTCCCGACTGAGAAAATGCACGTGAACTCAAGTCGGAAAGCTCTAATAATACAAGTAACACGAGTGTGCTGTTTTCACATTCCGACTTAAAAGCACAACTCGGGAAATGAGAGCATCTGAGAAGCGTGTGAATGCAGTAATTACACTTGCTCTGACGGCAGCAGGTAGCCTTCCATTAACTAGCTAAGATAAACATGCTTAAATTAAAATGCCTAAAGCTAAACTTCTTTTGTATTCACGTTTTTAAACCTGTTGTCCAAAAAAGAGAACATTATAACCTTTTTAGTCCACAACACCATTTAAATGCTTCCTTTTGTGATCTGATGTAGCCTCTTGTCACAGAATGAGGCAGACAATATCAAAGTCTCTTTAAGACAAGTCATGTCACTCGGCGGCCATCTTTGAAACGCCTCTCGGGCATCCAAGAGCAGCTCCTATCACTTTGTATCAGGAAACATCAAATTCTCCAAAACTTGTAACTAAGCTTACGATTAAATTTCATATTTGAAATCACCAATGAAATCGGACAACAACTGTGTCATAAATGTTGTTTCTTTTGCTCAAATAGCGTTATAAAAAGCTTATTTCTCAGGCTAGATCAGCCAGTGCGCATGCACAGTCCTGAGCGCGCGTCTCAGAGCGTTCACTGTTTCTATAGCAACCGGGACTTATAACGGCAGCTGCAGTGACGCGCTGACTTTAACGATTAGCGATTGGCTCTTTCATTCAGAAGGCGGGGCTTCCTGCGATTGAGCGGCCATATTAAGCGTTGCATTTTTTCCCATTCAAAACTATACAAGTGACATGTCTTGGGTATTCTATAGTCTTTGACAATATGTTCCATAGGCTGCTAATACATAGATTAGCAATGGATTATAAATAGGCTATACTTAATTATTATGAAAATACCATATTCCATAAATACCAATACATATTCCATAAGAAATACCATAAATACCAATACATCATTCAAAACATTTATATCTTCTGTTTACTCAGTTACAGCCATAGCAATGCCTTGGGGATTTCCTGGAGCTTCATGAGTCTTCTGTGACTGGATATGTGAATTTTCTGTGCGAGGGCGCCCTCTGGCGTCCAGTATAAATGAAAAAGACATCATGTGTTTAGAGCTAATGGCCAATCCATTTATTAATTGGTAATTTTTATTTTTTATTATTTGTTTTATAAATATCGGTTCAGGCACCGGGACCATTTTAAAAGTATCGATTTGGCACCGGTATCGAAAAAAAAACAAATGATACCCAGCCCTAGTTGTTAGTGATTTGGCAGGTTGTCAAGACATTATATTACTATGCCGTTGCTAATGTATTCTGAATGTTTTTGTGCATATGCTCGGGTGTTCTGGTTGGTTGCAAAGGCATTGCCATGTTGCTGTGCAGTTGTTAAGGTGTTCTGCATGGTTGCTAAGATGTTGCTAGTGTGTTTTGGGGGTTGTCAAGACATTACCATGTTTTGTGCATTGTTGTGCAGTTGATAGGGTGTTCTGAGTGGTTGCTAGGGTGTTCTGGTTGGTTGTCAAGCCATTGCCCTGTTGCTGTGCAGTTGTTAGGGTGTTCTAGGTGGTTGTTAGGGTGTTGCTATTGTGTTCTGGCTTTTGTCAAGACAATATGTTACTACACTCTAAAAAATACTGGATTGTTTCAACCCAACTTTGGGTCAAATATGGACTAACCCAACTTTTGGGTTAAAAATGTAATGTAAAAATGTAACCCAACAGCTGGGTTAGTCCATATTTGACCCAAAGTTGGGTTGAAACAACCCAGTATTTTTTAGAGTGTATGCAGTTGCTAACATATGAATGTTTTTGTGGTCGCTAGGGTCTTATTAGTGTGTTCTGATTGGTTGCTAAGGCACTATGCAGTTGCTATGTGTATTGCTAGGGTGTTCTGGTTGGTTGCCAAGCATTGCCCTGTTGCTGTGCAGTTGTTAAGGGGTTCTGGGTGGTTGTCAGGGTGTTGCTATTGTGTTCTGGGTTTTGTCAAGACATTATGTTACTATGCAGTTGCTAACTATATTATAACTTTTTTTTTGGTTGCTAGGACATTATTAGTGTGTTCTGGTTGGTTGCCAAGGCACTGCCATGTTCGTATGAAGTTGCTAGGTGTTTTGGGAGGTTGCTAGGGTGTTGCTATTTTGTGAAGACGTTATTATGTTCTATGCAGTTGCTAACATATGAATGTTTTTGTGCACTGCTATGTGGTTGCTAAGACATTATTATGCTGTTATGCAGTTTCTATGTGTATCATAAATGTTTTTGTGGTTGCTAGGGTGTTTCTAGTGTGTTGTGGGAGGTTGTTGAGATATTGCTATGTTGCTATGCATGTCCCCCCTTTTCTGCAAATACATTTAATCATATAAATTTAGAGTAAATTTAGTTTTATTCTTAAATCAAGGGGGACAACTCCAATGGGGTAAGAAAATAAACATCTGTAAACAAGTATTTTTATGTTTTATTAAACATTTTTATATATAATTTATATTTTATATTTTATTAATATCAATGATTTATAATTTTCAGCACCTCAGGTTAACCCATCTTACTATAAGAATGTTTTTACCGGAGAACAAAACAAAAATAGTAATTAAGAATTTTTTTGTGGCGTAGGGGTTTGTTTAAATCCCTAACACTATGTATTAACCATAGTAATAGTCATGCTTTCCTTAGCAGACACGGACTAATGACATATTACCAGGGTTTTGCCGCCTGTTTAGTGTCTTTCATTAGTATGCCTAGCCCGTGAGACATGTAGTGTGGTGATGTGCTCTCTTATCAGGCCCTTACACAGGGACTCTAACGTTTGTTCAGCATTGTTCCTTTAAAATGGCTGATAATAGGCTTTTCTGTGTGTTTTGTAAAACTACGGTATGATTAATGGCCAGCTGTTGCATTGGACGTTGACTCTGTGGCCAGGTTTTCTCTAACATTATGCTAACATTATGGTTTTGAAGCTTTAGATGTGGGCACGTTTTGAAAAGATAATGGTGTTTGTGTCCTAAGCCAGATTTGCACAAGAGGGAAGGAGAGAGAGAATGAGAGAGAGAGAGAGCTGGCAATCGATGGTAAACCCAAGACCAGATGGAGATAAGAAGCAGCAGGAGAGAGAGAGAGAGAGAGAGAGAAACTCAGGAATCACAAGGCTCAGATTTAGCCTACATTCAGTAGTAAAGGATGGATAGTATAACCTGAAATCACCTGTGGTTACCAGACAATTGTGTAGTACCAGCAAACGGCTTATAAAAAATAGAAAATATTGACTTACTTAAAAATGTCTTACGTAAAAATTGTCTTACGTAAAAACGTAAAAAAAAGTTTGCGTGAGCGTTTGGCTTGGTGTAAAAAATATCATTATACAATACTGTTCAGCAGTTAGTTTTTTTCGAGGTTGCATTTATTTAATAAAAAATACAGTAAAACAGTAATATTGTGAAATATTGCCTTTTAAAATAACCATTGTCTGTTTCAATATTATTTTTTAAATGTAATTTATTTCTGTGATGGCAAAGCAAAATTTTCAGCAGTCATTATTCCACTCTTTGTAGAAAATGTGATACTTTTTTTAAGAATAGAAAGTTCAAAAGATCAGAATTTATTAGAAATAGAAATGTTTTTAACATTATAAATGTCTTTACTGTTATTCGAGAGTAATTAAATCCATCCTTGCTGAATAAAAGTATTAATTTCTTTAAAAGTAAAAATCTTACTTAGTCTTGATAAATATTAAAGCAACGGTCAAAATAAAGTCAAAGAAAAATACATGTGTGCATGAAAGAGGGAATAACTGACAGGTTTGGTCAAGCTTAGACAAAAGGGACACCTTAAACACTGCTGACTAAAGTATTTTACTCTATATTTCTATGGCCTTTCGCCCAAGTATTGACCAACCATAATGTTAGAGGATATAGATTGTGGCAACGATCTCATAGGTACTTTGTAGTCTGAATGAACTTGCTATTTAATTGTTACAATAGTTGGCTCGAAATGACTGTGGGTGTGATAGACCAGCTGAGGGTAAGAAAAGGAGGAAGTGAGGGAGGAAGTGACTAAGCTAATAAATCCAGCACTGAGCAAATCAGCCACTGAGTTAATAGGGAGATTTATTAGCCTGGTTTAAGTGTTAAAAACATCACTGCAAATAGAAGCTTTGCAGCCGTTTTCAGTGTTCAGAACCAACAGAAACAACTATAATTTGCAAGTTTTGCTTTCATGAAATTATTACAATTCAAAAACAGATTCAAACCTATTCTATCAACAATATCTGTGACATGCTATCATTTTGTTTCATCCCTCAGAAATCAAGTCTTTGAGGCAATAACAGTATTATTTTGGTATTATTTGTCTGATATTGTACTATTATAGTATATAAGAGTATAGTATGATGTATTTGTTTTGAATGAGCTTTTACTTTTATATTTTCAGTTTTCATTTTAGTCATTTTGTTATGTGCTTTTTTCATTTGTATTTTTTAAGCATATCTGTTTAGTTTTATTTGTATTTCAGTTTTAGTTTAGTCATTTTAATAAGCTTTATTTCAGTTAGGCAGCATTTTTAGTTTTCATTTTAGTTTAAGTTTTCCATCTAATATTTATATTTTATTTTACTTTAGTTTTATTTTAGTTAAAAGGAAATATTCTTAATAGTTTTAGTTAACAATAACTACACTGATTCCAAAGTACAATGGTAAGGTTATTTTTTTCAATGAAAGTAATTATATGAATTTATCTATACAAAAATGTGTTATTTGAGCTTTGAAGTTGTCTAAATCATTTTTTTTGGGACTACTGATTTAGGCAGATACACTTCTAGTTATATAAACAATGTTTTTTGCATGCCTTTGCAACATTAGTAAGCTATTCTATCACACTTCTTGTTATATGGTGCATACATGTTTTAGTTTTGTAGATATGCTTTCAAAAATGTGTATATTTTAGAATTTATGTTGTTGCAATTTCCCAGAACACCTATTTCAGTCATGTCTGTCAGGTTGGGACTTTTCATGCATTATACCCCCCCCCAAACAGCCCAGAGGTGCTTCTGTCAAACTGCTGCCTGGGTTTTGCTTTAAACGTCTGAAGTGAATTCATTGAAGACCGCATTTGATGCACTCTCCAAATTCTTATTATCATTGGCTGGAGGCCTAATTTGACCAGAATGCATTAGCCCCAGTTTGCTGTGTGCTTTGAGTGTGTACTTTTCCCCTTATCACAGGTTTTGTTTGTTGGCTCATGTTTGTGTGTACACGTAAATGTGTGCATCGATCACAACAAAGTCTCCGCATGCCACCGTTCTCTCCGCGCATTTGAGTGGCTCCCACTCGTCATTTTCATCACACACAATAGCCCTGATGGCATTGCCGTGGTTTTTAAAGCCGACTGGAGCTGCCGCATTCATGCCTTTGTATGCATCGGCGCGCTTTCCACTGCAGCGATATGAATACAGTACTGCCTGCCCAAAGCCTTTCTGGCCCTCACGGGATTGAGTTGAGGTACAATACATTCCAGGTGGCCTTTTAAAGCCCAGTGGTGGAGGAGATGAAGTTTTCCTCACATCTGGCCTCAGGACTCTTAAATCAGGCAGCAGGGGCTCGGGCGGATTGTGGAGTTCCTTCAAAGGCCTCCTTGAAGGACTTGCCACCTGCTGGAGAGAGAAGTGAAGAGGACTGTTGCTTTTATTCGGACTCACTCGGCTAGATGAAGGACTGGTGGAGTGAAGAGAAAGGTCAGGAATGAGGATCTTCATGTACGACCAAAATCTCTGTCAACACCATGTAACTTAAAACTCTCAAAGACAAGTCAAGGAGACCCAGGAGCACTTATTGTCAATGTTAATGTGATACTTTTGTTTTTCATCGACTCTTTGAATTAAACCAAGGGTGTCCTGTCCTGCTTATTGAGGGCCATGTTCTTGCAGAGTTTATTTCCAACTTGTCTTAACACACCTGTCTGGAAGTTTCTAGTAATACTGATGATCTAGGCTGGATCTAAAATCCCTATATAGTCGGCAAAAAAACAAAAAAAGTGTGTAAAAAGAGTCCAAATTCACAGTATTCCTAAACAGTAGGCAAAAAGGACGTCCATGGATGACCTGCTATTTCCAGTTAGATTCTGAAGTGAGCATCCAGTGGACACACATTACTGTCCCATGAGGCCATGGGAGAAGATTTGTGAATGGCAGTGAAGCGACACAACTGATGCTGTAGGTCACATGACAATGGCAACATTGCGAATGTTGTATCTGGATAACATTCATGCTACACACATTCATACTACATAGAACGTACTTATTTAATGGTTGTGAAGTAATTACACCTACTCTATCCTGTAAACTGTATCCCAATTTAGGGGCTGCATCGTTCGAGGCTGTTGACATCAGAGGCCACACATTTGAAGGCAGTAAAGGTCGAACCAAGTTTACAAGTGTAATGTAAAACAGCATTTTTCTCAAAAAACAAAAACCTGCCGTCATGGGTGCACAATGAATCTTTGGGTAGTATGGGCTCCAAAGGATCCATTCGTTGTATCCTTAATTGGGAAACAAACAATGTATTTCAAGGCATTTGAAGGGGCCTTTGAATTGGGACAGCCTTTGTTGCAATGCTATATATCTTTGCATAGCCAGACCTTCAGACAGACGGCAGAAGGTCTAGGAAACTTGGCTGCTTTGAATGCCAAGGCCTGCCCAAGAGGCCATATGACTGACAGGTAAATCAACCAATCACGTTTTGTTTTGTGCTGCCTCATGTTTATGGGCGTGGAAATGTTGCCACAATAGCAGATGGTGTAAAACTCTTGGACGTTTTTAAAGAGTCTATGCTGCAAACTTAACATATTTCACATACTTTTAAAAATCTAGCGTTTAGTTGATCCTGATAAGTGCTCATCATCACAGCTGTAAACACAACGACTTTATTTTTCCATGAGGGGGTTTTGCACCATGACATCTTCTTTTCTAGGCAGAACGTTAAAGAATGCGGCACACAAATCTCTTGGAAATCCTGTATAATTCAACTAATCAGATGATGACTTTGAAACTCCTGAAGATTTTCCAACTTTGTGTGACGCAGCCCTTGATTAGCTGGTTTCAGTTGTGTTTAATTAGGCCTGAAGCTGAACTCTGCAGTATAAAGAATTGGTCACCCTTGAATCAATCAGGCTATTTTTTTGCTGCTGTACCTTTAAGAAATGCCTCCTTCGGATGTGAATTGAGCAATAGAGCTTCAGTCGAGCTGTGAGTTAGCTGTCAAGTCCTATATAGTTGTTAACGCCCCCATCCCACCCTCTTTGCAAAGCATGCATCATCGTGGCAGGATAATAAAACAATCTAAGCCGAAATGTGCCGCTCAAACTGTAAAGGTCAGATTGAAATGATCACTATCTTGTTAAAAGAAAACTTCAGCCGCACTTTCCTGGTGCTAACGTCCTTCAGAAGGATATGCAGAGCCGCAGGTGATGACACACAGCCCAAGCACAATGTTTGATGGATTTGGAGGTTTTCGGCTGTGAAATGGAGTGACAGTGGTATTCTGTGACCAAAGTGACTACCTGAAATTTTCAGTGGTTCAGGGTGTACATGCTGTTTGAAGGCAAACCGAGTCGTACCATTGTACCAACAGAGTGTTATGGCAATTTATAACTATTTTATATTTTGGTGACTTGTTGGCAAATTCGTATGAATTTAATTTAGAATGTCTTGTTTGCAAATTTTCATAAAATCTGCTTATGTTCCATGGATGTTTAGGTTTACCAATTTAGAAAAAAATCACCAACTAATAAAATAGTTCTGTTTTTTCATAAGAACTCCAGTAAACCCTCATGCATTTATAACATTATTATCCAAACTATTTATAACATGAAATGTGGGACATTGTGTGTTTGGAGAGTGAGACAAACCCTCTTTTATGCCCCCAAAAAGGCATATTATTCATATATACACTGACCTCAGTTCAACTTAACCAGGTATACTCTGCTATAGCAGCCTGCACATTTAAATGAAGTCACTGACATTCTTTTCTTGGCAAACATCCTTCCTTTTGATGCAAATGAGGCTCATTATAGAATGTGCATGATTCACAAACATCAGCACTATTTTCCTGTAAATGGGGGCTTTTTGGAAGGGATGTTTGTGTAGATTTTTCTAGTAATCATGGCAGCAGTAATTGCAGCCAGACAAAGGTTTTTTTAAAGTATTTTAAATGTCCTGTATAAGAACCTCAACTCTTGGAGTGAAAAACTTTACCATTCAGCCATCGTCTGGGTGTATTTCCATTCACAGGGTGCAAATGTCCAGTCCAAACTGCGATCAGCTCTCATTTTGTGGGTGTGTTTGTTGCATTTGCATAATTCCTTCAGTAAATCAGGTGGCAAAACAATGCAGCACATGCATATAAACAATATTATCAGTGGGCGCAGTGTTTCACAGTTTCACATTCTTAATTCCCCCGTGACCCGTTGCTCTTTTCCGTGCAGTCACAATGAATGGAGCTATAAAGCACCATAGAAGTATCATAAAAGTGGTCTTTATGACTTGTGTGCTATAGTCCTAGTCTTCTGAAGCCATACGATAGCTTTGTGTGAGCCGTTCACTGCATCCTTTTAATGAAGAAGTCTCTTGCATAGACTTTTGAATTGTGATATAAAGTCTGGTCCAGTTTGCAGGTTTTTCTGGCCAAGAACCGCCCACTTAGACAGGAAGAGACCGCCTGACAGAATGACAGATGGACTTGGTGATCAGTCATGTTGTCCATCCACAAGTACCGATTATTTAACACAAATAAGTTGTTATATACAGTACAGTTCTGTGGATATCTAGATTATTGACTACTCTGGTTATTTTTAAAAGATCTGATACCTTTAACCAGGCAAATTGATGGATTATCGTTTTCCTTAAATGCTTGAAAGTGCCTTCTCAGTCTGAACACATCTCTGTATCCAAATGGTTTTAAGAAATTGTGTGCATTTACTCCCGGAAATAGCGTAGATACCGTCTAATCAGATTGAGCCAGCACTTGCCAGTTTTGTGTGCAGTGTGCATTAGACAGTCATTGAGCGGACTGTGGGCGTGCCGTCTGAGCCTGAGACTAAATGAAGAATAACCAGAATAACCATCTGTTCATCACATCCATTCTACTACAGCATGAACGTTTGACTGCCAACCTTGACGGTATTTTCAGGCTCTTCTGACGCAAAGAATTGTAAGACATTTCATTTCGGCCTTTTTAAGGCAACATTGCATGTGTCATTCATGGAAGTCAATCCCATTGTGATTATCTCAATGAAAAAAAAAATCATACAAGATGCTGGACAAGTAGAGAGAAATGTTGGCTCATGTACTGTAGTTGCATTTCTATTTAAAAATCACTATATATATTTGTGTTTTATCTATGTTTATGCTTAGTACTTACTGCACTGTTATTAGCTTAGCAACATGCTAACATCAGACTCTTTTAGAAAAGAGACACTATAAAGGGAAGGACACAGACAAATCACAGAAAAAATTAAAATTGGAGACATCATAATGCTGAATATGTCAACAGTGGGATTGGAAATCCCATCTTTAAAATGCAAATAATCTTTTTGATAGCAACTATGACTGTTTGTTTACTCTGTTGCAAGCATGAGAACTGCATGAAGCATGACTTTTTTTGGCCTGAAAACAGTTTCTTAACATTCTTTGATTAAAATCCTCTGGTGCTCTTTGGTCAAATTTGAAAATTCTGTTTTGAATTTTTAAGAATCACAGCTTCATCTGAATGGTACTAAACTTGGTGACTTTTATGGCATTTGGAATGTGAACACAAAACAATTGAGGGCTTGATTCGAGTAGGCTAAGAGGTCGTAAAAAAATAGTCACACTTGTGGTCTTCGGTCAAAAATGACCAACCATAGGAAATTAATGGGAAATTGACAAAAACACAATCTACAAATCTGCCACAATGCAGAAAAAAGTACACAGCAATGATGGGGTGAAACTCTAAAACATCAAGAGTGCAAAACCAACACAGCCACTCACACGCACACACACGCGCGTATATACGCACACACACAACTGGTGTCTTGATTATGTCATTCTGTTCACCTGTGTATCGTTAATCTCGTCTGCTCCTTTGTTTTGCTTGTGTATATATTCCATCAGTCTCTGTCTGGCCTTTGTCGTGGATTGATTTAAGTTTAGTGTGTGTGGTTGCGTTCTCTCCTGGTGATTCTCCTGTCTTATGTGTTTGAAGTTAGAATTAAAGGACTGTTATTGTTACTCCGTCATTGTGCGTGTCTCTACAGCCACAATACCACAACAGAAATAAAGTTTAATTATAATTTTTATATCAGTAAGTCTCGAGTAATATGTCAGTAAATTAATAGATTTTAGATTTTTTTTATAATTAATAGAAAAATTTACTTTAAAGTAAAACTACTTGTGTGTTAAGAAACAGTCATAAAAGTGTGCTTTATTTACGTTCACTCAAGTGGCCTTTTATTTCATTAATATTATATTATCTGCGTTTTTTTTTATATAACTTTAAAATGTGAAGTATGCTACAAATGTACGTTCATTAAAATTAAGTACACAAGTACATTTTTCACAAGGGTTGTTACAATTTTTGATTTGAAACAAATGATTGAAACACAATCTTGACATTTAAGCAGGTAGAAGCTGTGTATTCACATGCACAGAAAATAGCATTTCAGAGGTCTCAAGTCTCAAGTTTCAGAGGTGTCACCAAGATGGCCGCTGAGTAAACATGGTGCTTCACATGAGGATCACTATTTCTCGTGGTGCATGTGTCGAGTTGTTTATGTAGAACATTCAGTCCAGTCAATCACAAAGCTAATGTAAATGACAGTTAGGATGCCTTAGATGGAAGCTGCTTATGTAGACAGTAGACAACACTTTAGATTGTGTTTTCTATGCATGGTAGCACATTTTAGAAACTCCTGTTGTAATTTGAACAGTGTGCAGTTCTTGTTGAATAAATTAATTACCAGATATGTCAGAGAGATGTGGAAGGAAAGCAGGACACTGTCACGCCCCTGTGTTAATATGTGTGTGGTGTCGTGAGGCTCCAGGCTTTAGTCTTTTATGAGACACTCTGTCAATAAGCCGTCTGTTACACCTCACACTCATGCCTCATGGCATTGATTGAGGAATTACAACGTCGCATCTTCTCTCTCTCTTTGCTGCCGGTGGCCTGCGTCTCTGATATATGTAGGCGTGTATCACAGCATGGGTTTGCATGTGTCCTGTTGCATTTCACTCGTGCGACTCGATGGGAGTCAGTGTATGTTTGTGTCTCACTGTCTCCTAGAGTGTCTTTGTGCTTCATGTCTCTCCAAGCAAGTTTTTTCCATTTTTTGGCACTACAGTATATGAACTGCTCCATGTGTCATGAAGCAGACCCCCCCCCCCATCTTAGTCATAATGTACTTTCAATTTTATGATGACTCAGTCAGGAGGTTTCTAAAAATAAGTCTGCGTGATATAGGTTTGTGATAGTATATTATTTACTTTAATTATGTGCTCTCATCGTATATTCCATACAGAAAATAAATTTGAAAACTGTTTGAGCTTAAACAGCACTCGGTCAGAATTTTCTGAAAATCTAAATGTAAAAGTAAATGTTGGACCTTCATATGGTTTAGTTATAAATGTGATTAAAAACATTTCCTGAATACATCGTTTAAATGAAAGTAATTCACACACACACGCACACACACACACACACGCACACACACACACACACAAAATTAATTTGAATATTATATATACATTTTCATAATATAACAGCCTGGAATTTATGTGAAATTTTATTGAAAATTCAGTTACAAAATATATGAGAACCAATCAGTGGTATTTTAATATTACTTTAGAATTACTTTATAAGATTTATTAATTATAATTAATTGTATTTATTTATAACATTTATTACTATTTTGAATTTAATATTTTCAGTTTTCATTTTAATATCAGTATACATTTAGTGATTTTATGTGCTTTTGTATTCATTTTTTTTAGATATTTCTATTTAGCTTAAATATATTTTTATTCAAGCTTTAGTAATTTTAGTACTTCAATGTAAATTTGTTTAATTTCTCATTTTCATTGAAGTTTTTTTAAGTTTTCATTTTCATTGTAAATTTGTATTTTATTTGTTTTCAGCTTTATTTCAATGATTGTTAATCATTTTAATTTTAGCTACACAATAACAATCCTGGATCCAGTGGGCTTTGGCATCATTATTGTGTCAAAATGTGTTATATTTAAATATATTTGTGACTGCATATGGCGTTTTTTTGGAGCTTGGCCTTTGCGTGGCATTTGCTTTTATTTCCATCTCCTTTTTTGTTCCATAGAAGAAAGTGATACCATTTTTACTGCGTGAATGTGAATAAATAATGACAAAATTTTCATTTTTTGGGTGAAATATCCCTTAGGAAACCTGATGAAGACATACTAGAAACCCATCCTGTGGGCCAGTGTCTGATGCCCAGCATTCACTTGTGTCCTACTAAGCCAGTCTTTTTTTATTTTATTTTATTTACAGCAGGCACATATGCACATATATCAGGTCTCTGTACTGTGGGATCATACAAAAATATTTAGATGAGTACTTACCAGAGCACTTTTTTTTTTGTGTGTATAGTGGGGTTGTGAGGACATCACAATCTATTTGCACATGAGCTATAGATCCAGGTCCAGGATGGATGGATACATCAGCAAGGCTTCTCTCTCACCCAATAATTATTGACTGTGTTATGTGCTATGGCTTATTGGCTTCACGTTCTACCAGCTTGAATTACATTTCTCAACGTCTGGTCACGTACTCCACCAGCCAAGCTTCCAAACTCAGACATCTCCTGTGATTTTGGAGGAATTGGAACTGACATATTTGAACTTCCCTTTGAATCCTGCAGATTTAGGCGCATTTACAAAGGAGGAAGTTGGCTTACACTGAGATGCATCATAGAATAAAGAGTTTACCTCACTTCCGTTTGGTTTTCCTAAATGAATATGACCGTACATAGCAGAATTGCCCCGGAGAATATGTTTCCTTTGTTAAGAGGTGCACACACATTCACTCCCTGGCGGTCCGTGCTCCTCCCACCCAGATTTGCATCAGTCAGGTTGTCAGGCCTTCATCGCCCTTATCAGTTAGCGAACAGGTCGATGGCGAGGAGGAGGTCAGTGACAGTTTTCATCATTTATTGTGCATTTCACAGAAGTGACAGCAGTGTGTGTGCTGCAGCAACACTGGGGAGCGATTGTCGCTAACTAATATCTGTTTCCAAAAGGGTCGTCCCCATGAGAAGAATTTGATGATCTCCTATTTATTTTATTGGAGACCTTTGTACTCTACAAAGTGTAATTGGTGCTTTCTAAGGCAGTCATCAATATTACTATTGGTCATAGATGAACCAGTTCAGCGCTAACCCAGCTTCCAGCAGATTCTGTAGATTTCATTGTCATGTTGAAACAAAGTCTAAAGGCCCATTCACAACAAGCACAATAACTATAAAGATAACGATATTAGCGTCTACACCAGCGGACGATATCGTTTGTATATCTAAGCTCACGCGCGTCTGCCGCTTTAAATTCTCCAGCTCGTTATAGCAGGATGGATTTTGATTGGCTGTCAATGTTTTTATCGTTCATCAGCTGGAAAAAAATCGTTCTGAAAGTGATTCCAACGATATCGTTTTTCTGTGCCTTTATCTTTATATTTGTGGTGTGGACTCTGCTATTCTCTAATATTGAGAATGATTTTTAGAACTATATCTTTATCGTTATCTTTATAGTTATCGTGCTTGGTGTGAACGGGCCTTAACCCCTAACCGCAGTATAACCAGTGTTGGGGAAAGTTACTTTTGAAAGTAATGTATTACAATATTGCATTACTCCAAAAAAAAAGTAACTAATTGTCTTACTTAGTTACTTTTATGGAAAGTAATGCATTACGTTACTTTTGTGATACTTTTTGTCACCCAGGCTGGGCTTGCTTATTTGTTTTTAATAACAAAAATCCTGAAGGTTATGTTTTTGGCAACTGTAAAGTCCCTTTCTACAGTGGCCCAGTAGTGGGGTGTCCAAACTCGGTCCTGGAGGGCCACTGTCCTGCAGAGTTTAGCTCCAACCCTAATTAAATACACCTGAACCAGCTAATCAAGGTCTTACTATGCGTACTAGACACTTCCAGGAAGGTGTGTTGAGGCAAGTTGGAGCTTGTACACCCCTGGTGTACAACATAACGAAATTGCCACAACACAACGCATAGGACAAATTTTGTTGTATTGTGCTAATTTTGTTGTGTTGCAAATTGTTTCCGTTGTGTTATGCTAGTTTCATTGTGTTGCGACTTGTTTTTGTTGTGTTGTGGCTTGCTTCTGTTGTGTTGTGCTAATTTTGTTGTGTTGCAGCTTGTTTTCAATTTGTTGTGCTAGTTTTGTTGTGTTGCGACTTGTTTTTGTTGTGTTGCAACTTGTTTCTGTTGTGTTGTGCTAATTTTGTTGTATTAAGGCTTGTTTTCAATGTGTTGTGCTAATTTCATTGTGTTGCGATTCGTTTTTGTTGTTTTCTGGCTTGTTTTTGATATTTTGTGCTAATTTCGTTGTGTTGCGACTTGTTTTTGTTGTGTTGTGGCTTGTTTCCATCATGTTGTGCCAAATTTGTTGAGTTGTGGCATGTTTTCGATGTGTTGTGCTAATTTCGAAGTGTTGCGGCTTGTTTCCGTTGTGTTGTGAAGATTTTGTTGTGTCAGTAAATAAATGGAAAAAAAAACTAACTTGCTTTACTTATGTGAAAACATAACTCAGATATTTTGTTGTAAATTTAAAAATGTGTTACTTTACTAGTTACTTGAAAAAAGTAATCTGAATACATAACTTGCGTTACTTGTAATGCATTACCCCTAACACTGTATATAGCATTGGGTAACACTTTTTGATAGTCCGCTTTAGACATTCTACTAACTATAAGCAACTTAACAACTGCATGTCAACTAACTCTCATTACAGTATTAGTGGACTGTTAGGTTAGGCCAGGGGTCTGCAACCTTCAACATCAAAAGAGCCATTTTGGCCCCTTTCCTACCGAATAAAATTCACATGAAGCCACAAAATATTTGATGCCCAAATAAAGATAACACGGCATATAGCTAAAGTTTTATATTCAGTTATGTTACAGGGCAGGGGAGTAGCAATCATTTCAGAAGTGAGGGGGACAGAAATGTCAAATATAGTAATAAAAATAATAATAATTATTATTATATTTATTTATGTACTGTATGTATAATTAACAAACAAAAAAAATCTCTTACTTTTAATAGGCTAAGAAATAAAATACACTGCTGGACAATAACCAATAATTTGTCTTTTATAATATTTTTGATAAATATTGTACTAATAACAATTTTATGGTTATGATTGTACAGTTAGTATATATACTACAAACGCTTTTTCCATTTTTATCACAGAATAAGGCAGAACATATATTTTATAGCTACTGTACTGTAATTAATGCTGTCAATTACCACTGTATCATTCATATTTATTACCCGGAGAAGACTTGAAAAACACACAAACCATATCGTCTTCACGTTTCATCAGTTAAGTTTTAAGCTTGTTATTCAGCTTAGCTACAGCAATAGCGGGATGCCTGTCAAAAGTTATTATCACTTCTCATATGAGTCTGTTTTGGACTTTCTGCATGAGAGCGCCCTCCGGCTTCGAGTATGAATGAATCATTCAGAGCATGAGAGTGTTCAGCACAGTGATGCGCGAGTCGGGTTTTTTTCCAACCCACGGGTCCCGCTTTTATGAAATTATTTGGCCCGCCCCAGCCCGCCCTGCACCACTCTATCTATTTTTACAACCCTGCACCCGCGACCATTAAATAGACACACTAGGCATTGTAATGTAAATGAAAACAGCCTTTATTTCAGCCTGAAAGTGCTTGGAAACATCGCCCTGTAAACTGGCAACAACATACGATTATGAATATGAACCATAAATCAGGTCATATTAATAACAAGATAATGATAAACATTTTCAACATTTACTTTATTTCTCCGTTTTTGTTGTCGTGGCTGGCGGCAGGAGCTGCTTGGCGCTTTCGTGACGTGTCACGTGATGCCAAAGGTCTGGTGACATTACGCAAGTTACGTTGCTACGTAGGCCTTCGTATTGTAACCTTATCAAAGAACCTAATAAAATATGAAAATAGATTTTCCCAAATATTTAATATAGGTTATAGGGAATTGCACGCAACATATATAGATTTTTATTTATTTTGTTTTTAATGACCCGCCCCGCAAATAAAGTGACAATTTCTTTACCCGCCCCAACCCGACCCGCAGGTTATGAGACGACCCGCGCATCACTAGTTCAGCGCTCCGTGATGTTCACATCGTTTTGGATACGAATAAAACATATCCAAAACGACATAACTATCTTTTCTCTTTTAATTTTATTCACATTGGCCCTTGAAAACCTCTACATTAACACACTTGACCAAGAAAAAGTGCAGAGGAAGAGTTTAGGTTGTATTAAAAGTTGGGGGGACACCTCCCCCACGTATTGTACACCTACGCTACATGGAGCCACCGCAGAGGAATGAAAGAGCCGCGGGTTGCCGACCCTTGGGTTAGGCTTAGGGTTTATAGAATAAGTTGACATGTACTTGAAAAGTTACTTAGGGTGTATTCACACATGTCTTGTTTGGTTCGATTGAATCGAACTCAAGTTCGTTTCCCCCTTTGGTGCGGATCTTTTAGGCAGGTGTGAATACAGCAATCACACTTGGGTGCTGACCAAACAACCATACCGGGACCCAGCTGAAGAGGTGGTCTCGGTCCGGTTCCAAATGAACTCTGGTACAGTTGAATGGATGAACCAGTGAATGGATGACCTTAGCACACGTGTTGTTTTGTTTACAATTTCTGGTTCACTTGCAAAAAGAGCAGTGTGAAAGCGAACTGCACCAAACAAAAAAAATCAACATTGTATTTGGTCCGGACCAAAGCAAGTGAACTAGCGGACTTTCCTGGTGTGAATACACCCTTAAAGTCAGTATAATATCTGTTGGGACACCATCAGAATAAAGTGTTATGTATGAAGTAGACAGTCTACTAATACTCCAATGACTGGTAGTTGACATGTAGTTGCAAAGTTACTAATAACAGAATGTCTACTGTTACTGCTAGTAGAATGTCTAAAGTGGACTATCAAAATGAAATGTTAATGTTGATTGTAAATCCTGATAAATAGCTTACTGTTTGTCAAAATCAGATCCATCCATGATATTCTGAACTCTAAACAGAATCGATGTCTGATCTTTTAATGCAGGGTTTGCATGTAACTGTTTTGGGAAGAAATCATGCTTCTTACTCACCAGCTATATTGGTGCCGTGACCCGGGGAGTGAGGTTTAGGGAGGTGAGTGTATTGTAGACCAGCTAATAAGAGCCGTACAGAAAAATATCATTCCCTTGCACTCAAGAGGCACACTAGATGCTAGAGGCTGTGGTCTTTAGCATCCTTGTTAGCCATTTCCCATTTCAGTCGATGTTGGTTTGAATCCCGCTCAGAGCAGTGCGAGTAAGACCAGTTACAAGTAGATTAAGGCCGCGTGTCCACCAAAGCGTTTTTTGCTAGCTGAAAACGCCAGGCGCTCTGCTGAAAACGCAGACGTAGTCCCGCCCCTCCTCCACTCTGATTGGTTGGCTGACTAGAAAGTGACAGTGATGAGCGCAGCGTTTTATCCAAAGTTGAACATTCTTCAACTCTCGGCGCTGAGAAAAAACGCCTGAACGCTCAGCACAAAAAAGACGCTCAGCACGCTCCTGCCGTTTTAAAAAACATGGCGCTCCCATTTAGAACAATTGAAAAAATACGCCAGCCTCGGGAAAAAACGCTTTGGTGGACACGCGGCCTAAGGGAGAGATCCAAACCATAACCTGCTGAAAAAGCACCTTAATCCAGTCTAAACTCATTTGTATTTAGTCTGTTGGCTGGTTTCAGAGCAGTTGTGGGCACTTTTCAGCTATATTATTCACCCAGCTAAACACCTGCCTGGCCAGGCTGGGACCTGCAAACAACAGCAAACCAGCTTAGGTTTTTTTTCAGCAAGTTATCTAGAGAATACCAGAATATCACAGACCTAAAGGCCCAGGTGTACTTCATTTTCCACGTTCTGCTCTGTCTCAAAGCATACTCCATTGGCCGAGAGAGCGTGCATACACCGGTGCGCACTAGTGGACCTTTGTTTTAAAGTGGTCAAATCACTCTCACATTCACTACTGTTGGCACAAGTCCGGACACAAAAATCAGGCTGTACGTAGATGTGTGCATGGACATCAGCAGAATGTGCTGAAGGCGAAAATTACATCCCACAGACTGAAACACGAATAAGGGAAGTATACTTTAGGGTGGACTCTTTTAACTTGGATCAGGAAGTGGTTCCACCCACAAACCACCCAAAATGTCCTAGATACCACCTAGAAACCCCTAGTAATCGCATAGTAATGTGTTAAAAAACACTCAGAACACTTTAGCTACTGAAAAGCTACACCCAAGCATGATGATAGCCAGTTGTGAGAAAATATGATGCATCTCAGATCCACGTCGCATTCAACAGCGGCTGAATTAAAGTAATATTAAACTCTTATAGTAACTCTTATATTATAACTCTTAAAGTAATATCAGCCAAATAACCTAATAACCCAGCTGCTGTGATGTCTGTTAATAAAAGAACAAAAGAAAAAAATCAATAACTTTTGTAGCTTTAAGGATTCATCTATATTTAATTTAGAATTTAGTGTTTGATGACTTTATTACATTTCTGTATATTTCCTACGAAGGGCACAGGTAAATGTGATATTTATTATATGTGAAGATTGATTTAAGTTCACTTAAATTAGCAGTTATTTTTTTAAAGTCTAATAAATGTTCAAATTGATATCTCTCAATTATGCTGGAAAGTTGAATGGCTGTATAGGCAATGGTTAAATATTAGGAAAAAAGAACAAGATCTTAGAGACATGGTATCAGTGATACTTGCCTTCAGTCATAAAAAATATGCCATTAAACTAATATTAAAAATATGTTTTTCTACATTAATTTAAAGATTGCATGTGAAATTATTGCAATATAAAAGTATATTTAAAAACTTTAATGTTAGGTGGGATTAATCGTGATAGCACTAAAAAAATATACTTTAATCTGATCACACTGGACAATTAGAGCCAGTGTCAATGCTGCTACACAAAAAATACAATGTGCAAAAATTGTACCTTTAGGAGTTTAGCTTAGAAGGGCAATGTTGTACCTTAAATGTTCATAATAGTGCTTTAAAGGGATAGTTCATAATTTACGCACCCTCAAGTTGAGTTTCTTTCTTCTGCTGAACATCAAAGAAGATATTTCGAAGAATGTTAAAAGCCAAACAGTTGACGGTAGCCATTGAATTCCATGGTGTTTTTTCCTTAGTATGAAAGTCAATGGCTATGGGTGAACTCTCCCATATGAATATTACCACTCTCAGATACTACTATGCACCTTTAAAAGGTACAAAGTTGTCCTTTTAATGGTACTGACCCAGTGATAAGCAGTTGTATCCACAAAAGGTACAATTATTTCTGACAGTGTAAGCCCTGCTCTTTTTAGGTCCCACATTTCATGCAAATTTAAATGTAATATTAGCTGCACAGGTGCAAACCGCTAATCCACACATTCACGCTAGATGAGGCGCTGATGAGACACTGCGGCGAAACCGTCGAGTTCACTCATCACCTCTGCAGTCAGATGGCCGAGAGGGTTCGTTTACAGAGGCGTGGGGGAGACAGTGTGTCACCGGGGGTTAAAACATCAAGAAAGTCTGACAGCAGTCAAAGAGCAAAGGAAGGAAGGTACATGAATGGTTGCCTGGCAACAGAATTAGGCAGTTTTCAGCTTTGGTTTCCAGTCAGAAAGAGATGTGCTTTGCTTTCAGTGCCCATATAGAGATTGTCACCCGTCATTTACCAAGCGAATGTGCATGAATGTGTGCGTGCCAGGGCTGTATCCACCATAATCAAAGCAGGGGGACGTTTCCACCCCAGTTTTTAAATTAGTAGGCAAACAGTATGTCTTTCACAATGACCAATACCTAAAGTGGTACCTACCCGGTCTTGAAAATTTAGATATTTGTAAGATGGTGTAAATCAAAAATGTGTAGGGTTATGGCTGCGATTTCAGTACAGTGTATTGCAATCAGGCTGCGTATAATGAGTGTATGGTGTGAGAAACCGTTTGAGTGAAAGATTTGTTGTTTTCATGAGACAAGCCAGTTAGAAAGATGGAGGGGGAAAAGATTGAGAGTAATTGCTCTGTAGAGAGATAAAAGGAGACTGAATAGGGAGGAAGGAGAAAGCCAGCAGTGATTTTGGAAGGATGCAATAAAAGAAACAATGCTGGCCTGGAAAAAAACAAGCCAGAGAGAGAGAGAGCATGTTAGAAAGAGGAGGAGAGAGATGAGAAAGCACTTGCTACCAAGCGGTCAGTTTTACGCCTCAGGTGGAGCCCTGTCTTCAGATTGTGTGTGTGTGTGTGTACACTCACCCTGCACTGCAAGCGTTTTTCATTAGCTTCATTTTCACATAACAAAGCAGCAGTCACAATCTCCTCTCCACTATAGCTAGCATCAGAGCCCCTCTCTGCTGTCCAAAACCTAGCAAGCTGTCTACTTAGGCATCTTAGGTGCACTACAGGCATGACAGTTGTTTCAAAATGTAGGCAGCAATATTATTCCGCATTTTGGGCAAATTCTAAAACAGAATTACACATATATCCTTCCCTGAAAAATCTATTTTAGAATGCATTGCAACAACCTCCAAGAAAATCTAAGCTGGTGGATGAGTCAAGAAAAAAAAAGTATAATAATAAAAGTAAATAAAATCGAAAGTGTACTCTTCTACCTAATATTTTGTGCTTTTAATGCTAAGAGTATCACATTGTTAGCTTAGCAATATGCTAACATCAAACTCTTCAAGTCTCTTGTGTGCTTCACGTGAGGAACTCTGTATGCGTTGTGTGTCGCACAGGTTTATGTACAGCGTTCTAAATCATCTTATGTGGTTACATTTCTGTTAGGATGATGCCTTAGGGCCCATTCACACAGGACACATCCTAGCATTAAAAACAGCTAGACGGAGCGTGACAGAATTGAACAGAAGGCACATTTATAGCGGCATTAACACCCATACACCTTTGCTAATGGGTAGCCTACTTGACATCAAATACCTTTGGGAATTTGTTGTTCTGGCATTTTGCTAATTATTATGCGTGCTGATATAATTTGAAAGACTACATGAAATATTTGTGTTTTTAAAATGTTCATTTATCACACTGCAGGACCATTTAAAATAAAACCATTAAGGGAAAAAAGTGTTTGAAAATCATAATAAGTAGCTTCTTAAACTTACATTTTCCATGCGCTTTTGTGCACATTTTAATCTAAAATACTGATTTAATTTAAACAATTTCATGGACATGCATCAAATACCCAAATATGCATATGTGTATGTAAATAAGCAGTGTTTAGGTTCATCCGATTGGGCCATTGTTTTAAAACCGACATTGATTTACAGTGCTGCATGTCATAAACTATTTTTAACTTGACATAGCATCTTAAAAATGACATGCTCATGGTGTGAGACGTGCTGTAATGGACAAAAATGTTTGCCTATTCCAGATTTATCACAGACCAACAATTAGTGCAGACAAAATGCAAGAACATGTCCTGTGTGCACAGCCCTTCAGAAGACAGCTGCCAATGTAAGCAGTAGACAGCAAGGCAGCACGCTAGCTTTTTTTCTGTCAACTCCATATTTTCAGTACATTCATGAAAATCTTTCCTTGTGCTGCCTGAACCCGCTAAAGTTAATCCTAACCTGCCTTTCATGCAAAGACCGTCTTTACAGCGCTCTGTGCTCCCACGATGGAAAGCCTCGTCTGCTTTTATAGTGTGGGATGAAATGTGTTATGGCTCATATACTCGTTCATACTCCTTTGAGAACAGTTAGAAGCCGTGAATAATCTCCAGAAATTGCTTCCATTGTGATTACAGCGCAGGAAGTATAAAGCGTTATGGTGGAGTTGAGTCTTCCTGCTTTGCTACCTGTATTTCAAATTAGCATATCATTTGGGTGAAATTAATTTATGTAGATTAGTCCTGGTTGATTGTTGGCTGTCTAATCAGATTGTGTGTAAGTGAATGTGAACATGTGTGTGCGCTGGCTCCAGTTCCTAGTACGAAGCCGGTGGTTTACGTGCTCTACGTCCCAGATTTGTCTCACTGTGGTTTTACAGCTCTTTGAAGCACGTTCCTCTTTCGCTTCACTGCAATTCCACACTCCTTATAGGGGCTTATGAACATGCCCTGCTATTACATCTTGCTTTCAATGTTCCCTTCAGTATTGTCAACAGGGTTCAAAATGAACACTTTCCAAGCTCCAACTGCAAAAAAAATTCAGTTACTCACCAGTTGTTATATATGTTAATATAAATTAACACAAATTACAATTTCATTGCTAGAAGATTTTCTTAATTCACTCACATTTCAAACACAGTATGTCTAGTTATTATTTTGTCTTTTTTGTTGAATGGAAATCAGAATCAACCTTCATGCATATCTGCGCACAGCAGTGGGGTTTTTGTTCCTGAATGAATCAGAGTGGTTTTTAATGAGTCACTTGAGCCAGTGATTCATTGACTCATTTCTAAAGGCAGTCGCTTAGTTCCTGAATGAGTCTGTGTTTTTGAACAAATCAATTAAGTGAATGATTCACTGACTCACTCTTAAAGACAGACACTTGTTTAATTCTAGAATAAGGTAAATGAGTCACTTGAATCGACTTGAATTGACTCACACATATTAAGCGAAAGATTCATTGACCCATGAAGACAGTAACTGCGTCCCAAATGACACACTATATACTATATGCACTTATACACTATCTACTTATGTAGTATGTACTCAACCATGTAGTTTTTGAATTTTATATTTTGTCTTTAATAATCTGAGTCTGATAGTCCCTCCCCTTTCGTGACGTAATCCACTTGTTAAATCATAACATAAGGAATGCTGTTTCTGGGTTCAAGACTCTACTCGTTTCACTTTATTCATATTACACATTTAAGCTAAACATTTAAAAACTTACAGTTTACACTACAGTCTTTGTGCTCACGGCGTCCCAAACACAAATATTTTAACGATTTATATAAAAATGAATCACTGTCTGGCCATATGGGATTTTGGTATGGAGATAAAGGTTAGGATTATAATTTTTTGGTAGTATTATATCATATTCTCAGTGTATATTAGTACCATTTGTTATTTTCTTGTAGCATCTGATAGAGCGTTTGGACCCGGAAGCAGAGACACTTTGTTTTGTTTTTTTTTGGTTATTTAAGTGCATCATCCGTGTATTTAAAGTGCACTTTTTCTTTTGGGAATTTTCAGTGTGAATGCACTACTCGCACTATTTATACTACAAAAAGTCATAGAATAGTGCATACGTATGTGATTTGGGACACACCTAGTCACTTTTTAATTCCAGAATAAGTCAGTGTTGTTAAATGTGTCACAAAAAATATCTCCACCACCAATGTACAGTACAGTTAAAATATTCCATAATTTTAGAAAAGCCGCTCAGCCAATCAAATTCAAGGCTCAAGCGTATACTGTACTGTATATGTATCTCATTTGCTATACATATGCTGCTACAAGTAAAATGGGACCCTTGTCATCAAAAACAACACCAATAAATACACAATACCCATTGACTGAAACAACAGCTATCATTCATCTTGTCCTCCCCCATCTACACCGACCGTGGTGCTTGTTGGCACGTCTGAGTCAGAAAGCAGCTAGGCGGAAAGGGAATATTGATGGGGAAGGCTGGGCAGTGCTCGCACCTTGATGCAGATATTAAGCAGATCTGTAGGCTGAGTAAGGGAAGGCACCCTGCCGCGAGTGACTCATTTGCTCGGTCGTGGTAGACTAACTGTGAATCTCGAAGAGGAGATCAGCTGTTCAGAGATTTCAAAAGGGCCGTCTGTCCACAAGTGCTGTTTCTGATCTGTTCCTCGCCGCCCTTCTGCTTCTCTCCTCGCCCCATGCCTTCTTCTCTCAACCTCCACCCCTTTCCTTTCTCCTTCTGTATTTCCTCCTTTTCTCTCCTCCTTCAGCAACCCCTCTCACACTCATCTCACACCCTTAAACAATCACTCTCCACCCTCTATTTTCACACTCACTCAGTTCCTCTGATAATGCCTCTCTCTTTCTCTCAATCTGCAGGTAGAAGAATGGCCCTCTCGTTTATTCTGTCGCTTCTCCTCGGGTCTTTTTCCCTCGCCATGGCCTCACGTAATACGACCGCAGGTAATGGAGAGAGCTGAAGCCTGTGTGTGAGAACTTTGGTGTGTACTGTATGTGTGTGCTCTTATAATATGTGGATTTATGTAACGTTTAATCAATGCTTGTTTCATGTGCATTTATAGATTTAATTTGTAATTTGTTACAAAAGTTGTCCAAATTAAGTTCTTAGCAATGCATATTACTAATCAAAAATTACGTTTTGATATATTTACGGAAGGAAATTTACAAAACATCTTCATGAAACATGATCTTTACTTAATATCCTAATGATTTTTGGCATAAAAGAAAAATTTATCATTTTGACCCATACAATGTATTGTTGGCTATTGCTACAAATATACCCGTGCTACTAATGACTGGTTTTGAGGTCCAGGGTCACATATATATATTCATTATTAAAAGTCCACTCAGTAATATGATGTTTCCTTTCAGGGTTGCCAGGTGTATGCAACAAAACCAGCCTAATTGGTACTCAAAACTAGCCCAATCACATTCCAGGGGGAAATGGCTATCAAAATTGCATTAAAATCATTCCAAATTGGCTTTCTTTCATTCCAAATTCTCCATTTTCTTCGCTTCAACCCATGGTTAGAATAAACCCTGTGGCAGCAGTATAAAAGTAGCCCAATTCCACGGGTAAACCACATACTTGGTAACACTGTTTGCGTTGCACTGGCCAATATGGTTTTATACTTATACTGACACCTAGTCAGCTATTATTTATACAGTTATTTATTTAGTTTGGTTATGTGGTTTAAAAATGGCCTCCATAAAGTGACCCACTCCATGTAAAATAAAACAGCTTTTATTACACTACTGATATGCCTTCATATCACTGTTATTTTAGTATTGTTTATATATTGGTTATATGTTGTAGTATTTTTTTAATATATTGAATTTGCTTCTTTATAAAAACGTTTCAGTTTTAGTCATTTTGTTATGTGCTTTTATAATTTTTATTTTTGTATCTATTATTATTTTTTTATATTTCTATCCACCTTTTAACTAACAAGCCATACTGTGTTTTATATTATGGGAGACACTTTCAGTTTGAGGAAGTTCCCATTTACAAAGACTGAAACAAATAATTTAAAATCATATAGTTGCTCTACAAGTCATCCTTATCCGTCGGTTTGACTGAATGAGCTGTAGATTTTCCTTCAGGTTCTATTTTTCAGACGGCAGGAGAATAATGTAATGCTTGATATTTTAATGTGACATGATATAACAAGAATGTCTATGGCAAGAGCTCTTTTCACTTCACTGCATTCTTTTCCTCCTGATTATTTTTTCTTTCTGTAACAGCATGAAAAAATACAACATATACTGTGCATTTGTGGTCTGCTTTCCTGATTTAATTAACGATATAAACCATGATTAATTAATTGGAATGCACCAAGAATATCTGATTGTTTCTCTCCAAATCCTCACGTCTCTTTCTAGGTTTGTTTTCTCACTGATGCTTTCAAATGTAATTGTTACATTTGAAGAGCGAATCTTTTGCTGATTGTTTACAGTTTAATGGAAGTTACTCCCATATTTTTAGGTTCTTTTTTTCCTGTTTTAGTCATTTTACTTCAACCAAGTTTGTGTTTTTAAGTTTAGTTTTTAAAAATGTCTTTGTTAACCTTATTTCAATTACTGAAAACAATTTTAAATAGCTTTAGTTTTAAGTTCAAACTGAAAAGTCTTGAGACTGATTCAGTCTTTTTGACTGATTTCTTAAAAAGAACCAGCAGGTTATTTGTTCGCAAACAGACTACTGTAGGTTTGTTGTCGCATGCAGCCTGCAAGGACAATAGATAGCAAGATGTATTGTCTATTTACTGTCTTTGAAGGATTGTGTGGCAGGCAGTTTTTCTCTCATTCACATTAACAATCTGCAAACTCAGCCAAAACATAATTTCACTATTGATTTACAATAGATGCGACATTCAGTATGACTTATCCCATTTTATACATTTCAGTGCAGTGTTTCCAGTATTTTTATAAAATGAAAACAGTTCTGGATAAGTGTTATTTTAGTGTACTATAAAATCTATTATAGATTCAATTAAAATTAGCTTTTATTTTAATATTTCCATTTTAATGAGACTTTTTAATGCGTTTTTGTTTTATTTCTATTTAGCTTAAATTATTTTTTTATTTCAATATTACTTATTTCAGTAAAAAAAATTATTAGTTTTTCATCTAATATTTACATTTACTTTTATTTCAGCTTTATTTCAATTTAATAGTTTTCGTTTTAGTTGACGGCACTGTTCTGGATAAGAACATGTTCTCGATCCCCAACTTTAATTGTGTGTGTGAGCATTTGTGTGTCAGTTTCTATGTGCATCTCTTTGTTTTTATTTGTTTGTTTGCTTGGCAGTGTGTTGATATTCCGGGTGTGTAAAAAGGTTTTATTCATTGGTCACATCAGTCAGCATCTAGAATTGCATTTTTTCTCACGTCTCCTCCATCCAGCTCTAATTGCATCCTTCCTATCTCAGATATTACAAGCTTAGCTGGTCTGTTTTGCCTGAGCTGAACGACTAATGAAACACAATATCAACACTATTAGATGTCTGACAGCTATAATAAGTACATAAATCGTCACGTATGTAATCCTCCCATGCATAATTGTCCTGTTCTATGGCCTGTTTAACAGCAATAAGAGCCTGTGGAATATCCCTTGTCACAGTGTATCTCCTGATCTGTCATTATAAATCAGGCACATACATACTGCAAAGTTTAACTGAACAAGGTAATAGCTATTGCCAAAGTTTTGTGTCTAGAGGTAGTAAAAAATAATTATTAGTAGTAATTATTTTTTGATGACTAACAATGGTGGCATATTAGTCTACAGAGGTATCATGTTTTGTTTATGCACTTAAATCACTAATTTCACAGATTTCATGACACTTTGATTTTTACTTCCTCATTTGTTAAGGAGGAAATTCATTTGTATATACAGTTGTCTACAGTAACCAAACTCACTACAGTGTAATTACACAAATAAGTATTGAGTAATATTCATTACATGGACTTCCTATAGGTTTAGGGTTAGTTCCTTTGAATTATGCATAATTTCCTGGCTTCACTACATATAGTAAGTACATGCAACGTGTAACAAAGACACTATGTTACGTCCTCAGACATATATGATATGTGGTTTGTGGGCATTTTCACTCTCCTCTCTCTTTAGTTTCTCTCTCCGTTGCTAAAATAAAGTGTTACCAAATATTGGTGTTTGATAGTAATTGTTTTGAAATGTGATACAAATGTGAGATGTTGCATTGGCACTTTAACCCTGTAAAACCTGACATATGAAATAACAGTCAGATGTTTATTGAACGTTTATTGACGCTTTAAAAAAAGCTTTTATTCAGAAGCCCAATATGAGCAAAAAAAAACAAACAAAAAAAAAACACCAAAGAACAAAAAGGCAATTTGGTGCATATGCTGATATTTATATGGCCAGAGACATTTGTATGCATCTATTATATATCTGATACATTTATATACTGTTAGAGTTTTTATTGATATTTTGAATGAGCTTATGTTTTCATTTTAATTTTAGTATTTTTACAATATATGCTGTAGTCATTTTTATTAGCTTTATTCATTTTGTTACAGTATGTACTTTATTTATTAGTTTTTTATATTTATAGATATGCACTTAGTAGTTTTTATTTATTTATTGTTAGTAATTTAGTTAAAATTATTTGAACTTATTTCAGTTATTTGCAAAGGCGTTTAATTTTTGTAATTTACGAAAATGTCAAATTTTTTAAAACTGTTTTAAGAGTTTTTTTAATGTAGTATTTCTGTTTTATTTTATTTTAGCTTTATTTCCATTGACAAAAAAATGTTTTAATACTTTCAGTTAAGAAGAGAAGTTACATCTCAAAATTCATTCCCTTTAAATCCCACCTCAAAAAAAATCAAACCTGAAAAGTGCTGTTGTTGAAGATAATTGACCATCCTGACCTGTTCCACAGACAGAACCGGATGAAGCATTCAGTCGAGGAGTGACAGACATATTTAGCAGCAATGTGTACGTGGTCTTCTTGAATACAGTGCAGTCACACAAAATGCCAGAATACATGTTGTGTGCAGACAGTGTAGGCTTGGCATTTCAAACGACTCTCGAGTCTCGAAACAGCAAGCCAGTGGCAGCATTTGATTTTGATAATACCGCACATGTTTTTGTCCCTAAAAATACCCTCATACACAAAATGACTGTAACACACACATGCACGTGTGAACACACAAGCGCACGCAGTCGAGCTGGTCTGTCGTGCCCCTGGGCCCTGGGTTTGGCGATGACTGTAATTAGCTGCTGACACTGTAGGTGAACCGGGCTGTAATAACAGGCTACAGCTACGCCACTCTTTCATTCTGACAGCAAATCTCCGGCAGAGCCGTGAGCCCAGGGGACACTCAGACATTTACACAGATTAGAGGCATGAATGACTCAAATATAATGGAAAATTAGCACTCTTGAGTTTACAAGTACTATGTAGGGCCACATTTGTAGTTAGTGATTACAATGTGCTTTGTTAGTGAAGCCACTGTGAATGTAGTTCAATTAAATTTTTTGTCTTGTGGAATGGAGGATAATATATATATATATATATATAAAGACATCCAGTTTCACTATAGTGGCAGGAATGGCGAGTTGTAGCTACGATTAAACGACTCTCACACAACACAAGAGTTTCCATCATGGCTGTCGACATTGCTGAGCAACATGTTCAGAAAGGAGAGTGCGCCATCTAATGCACAAAATGAGCGTTGCGGTTTGTGATAAATGGTGGTAGCATTTCTGTGAATGTGTTAGTGTTATGTGAAAGAAATCCTTTAGAAAGCATGATTATCTTTGATCATCTACATATCTTTTTCATCAGGTTGTGCTATCATTCGCCCACCAAGAGATGGAGGAATCAGATACAGGGGTCTGACACAGGAACAGGTGTGAAGATTTAATTTATTAGTAATTTATTGTATTAAACATGTATATCTGGGTTTAGATGGACTACACTGCTGTTGAAAAAATGTAGGTTTTTAGATTGTTTAATGTTTTTAAAAGAAGTTTCTTAAGCTCACCCAGGCTGCATTTATTTGAATTAAAATTCAGTAAAAACAGTAATATTGTGAAATATTATTAAAATTAAAAAAGTTGTAATTTTGAATATATTTTCAAATGTAATTTTTTCCTGTGATCAAAGCTGAATTTTCAGCATCATTACTCCAGTCTTCAGTGTCACATGATCCTTCAGAAATCATTTTTAATATGCTGATTTGCTGCTCAAGAAACATTTATGATTATTAAAAATATAGTTGTGCTGCTTCAAATTTTTGTGGAAACTGTTAGATTTATTCAGGATTCTTTGATGAATAGATAGGTCAGCATTCAGCGCAAATCTTTTGTAACATAAATGTCTTTATTGTCACTTCTGATCAGTTTGATATTAAAGTTTGTATTCAATTTAATATAAAGTATGAATTTTCTTCTTTCAAATAAAAAAATAATCTTACTCACATCTATCTTTTGGATGGTAGTGTATAAATTAGTTGTAACTGTGTTCTCTGTGTCTGAATGCAGATCCGCAGTGTTCAGGTGTTGCCGGTGGATTATGAAATCGAGTATATCTGCAGAGGGAACAGAGTGATCGTGGGACCAAAGGTCAGGAAGTGTCTCCCTGACGGCACATGGACTGACCTGAACCAGCGCAGCAAATGCTGTATGTTCAGCTTCTCCCTACTCCCTATCTGAAAAGGTCTAAAATGAAACAGACTTGAGTGAAAATGTATTGTTTCCACATGTATTTTATTTTAGCTTTTGACATTGTGACATTTTGACATTTTTTTGTTTATATATTTATTTTCTGTACAGTACCTTTACTAGACAGCCTGTTTAATCAAGCCAAGTTCATCCATCTTCACAAATAAAAATAATTAAAACATTGCTTTAGGTCAGTGATGTGATGCCATAACCGTTCAGCTATCATGTCTTGTAAGTGCACTAAAAAAGAGGAAAGAATTAAGTCATGATGACCTGCACATGTACTAAATGAGGTCTAAATGAACTCAGACTTGTGAGGTAGAGAATTTTATTTAATTTTAGTTTTAATTTTAGCTTAGCTTACGTTCTTGCAATTTTGCTGTGTGCATTTTGTCATTTTTTATTCATGTATTTATTTATTTTTAGCTTTCATTTTCACTTCTGTTTGATGTAATTTTAGTAACTTTAACTTATTTTAGCTGCCAAGGCAACATTTAGTTTTTTCTGTAGTTTTTTTTTAAGTTAAAGTTTTCATTTAATATTTATATTTAACTTTATTTCAGCCTTTTCTTATCTATCTGTCATAGACTTTTGCTGCAATTCACAAATGTCTCACAATTCATTGTTTATATCCATACTATCCGGACATTCGGGGCATTTGCATACAGTATGTTCATCAGGTACCAGCGCATATATTTTCAAGACTGTGACTGTCAGTAATAGCTGATTATGAGTTATTCCTGGCCATTGTTTTAGTCTGCATCTACATGCACCTGTACTGAGCACATGGCATAGTTTCAACATAGAGGAAACTAGTAATGTTGACAGTATTTAGTTCATTTAGTTACTACTGTAGCGGCTCTGGCAATTTTATGGCAGCTTTAATACTAATACAGCTCATCCAGTAAGAATTAAGTGTAATGTATCTCATTATTTGTTGAATTCATTAAAATTCAGAATACATCTGTGGTTTAATTTGGAAGAGATGTTGAAGAGCAGAGCGTTTAAAAGCAGAATGTGCAATAGATCACACAAATATGTCACCAAAGCCTACCGTCTTGTCATGCTGGGTGATAAATGCATTAGTGATGGAGGTGTTTTGTCACTGTTTTGGTGCGAACAGTAGGAAAACTGTTTATCAGGAAACCAGATAGATCTGGTTTGCTAGATCAGCAGTCATGTTTTAAAATGTCAACAAATATGTCCGATTTTTTCGTAGTAAGTCACACAGTGTATGTTTACCTACCGTATAAATCATAACTTCTCTTTGACATCTGTTCTTAAATTAATCTGATTTAAATTACCTTACACTAACAGTACCTCAGAATGAAGTGATTTGTGATTATGGTGATGTTTGAAATGGAATATCAGCATAATGCTTAGTGTAGTCGTTTTTTTTCAGACAGTATCGCATTTCAGACAGTATGCTACACTGCTGTCACATGACCTCATTAATTTAGCATCTATTTCAGATATAAAAATAATCATATTAAATCTGTCATGAATGTAGTGTGCAAAACTGTGTTGTGCTTTGCTGTCTGATGCACATATTGGCAGATGGAGTACAGTAGGTCATCCAGGTAAATACCTGGGATTCGGGGAATACTGTATCCCACAATACAATGCTGCTTGTCTTAACCTTCTATTTCCAGTGTACATCATTTGCATGATACACTAATGTTCAAAAGCTTGGGGTCAGTAAGATTTTTTTATGTTTTTGAAAGAAGACTCTTATGCTCACCAAGTCTGAAATTATTTGATCAAAAATACAGAAACATTTTTAACATTGTGAAATATTGTAACTATTTTTATATTCCTGTGATCAAAGCTGAATTTTCAGCATCATTACTCCAGTCTTCAGTGTCACATGATCCTTCAGAAATCATTCTCATATGCTGATTTGATGCTCAAGAAACATACAGTATCTTGCTAATAATTTTGAAAACGGTTCATATTTTTATGGAAATCGTGATACATTTTTTTGTCAGGATTCTTTGATGAATGGAAAGTTCAGAAGAACAGCATTTAATTAAAATAAATATTTTGTAGCATTATAATGATCTTTACTGTCACTTTTGATTTGATGCATCCAAGCTGAATATCTCAGTGACCCTAAACTTTTGAACATTAGTGTACACTGAAGATACTGAAGTACAAGCAAGAGTAGTATGCTTCTGAACAGAGCTGAACCTTTTGAGGACATTCCTAAAATGGAGGTTTTGACAGATTTAGCTAACGTCTGGATAAGTTTATCAGCAATTTTGTCCCCAAAAGTGAGCAAGATCAAGTACACGTGCACACACACACACACACACACACACACACACACACACACACAAACACAAAACATACCAAAACAGCTGTCAATTCAAACCTTTAAACTGTCCTGTGCTGTTTTAAAATGGTGGTGACACAAAAGCGCTGATGCATTTGACATAATCACTGCCTGATGCAAATATGAAGTACTACAGATGGCCGTTGAGCATATTGTGCATTATATAATTGGTCTTCCAGGGCCATACGTTCTGTTCTTGCCATCTTTTCATTGCTGACAAGATAAAAAAATGAATGGTAAGACTGCATGCTTTATAAAGGTAAAGTAAGGTGATATAAGGTAAAGACTAATTAATCCTGTAAGGGAAACTTCCATTCCAGACTGCTCACATGAAACAGATCCTAAATGAATATAAACCACCTTTTAGCATCAAGTCAACACAACAGTTTTGAGGTTTTGAATGGCATATATTTGTATAACTGACCCTCTGCTGTGGTGTGTGTTCTCGTCAGTGCTGCCGTGTGCACGGGTGTGGACGTCTCTGGAGAACGGCCGTGTGACGGTTCACCCTCCAGGCCCAGCGGTGGAGGGCACGATACTGCACTACAGCTGTCTGGAGGGTTTCATCCTGGTGGGCAGAAACAGCACTCACTGCACTAAGCTGGGCAAGTGGGACTCACCCAAACCTGTCTGCCACTGTGAGTGCTAGTGTATTTGTGTTCTTTCAAACTCAGGCCAGTTTTATATTTTATTCATTCCTAATAATTCTGTTATTCTCGTTCTCCTGTGTTCTGCTTCTAATGTAGATGACAGACATTATACAGGTAAGAATGTTTTTGTATTCTTATGTATGATAAACCAGTATTGTAATTACCGAGGAGAGATCGTTACTTTGCAATAAACTGAAACTTTATAAAAGGACTAATTATCATTCTTCTGTTTCCAAACAGAAGAATCCCACAACTAGGCTACAACTGCCATTTCCATGTTATGCCAAAATATTAGAATTTTTCAGTTTTGTTGCATACATTGGATTGAAACCCTCCTTTTTTCTCTCACATAAATTAAATTTGCTACTTGTTTGGATATATAGGTAGTGTTATCTGTGTATAGGTTATGTGATCTTCAACATTTTGAATCAAGTAATAGATACATTGTATCACTTGTTTATCATTTCCATTTTCATATAAAAGCTGGAAGATTTGTATTGCATCCACATTTTAGCATAGACGTAATTGGCAGCTAGGACAGGTGGGACATGTTCTCTGCCGCTTTTTGAAAACCATTGAAAAAACAGTCATGTAGAAGGCTTATAAAGCAAAGTAAAAGCATCTCGTTCTTCATAATTTAATTCATTGATGTAACAAAATACATTTTTGACAGTCAGGCCTGATCTATAAACCTTAGCACGCACATATCAGGATTTATAAACAATATCCAACTTAATTATGTGCAACACCACTCACTCTGGACCATATGCATTTATTGTGGGATCGAGATGAAATAAACAGAATGCTTTATATTTGCACATTTAGATTAAATATACTACTCTAATGAATGAATGAATGAATGAGTTAAGCACACAAATTACATTAAAAAATTATCCAAAACTTAACAGTTCTATACATTTAAAGCATAAATATGGATGCACTGCTTTTAGAATAGACATACTGTATGTGTTAAAGGAACACTCCACTTTTTTTGGAAATAGGCTCATTTTCCAAGTCCCCAAGATTTAAAAAGTTGAGATTTACCGTTTTTGAATCCATTCAGCCGATCTCCGGGTCTGGCGCTCCGGGTCTCCGGGTCTTGCTTAGCTTAGCATAGTTCATTGAATCGGATTAGACCATTAGCATCGCGCTCAAAAATGACCAAAGAGTTTCGATATTTTTCCTATTTAAAGCTTGACTCTTCTGTAGTTACAGCGTGTACTAAGACTGACGGAAAATGAAAAGTTGCGATTTTCTAGGCTGATATGGATAGGAACTATACTCTCATTCCGGCGTAATAATCAAGGAACTTTGCTGCTGTACTATCTGTGCAGCAGGTGCAGTGATATGCCGCAGCGCCTGAAAGTAGTCCCCAGCTCAGTAGCCTATGATATAGCTGGGGACTACTTTCAGGCGCTGCGTCATATCACTGCACCTGCTGCACCCATGGTACGGCAGCAAAGTTCCTTGATTATTACGCCGGAATAAGAGTATAGTTCCTAGCCATATCAGCCTAGAAAATCGCAACTTTTCATTTTCCGTCGGTCTTAGTACACGATGTAACTACAGAAGAGTCAATTCTTTGGCTTTAAATAGGAAAAATATCGAAACTCTTTGGTCATTTTTGATGACCAAATGCTAATGGTCTAATCCGATTCAATGAACTATGCTAAGCTACGCTACCCGTTCAAAGTGCTACCGCCAGACCCGTAGATCGGCATGGATTCAAAAACAGTGAGGAAAATAAGTATTTGAACACCCTGCTATTTTGCAAGTTCTCCCACTTAGAAATCATGGAGGGGTCTGAAATTGTCATCGTAGGTGCATGTCCACTGTGAGAGACATAATCTAAAAAAAAAAATCCAGAAATCACAATGTATGATTTTTTAACTATTTATTTGTATGATACAGCTGCAAATAAGTATTTGAACACCTGAGAAAATCAATGTTAATATTTGGTACAGTAGCCTTCGTTTGCAATTACAGAGGTCAAACGTTTCCTGTAGTTTTTCACCAGGTTTGCACACACTGCAGGAGGGATTTTGGCCCACTCCTCCACACAGATCTTCTCTAGATCAGTCAGGTTTCTGGCCTGTCGCTGAGAAACACGGAGTTTGAGCTCCCTCCAAAGATTCTCTATTGGGTTTAGGTCTGGAGACTGGCTAGGCCACGCCAGAACCTTGATATGCTTCTTACAGAGCCACTCCTTGGTTATCCTGGCTGTGTGCTTTGGGTCATTGTCATGTTGGAAGACCCAGCCTCGACCCATCTTCAATGCTCTAACTGAGGGAAGGAGGTTGTTCCCCAAATCTCGCAATACATGGCCCCGGTCATCCTCTCCTTAATACAGTGCAGTCGCCCTGTCCCATGTACAGTAAAATACCCCCAAAGCATGATGCTACCACCCCCATGCTTCACAGTAGGGATGGTGTTCTTGGGATGGTACTCATCATTCTTCTTCCTCCAAACACGTTTAGTGGAATTATGACCAAAAAGTTATATTTTGGTCTCATCTGACCACATGACTTTCTCCCATGACTCCTCTGGATCATCCAAATGGTCATTGGCAAACTTAAGTCGGGCCTGGACATGTGCTGGTTTAAGCAGGGGAACCTTCCGTGCCATGCATGATTTCAAACCATGACGTCTTAGTGTATTACCAACAGTAACCTTGGAAACGGTGGTCCCAGCTCTTTGCAGGTCATTGACCAGCTCCTTCCGTGTAGTTCTGGGCTGATTTCTCACCTTTCTTAGGATCATTGAGACCCCACGAGGTGAGATCTTGCATGGAGCCCCAGTCCGAGGGAGATTGACAGTCATGTTTAGCTTCTTCCATTTTCTAATGATTGCTCCAACAGTGGACCTTTTTTCACCAAGCTGCTTGGCAATTTCTCCGTAGCCCTTTCCAGCCTTGTGGAGGTGTACAATTTTGTCTCTAGTGTCTTTGGACAGCTCTTTGGTCTTGGCCATGTTAGTAGTTGGATTCTTACTGATTGTATGGGGTGGACAGGTGTCTTTATGCAGCTAACGACCTCAAACAGGTGCATCTAATTTAGGATAATAAATGGAGTGGAGGTGGACATTTTAAAGGCAGACTAACAGGTCTTTGAGGGTCAGAATTCTAGCTGATAGACAGGTGTTCAAATACTTATTTGCAGCTGTATCATACAAATAAATAGTTAAAAAATCATACATTGTGATTTCTGGATTTTTTTTTTTTAGATTATGTCTCTCACAGTGGACATGCACCTACGATGACAATTCAGACCCCTCCATGATTTCTAAGTGGGAGAACTTGCAAAATAGCAGGGTGTTCAAATACTTATTTTCCTCACTGTATGTCCTGCTTCTAGCTACCTGTTCAGCGCATCCAAAAAAGGGAATCAGTGCTTAATATATATATGGTTGCCATGACAACTTTAACACAACCTATTCCCCTCCACTTTTTAAGACAGATATACCAATGCTTTTTAGCAACTAAGAACCCTTGTGAAAAAGAGGTGCACTTAATTGTACTGACTCTGTACTGAGTGCACTTTGAATCTGTACTTGCAGGTAATATTAAACAATATTAATGAAATACAAGGCCACTTAAGTTTGCTTAAAGTACATTATCATGTACAAACCCGATTCCAAAAAAGTTGGGACACTGTACAAATTGTGAATAAAAACAGAATGCAATGATGTGGAAGTTTCAAATTTCAATATTTTATTCAGAATACAACATAGATGACATATCAAATGTTTAAACTGAGAAAATGTATCATTTTAAGGGAAAAATAAGTTGATTTTAAATTTCATGGCATCAACACATCTCAAAAAAGTTGGGACAAGGCCATGTTTACCACTGTGTGGCATCCCCTCTTCTTTTTATAACAGTCTGCAAACGTCTGGGGACTGAGGAGACAAGTTGCTCAAGTTTAGGAATAGGAATGTTGTCCCATTCTTGTCTAATACAGGCTTCTAGTTGCTCAACTGTCTTAGGTCTTCTTTGTCGCATCTTCCTCTTTATGATGCGCCAAATGTTTTCTATGGGTGAAAGATCTGGACTGCAGGCTGGCCATTTCAGTACCCGGATCCTTCTTCTACGCAGCCATGATGTTGTAATTGATGCAGTATGTGGTCTGGCATTGTCATGTTGGAAAATGCAAGGTCTTCCCTGAAAGAGACGACGTCTGGATGGGAGCATATGTTGTTCTAGAACTTGGATATACCTTTCAGCATTGATGGTGCCTTTCCAGATGTGTAAGCTGCCCATGCCTCACGCACTCATTCAACCCCATACCATCAGAGATGCAGGCTTCTGAACTGAGCGCTGATAACAACTTGGGTTGTCCTTGTCCTCTTTAGTCCGGATGACATGGCGTCCCAGTTTTCCAAAAAGAACTTCAAATTTTGATTCGTCTGACCACAGAACAGTTTTCCACTTTGCCACAGTCCATTTTAAATGAGCCCTGGCCCAGAGAAAACGCCTGCGCTTCTGGATCATGTTTAGATATGGCTTCTTTTTTGACCTATAGAGTTTTAGCCGGCAACGGCGAATGGCACGGTAGATTGTGTTCACCGACAATGTTTTCTGGAAGTATTCCTGAGCCCATGTTGTGATTTCCATTACAGTAGCATTCCTGTATGTGATGCAGTGCCGTCTAAGGGCCCGAAGATCACGGGCATCCAGTATGGTTTTCCGGCCTTGACCCTTACGCACAGAGATTGTTCCAGATTCTCTGAATCTTTGGATGATATTATGCACTGTAGATGATGATAACATCAAACTCTTTGCAATTTTTCTCTGAGAAACTCCCTTCTAATATTGCTCCACTATTTTTCGCCGCAGCATTGGGGGAATTGGTGATCCTCTTCCCATCTTGACTTCTGAGAGACACTGCCACTCTGAGAGGCTCTTTTTATACCCAATCATGTTGCCAATTGACCTAATAAGTTGCAAATTGGTCCTCCAGCTGTTCCTTATATGTACATTTAACTTTTCCGGCCTCTTATTGCTACCTGTCCCAACTTTTTTGGAATGTGTAGCTCTCATGAAATCCAAAATGAGCCAATATTTGACATGACATTTCAAAATGTCTCACTTTCAACATTTGATATGTTATCTATATTCTATTGTGAATAAAATATAAGTTTATGAGATTTGTAAATTATTGCATTCCTTTTTTATTCACAATTTGTACAGTGTCCCAACTTTTTTGGAATCGGGTTGTACATTATTATTATTATGTAAAGTACATTGTTTTAATTTTATTGTTGTGCTTTAAAGGGATCATTAACTGAGAAATCAAAATTATCTTGATCTTTTGACATATAAGAGGTCATTGTATTATAAAAACATCCTGTAAATTTCAGAACTCAAATCTTTCTCGTTAGTCTAAAAACAGTGTATATTGAAGGCAGTCTGCCAAAACGACAGTGTGTGGAATGTTCTACTCTGATGTAGTAGTGTAGATAAGCACCGCCTCCGCAGAAGAAGATCAACACCTGCTTCTACATCACTGCCTGTTTAGCCCCGCCCACCGATTCGCACACGTAGTAGATAAACAACAAGAGGGGCAAACGGTAAACTTTATATGATGAACTTTATTTTTAATTAAGTGTCAGACTGTGTCAATAAAGAATTTGGTCATTTGTTCACTTCATTTTCAGAAAGATTGAAACTAAAGACGATGCTGTGCCGACTATATTGGATCTGACAGTAATGTCGCAACACACATATGGAGCGAATTTTGTGCCAATATTCATCAAACAAATCCAGTGTTTTGCAAATAAACACAATCTGCTTTGTAAAGAAAAACTCAACTTTCAAACAAACGCAAAGTGATTTGCAAATATAAAACTCTATTTGAGAGAAAATGCAGAGGTATGGACAAATATATGTATTGTGTGTTACAACTGTGAGACTCATTTGCCTTTTTATGACAAATGCATGCAGGCTTTCCTTTTTATAGGGAAAGACTGCCTAGTTAAATGTTTAGACATGTCACTACTGATTTTTGAACTAATCAATCATGTTAACAACTTTACAGCACTTGTTGTGAATTTCACTGACACTGTAGTAGGGTCGCTTTGTGAAAACATCTAAATGGTTAATTATAGAGCTAGTAAGACAGAAACTCACCTGTTCCCCACTCATATTGGTCTGAAAATTTAAAGAGGTGTTTCGGGTCTCAGCAGACTAGCGTAAATTGACCAACAGCGCCATCTGCTGTTTTTGGAAAAGAAAATTGCTCAATTGCACGTGTGAGAAAATCAGCCTGCATGCATTTGTGAGAAAATCAGCCTGCACGCATTTGTGAGAAAATCAGCCTGCATGCATTTGTGAGAAAATCAGCCTGCACGCATTTGTGAGAAAATCAGCCTGCATGCATTTGTGAGAAAATCAGCCTGCACGCATTTGTGAGAAAATCAGCCTGCACGCATTTGTGAGAAAATCAAGCCAAGTTTCCTCATGAAAAGGCAAATGAGTCTCACAGTTGTAACACACAATACATATATTTGTCCGTACCTCTGCATTTTCTACCAAATAGTTTTGTATTTGCAAATCACTTTGCATTTGTTTGAAAGTCGAGTTTTTCTTTGCAAAGCAGATTGTGTTTATTTGCAAAACACTGGATTTGTTTGATGAATATTGGCACAAAATTCGCTCCATACACACAAGTGTGAATAACTGTTTTTATTACGTGGTCACTATTGCTTTTTCTGTTATCACAGATTGTTTGATATGTATTGAGTTATTTATGCGTTTTTGAGCTAAATCACAGCAGCGTCCATCTGTGAAGGATGTAAGCTGTCAAACATACACAACTATTAACCAATCATAGCAGAGGGCGTTTACTTGTAAATCTACAATCCGCCACGACTATTCAAACAGAGCGTTCTGATGAGGGGGGTTAAAACAGGACAGAAAATAGCCTATTACTTCTTAATGACGTTTTTTTGATGTACAAATCTTGATAGCATTATAAGTGGACCTCAGAGAACAGTACAAAATTAAAAAAGGCAGTTCATGACCCTTTTAAAGAAATGCACTTATTTTGATGTGTTGGCTAACATACTAAAGCGCATGTAAAATACTTGATTATAATTTTGATTATAATTTGATCATAATGTAGTGAATTATTCAATGTTATACTATGGGGCCGTCAAATGCTTGAATCTGATTGGCTGATGAACGTTCTAAGTTGTGCAATTATTTTCAGGGAAACGCACGGCGAACATAGTTCCAGGCACCGCATTACATGACCATATCACTTCGCCAAATGATTTGCTTTATTTTAAAGGTACTTACAGCCTAAAACAGCAAAAGAACGAAAACCCACAATATGACACTGGCCAAACAAATAAATACAGTATACAAAAGGATAAAAACGACAGATCATATTCATGTTTTTGCCATAAAATTAAGTTTTATTATACGGAAAGCACATACTCTATCTCTCCCGCTCTCTCTCCCTCACAGACGCACACATACAGTTTGCACACGTTAACATACACGCTAATGTTGTTAGCGCTACTCTGAAGATTTTATCAGTAACATAGTTTAACAACTTAAAAACTACATGACTTCTCACAAGCGAGGTAACAACAACGGCGCTGTTCGTGAAGAAAAGAACTTTAAGTTTCACTATAACTAGAGACATTGCTGCCGAATACTTGAGAGATGCACACAGACTCGCTCTCTCTCTCTCTCTCTCTCATAACTTAGTTATTAACTGCATTGATCTGCTATCAATGGCTCAAGCCTCCCTTACGGTTTAAAATGACGTTTTGGAATTAGCAAGAGAGGCATTGGATGAGATGCGGAAGAAATAATCCTACTCACAATAGTGATTTAAGTAGAATAAACGGAAGAATGCCTTGAAATATATCATCTGATCAATGTCTTGAGGTGTGGCAACCGTAGTATAAGCGGAATAATTGACTTCGGTTTGTTGAATTATTAGAAAAATAATGCACACCCGAGGTGTAACGGCCACTCCGCTTCGCTTTGCGACCGCATCACCACCTCGGGTGTGCATTATTTTTCTAATAATTAAACGGCCCATCGTCAATTATTCCTTACTTACATTTAAAGTTACTATATTTTAAATGCATTAAATTGCAACCTCATCATTACATTAACTGCAAATATATTTAAATACATGACATACAAGTTTCAATATAAATTATATTAAAGTTCATTTTAGTTTACCACAAATGGTTGCCAGTACATTCTGCAGTATATTTTAACCATATTTTAAAGACAGTACAAAATAAAAGTAATTATGAAATTACATATAAAGATGTACTTACAGTAAGTCCTACAATCTCAGAAGAAAAAAAGTGTACCTTTTGTAAAGGTACCACCCCAGTGACCGCTTTTGTACCTTTTTTTCTGAAAGTGTAATTAAGTGGGCCAAAAAGCACTCTAAAATTTAGCTAATTGCATTTCATATAAATTTAAACTATAATATATTTTTGTTTAATTAGAATTAACATTCAGTTTATTGCTGAAAAACATTACATTCAGTTCTATTCAGTACTATGTCTTCCTTTGCATAGGAAGTAGGAATTGTGCAAATTAACATCGTTGATAATGTTAATTATTTTTAATTTTTTGGACTGAAAATTCCGCTGTTTTGAATCTTAAATGAGCACCAAGGTTTTTAAAAAACGTTTATTTTTTCCAAGAAATGTATGGTGTTCATCCCTACCTGGCAGTGGCACTGTTGAGTGTAAAGTACTGTGAAGTTCCCCAATCAAATGAAAGAGTAAGATAAAAATCTACTCTCCTGTCAAAAGGGGGCAGCATTTCATTCAGCAGTGAGTAAGTTCCTTTACTAACCTAAAGGGGGCAGCATTAGACAAATTAATCTTGGTAATGCGATACTAAAATCATATCAGAAGATGGCAGTATTGAGTGCATAAAGAGCTGTACATCCTGCAAATGAGACTGTCTGTCATACAGCACTCAACGATGCGAGCCCCTGTATGCTATGCATATGCTAAATATGAAAAAAATAATTTAATAACACCATAGGGTAGCAGGATTATATTTTACAGACATGCATAATCCCACATGTCACCGCCTGAGATTACTTGACGTATGGATTCCCCACGGGGCTGCATGACCTTGACTTCCACAGGGCCAGATCGAGGTGAATGAATTGTAGATACCCGTCCTGGATGTTTTGGCATGTGTGCGTGCACATGACACTGTGTGCAGATCAGCCCGTGGTGTTTGCTAAATTGATTAATGGAGGTGTCACTGTCCCAATATGGCAGTGATGTCTGCACACTGAGAGAGAGGGTGATGGAGGGCCGGCAGGAAATGAGAGAGGAGAGGAGGATGAAAATGAAGGAAGGGAAATGAGATGGAGAGAGAGGAGGGGAAAAGGAAGAGGGGGCACAAAAGTAGGGGGTTGTGGGAAAAGAGAGATAGCATGGTAGAGAAAAAGCAATTTAGGAGGAGGGATGGAAGTGTAGATGATTTATGCGCTACATCTACTTAGTAAATGGTGTTTTCGCACAGTTTTTACCTGGCTGGAGACGCACTCCCAGGTTATCACATGCTTTTTGCCACCACCTGCCTCTGCCAGCAGCCATGATAACCTGCACAGCAGTGGCTATACTGATCTATATGTACCTAAAATCATATTGATTTAAAATCAAGACAAAAAATCATAAAATCAAGACAAAACACTGTAGATACTGGCTACAACATCCTAGCAACCAGCTAGAACACCTTAGCAACACAGTAATGCATAATTAAATGGCTAGCAACCAGCCAAAAAAAAAAAATAGACATTTCTAGCAACAACCATAACACCCTAGATATACCTAGAAAATAGTCAGAAGACCCTAGCAACCAGCTAGAGCACCCTTACAAATCCATAATATATAATTAAATGCTTAGAAATCAGCCAAAAACCCCGGACACTCCTAGCAACAAGACAGACCACCTTAGATACACCAAGCAACCGGCAGCCACAACACCCTAGCCTAGTTCAGCCAAAACAGCCTAGTTACATCTATAGCAACTTAGCAACACCTAACAACCGGTCAAACCTTATATACACCTATTAGACCGTCAGAGGATCCTAGCAACCCAGCTTGAACAGCCTAGAAACACCTAAATGTATAAATAAATTTCCTAGAAACCAGTTAAGGCCTGTTCACACAAAGGACGAAAACTATAAAGATAACAATAAAGATATAGTTCAAAACATAGCTCTCAATATTAAAGAATAACAGAGTCCACACCACAGCTATAACGATAAAGGCACAGAGAAACAATATCGTTGGAATCACTTTCAGAACGATTTCTTTCCAGCTGATGAACAATAAAAACATTGACACCCAATCAGAATCTATCCTGCAATAATGAGCTTGAGGATTTAAAGTGATAGACGAGCATGCGCTGACAATAAACAGACCATATCGTAATGTTGTTTGCTGGTTTTACAGCTGCGAAGAAGACAATAATACAGAACTGGTTTACACCGCACATGTGTGGAAAAACATATTGGATCCGTAGCCTCCTAGCAACAAGACACGTATTACATTAGATACACCAAGCAACCAGCCAGATCACCCTAGCTTAGTTCCTAGTTCAGCCAAAACAGCTTAGTTACATCTAGAGCAACCTAGCAACACCTAACAACCAGTCAAACAATCCTAGCCACTCCTAGCAAAACAGATCATCTTAGATAGACCGAGAAAACAGTCAGAACACTCTAACAAGACTTAAATGTAAAAATACATGCCTAACAACCATCCAAAGACCCAAGACAATCCCTTCAACAAGACAGATCACGATAGATACTCCTAGAAACCACTCAGAACACCATAGCAACAAATCAGCAACCTAGCAATACCTAACAACCCGTCAGAGAACCCTAACAATGCCTAGCAATCAGACAAAAATCCCTAGCCTCTCATAACAACAAGACAGATTGCCCTAGATACATCTAGCAATCAGCCAGAACACCCTAACAACACCTAAATGCCTATCAACCATCCAGAACACCTTAGGCACTCATAGCAATGAGATATAACCCTAGATACACCTAGCAATCAGCCAAAACACCCAAGCCACTCCTAGCAAAAAGACAGACCACCCTAGAACAACCACAACACCATAACAGCCAGCCAGAACATCCTATAAACACCTAAATGTATAAATAAATGCCTAGCAACCAACCACAACACCTTAGGAGTGTCTAAGGTGTTGTGGCTGGTTGCTAGGCATTTATTTATAGCAACCATATATCATCCTAGATACTTCTAGCAACCAGCCACAACACCCTTGCAACACCTATATGAATAAATGCCTAGCAACCAGCTAGAACACCATAGGAATACATAGCAACAATATATCACCCTAGATACATCTAGCAACCAGCCACAACACCTTAGACACTCATAGCAACAACATATCATCCTAGATACATCCTACATCCAACATATCATCCTAGAACCCCCTAGCAACACCTAAATGTATAAATAAATGCCTAGCAACCAGCCACAACACCCTAGCATTCAGTCAGGCAAATATACAGTACATCTGCATACATTTTTACTTTGATATCACAAACGTAAAAAATAAATGTGGATGCTATGTGGTTGCTAGGGGTTCTGTGTGGTTGCTAGGGTGTGGCTCAGTGGTTGCTAGAGTGATGTGAGTGGTTGCAAATTTGTTACTTTCTAGCCCAAGTCAGATAAGTCCATCTCCTCTATAATATTCAAGTATCTAGTTAAGGCTTCGGCCCCTTTTTCAATACAAGTCTTTTTCATCTTCATCATCCACAAAGCAAAAATCGAAGTCTTCTCCTTTAGAAAAGTAATAGCCTCTCCCCAGCTATAGTTGCTTAATTTGAGGTATCATTTAGCATCATTTAGCAGCGGGATGAGTTAAATATTGAAGCTTAATATTTAGGTTAGGTGTTTGTTCAAATCACTAACCCTAAGTATGAGCAATAATTATAGAGATGCTTGCCTTAACAAGCGTGACTAACAAGCCACTTATAGATCTAACAATGACAATGTACTGCATCAGACTAGAGGATGTATTGAAAGTTCTGGGATTGAATGCACTGTCTGGTCATTTAAAAGGAACAGGCGCTGTCTGTGTATATAATTAGGCTTTAATGGGTGAGACAGAATGATATGGTATAGCCTATTGATTGATGAAATAGGTGGCTAAGAATGAGTGTAATGAAGGCTTTGTATTTGTTATGGCTTTTAGTCATTAGACAAGCACACTGCTGCCCTCCAGAGAGAGGACTTTAGGAGATGCTGCCGTTCAATGTTGATGTTGAGAATAAAGCTCTATGATTGGTCCACTCTCAACATTCTGCATGCCGCATTAGAGGATTTTTATTAAGAGAGGATGCACACAGCGCCGGTGCAATCTTGCTCTCTCGCTCTCTCTCTCTTTCTCCACCTATCGATGGAGCTCACAGCATGTAAAAGGTCATCACATGAAAGCATTTGTGTCCGTGTGAATGAAAGCACTGTGCTTGTCAGAGTAGGTTTTAATTCATCCTGTGTATGTGTTTCTATGCACCTTTGAATGTCTTGTTTTGTGCTGCGTTTCTCTCTGTGTGTGATAATTTCACGGGTAGCCGAGAAAAAGGTCTCCCTTTGGATCGATTTCCCCAATGGCATTTACATGACATTCGCAGTGCCCACTCAAACCTGGAACCGGTTTCTGCATCCATGGACCTAATCTCATTCTCAACAGAAGTCTATGATAGCCATGTGCAGTCGGGCAGGAGAATGAGACCATATAGAATAAACAAAGGTTAGCTTGAGCTCTCCTCATTTTCGGAGCCGCATTTTATTTAAAAGTGTCGATAAATTATTCAGGAGCAATCACAGAATGTTACAACCTGGAAGAAACGGTGTGCACCTACAGCACAGCATGTCAGAAAACCTCCTGTTTGCTATTTTCTTGTCCAGGTTACCCAGTCCCTGCACCTGCCACCGCACACATCACCAAAATACAACACAACCACAGCTACTGACTTGTCACATACGTTAAGACACCTGCCACGTTGACTTCCAGAAAATGACACATCTGTAACACCTACCGGGTGACGTCTAACACGATGCAACGCTCATCACAGCTGCTTCCCCTAGGACAGCACACTCAGTATCTCATATATCATATAATCCATATTGGGTTTTTAACCCTGGGTTATCATGTTCCATGTTGCACACTGTTCAAGCTTTGGGTTAGTAATTAAAGCTGAAGTGGGTGAATTTTTTTGGATGCTAAAATGCTTCCTTCCCTCTACTGGTATTAATATATTAATAATATACCATATAAATCTATATGTTAATTTACAGAAAAAGTGCAAAGACAGACAGACACACACACACACACACATATATATATATATATATATATATATATATATATATATATATATATATACACACACACACACACACATACACACGCACAAAAAGTGACAGTAAAAATTATGTTACAAAATATTATAAAATAATTCTCAAATAAATTCTGGGGAAAACAAGTATAATGGTTTCCTAAAAAATATTAACACAACTGTTTTCATCATTGATAAAAAAGAAAAAAAGAGCAGCAAATCAGTATATTAGAATGATTTCTGAAGGATCATGTGACACAGAAAACTGGAATATTGATGCTGAAAATTCAGCTTTGCATCACAGGAATAAATAATATTTTAAAATATATTACAAAGAAAACAGATATTTTAAATTGTAATAATATTTTACAACAAACTGTATCATATCTGTATCATATACATATATTGTTTTACTGTATGCTTGATCAAATAAATGCTGTTGTTGAGCATGAAAAAAACTCTATTAAAAACATTTAAAAAATCATATCATATTTGAACAGTCCACATTGAAAATCTAGAAATTATAATTCAATTCAAACCTGGAAATAAACAACAGTTTAGGATTTTTAATTGTTTAAAAAAATGAATGAGATATTTAAGATAACTTTTCTCTCAAATTGTTATGTTGAATTTATAGTGAAAAAAAGGCAGAATAGAAGCATTTTCCACTTTGAGTGGTCTCGTTTTGACCCCACTTTGTATAATAGTTCTGTCTTAATCCCAGTTAAATCCTTAGATAACATTTTCAGTGCTATTCATTGCCGAATCTAAACACAGTCGACTGTCTGTCGCTAAACATCCCTACAGTAACATTCTAGCAGTGTTGTTTCATGCTGCACACTAGGGTTAAAACAATTATAACCACCTATTAGTCTGAATTGCTGGCTAACCCAGGGTTAAAAGTCGCGTATCCTGAGGTCCAAAAATACCCAGGGTTAAGCGTAGCACAGAAAATTGGAAATCAGATCCACTCACCTCCACATGTCGGTCAGTGATGATCCCGGATTGTGTGCTGGATAGGCAGCTGTGGCCTGAAAGTGGTGTGGTGAAGCCGGCGTCATCAGCTCTGTGATTTCTCCATTGACCTCCATCATCCAGCTGATCATCGGCACTGCCTGGGTTAAGTGGCTCACCTGTGGACAGCGTTTGAGAGAAATGATCCACATAGCATCCTAATCCTCCAGACCAGCTCAGCCGCTGGCTCTCCCCCCTCCTTCCTTCTCCCTTCTCTACGTATCCCACTCACACTTTCTCTATTACCCTGTCAAGCTCTTGTGTACGTTTAATAATGTGACCATTGATTTGAATACAAGTATTCTCTGCCCCTGAAGGCTATTTGAAAATAATGAGTTGTACCGTGCTGATCGCGCGGCCGCAAGAGAAAAGATTGCATTAAACGTGGCGTAAGCAGGTTTACGATGTCATTTATGTGCATTTCCTTTCCCAATTATCCCTGCCGCATGTGTGTAATAGAACCAATGAGAGGACTTTCTTTACAAGCCACTTCATAACACACTTCACGCATCCACCGCAATTGCTTGCGAGGAGAAGATGCTGATGCAATCACATCTAACTTGTTACATGGTTTATCAATGTCTTCCCTCCCTCGGATTCTCGCTTTCCCTTTGGAGACCCTGAAAATACCTCGGCATCAATCCCGCGTATTCCCTTTCTGCCTATTCATCGAAGGTGCAAAAACACAAGGGCTCTGGAACAATGAAACAAACGCTCCAATGACAAGCGCATCATACGAGATGGACCATAAACATGAGGGATGGCGGAGCCAGGAATAGCAGAGAGGGTCCGACTCTACCCATAGAGCCAGGGAGATTAGAGTGTGTTTTACTGAAGCATGGCAGATCACATTAACGCTACTACATCTGGCCAAATGAGAAGCAGGAGGAGGAGATAAAGGGGCAGGTAGGGTGAAAGTATAGGCATAAATGATGGTCGAAGAGGTGAAACTTTTGAGAGATGGAGATGGCAGCAATGACAAAAGCACTTATGAGATCAGAATTTTGGGCAGCCGATTGGGCCACTTCATGTGTGATTTTAAATCTGATCTATTAAAAGTTTGGGGTTGGCTGGTTGTATTTTTCAAAGAAGTCTCTTATGCTCACCAAGGCTCTGTTTATTTGAATAAAAATACAGTAAAAACAGAAATATTATTGCAATTTAAAATAACTTTTACTGTATTATACTTTATTCCTGTGATGCAAAGTTGAATTTTCAGCATCATTGCTCCAGTCTTCAGTGTCACATGATCCTCCAGAAATCATTCTAATATACTGATTTGCTGCTCAAGAAACATCTTATTATTATCAGTGTTGAAAACAGTTGTGCTGCTTCATATTATTTTTTAGAAACTGGATTCTTTGATTACTATATGGGTTAAAAAAACAGCATTTATTTGAAACAAAAATATTTTGTAACATTATAAATGTCTTTACTGTCACATTTGATTAATGCATCTTTGCTATTAAAGTATTAGTTTATTTTCTTAAAAATGTATACAATTTCTTTAAAGTATTAATTTATTTTAAAAAAAGTCTTTTGAATGCTAGTGTATATCTGACATCTGGTTACACTGACCTACATGCAACTGTGTTTGATTTCTTCTTTTAGTTCTTTGTTTCTTAGCTCTATTCATTGAGGTCATTTCGGCATTTACAGTGATTAGATTTAGTCAAATTGGAAATGTCTGCTTTGCTGTTGCTACCCACGAGAAAATTTAAATCGCTTACTGTTTTTTGACAAACAGGGATGTGTGGAAGCTTAATTCCCATCCAAATACACATCTGTGAATTTAAACGCAGGAATGAATCCAAAAGTCATCCTTTTCAAGTTGCACTGTGCTATAATGTGTAATAATGTGTGTGTTTTGGTCAAATCATGGATCAAATGACAGAAATGTGAGTGGGAGCTCTTAAATTGAAGCAATGTCAGCAACAGTTATGCAGTAAATTGGTGTACATTTATATATAAAAATAATATTACTTGCAGGACTGTATGATTGATGACCATCCTCTATACAAAGACATGTAACTGACAGAACTCAGCATATGTTACATCACAAATTAATTTACAGGCAAAACCCTGAGAAACAATTATCGTCTGAATAGTGCTATTGTTAAATGACAGGCTTAGGTTACTGAATATACAGTATGGGAGTTCCTATGATTGATATGAAATATTGAAGTACGTAATTTACCTACTGTATTAATCTTTATTCCGGCCTATTTTATTTTGTTATGAGCTTTATATGCAGACAGACTCTCCTTATTAGAGACAAAACCACATTGAACCACACAGGGCAGACCAATATCAATATATAGCCTGGTATAGATCAATTTGGTGGGGTTTTATCAATTTTTGGTATTATTTATTAGTCTATAATGTCCAAAGTGAATGTAAACAGACATTGTGTATTAGGCCTTGCCATGTAAATGCAGCCAAATCCAAAACCAGAAGGAGGAGGTGGAGTAGGCAGTTACTGGAGACAGTTTGGAGATCAACCAAATTTTGTAAACCACATAGTTTAATCTAGCAGGCATGCACGTCAAGTAGTTTTATTGTCATTCCTCTCATTACAGAGTGAGTGTAGAAAAAGAATGCAAAATAGCTCCACTGCAACCACGGCGTTCAGTGCAACAAAGGCAATGGCCATGACAGCTGACAGCAATGGAGCACTGGAATATTTTCTCAGCAAGACATAAAAGACGTCGTTGGAAATTGCCGTTACCTGCTGTCCGCTATGTAGCGTGTTCCCGCCGCAAATAATGGAACTGCGTAATTACACTCTGATAGTGCAACTGCATGCGTTTGAATGAACCGAACAGACTGAGCTCAACGGTAATTTATAAGAACCGCACGCTTTAGAGCATGCCGCTTTTTAGCCTGGAGCATTAACCATCAGTGGGCTAGCGGACGATTTAGAGGGACAGACGTTCAAAACAGCAGGTGTGTTATTAAGCAGCGCCTGGTCATATTCCATACTCCAATTCAGCAGAGCAGCCGGGAGCTGTGGTTGCAGCTCGCTCACTGTACCGCAATCCCGGCACGGATAGATTCTTCCGTTGCTTTGTTATTAAAGCATCCAACACAGACACGGTTTAAAATTTCTCTGTTGTGGAAGAGCGTGGCGAGCGGCGCTTTTTTTCCTCCATATTTGATCGTGCCTTGGCTCCTCAGTCATCATGACGGCTGAGTGATCTGTCTCCTAATATTCTCTGATTCATTTACTTCTGGGAGGCCTGGGGAACGGGCCACGATGCAATTCTGAACTCTGGCATTTAGCGGTAAATGAAATTAGGTGTCAAATCTAACAAATCTGTTTGGAGAACGCTGGGGTGATGAGAGGGAAGTTTTTGGATGGATGCTGAGATCGCACCCCAGACCGTCTGTAGGGGGTTGGGTATTTGTTTACTCAAAGTCATGCGTTATTTGCGTGTCTGGTTTTGATTCTCCTCCGCATATTGAGTCGACCTCTTTCGTTATTGAATTATGCCTTGTGAAAAATAACAGCAGACACCTTTGTTCGTCCTTGTGCACTTCAGAGAACGTGATGCATATCAGTGGCACCTTACAACTGCCTGTCTGCCTTCATGTGTTTGGTGACCTGGCAACCTCAAGAACCAATCAAGCTGCCCAGCTGTGACCTGGCAACCAGAACAGCCAATCACAGTGTCCCGCTGTGACCCTGCAGCCGTGGCATGGCAAGACGACTTGCGCAAACCATGATCATTAGCCAGCAACCACCTGTCACTTCGCTTATATCCGCTTGTCTGTAGAGGTCAAAGAATCGATTGTAATTGCAGAGGATGTCTTTCTTCGTAAAATGATAGTCTCTCTTACGAATATGATTTCGATAGGGTGTCATTTTCTTCGACAAGATGTGTCTTGATGGTGGGTTACAGCACAGCTCATTTATCTGCTTCTGAACCAGGACCTTGTGGTACATTCTGACATTTCTTCACAATTTAATGACCAAATATACCCTGACAGTTGATTTTAGGTGTTTTGTGGACAAGATAATAATAAACACTCTTGTACAATTGTATTCTAGAATTTGTGTGATGTGTCCCATAATGAGCGCATTCCCCAACTTTATGGCCTAGTAAGAAATATCGCACAAATGCAAACCAGGCTCTTCCATTAAGACCCTGCAACTCAATCCTTCAATTAAGAATAGGTTGTAATTCCAAGCTCCAGGCATATTAGTAATGCGAGTTAAATGGCTGTGTAGCTGCTGCCCTGGTGTCAGATTTCTCTAGTAAGAGAAGCCAGATTCACTGCAGCACCTGGAATGAACACAAATGGATGTTACTGCATCCGTGGGTTTTAAGTAGAGTTGGGTATCGAGAACTGGTAAGAACTGATTACATAATGAATGACTTTCTTGAGCCAGTTCTTTTTAATCAAAACCATACAGGGTTGGCTCATAAGAGTCAATGTAATCTTATTCATGAACAAATGAGCAGGTTCTTTTCGCTGATTCAAAAGAATACTGTACAAACGGCAGTCTAATTGTCTAATGGATGTTTTGTATGAGTCAGTTCTTTTTAGTGAATTAAAAACATACAATGTAAAGTCAAATTCCTGATGTAATTTGCTGTTTCACATCAAAAACAGCTTTCAGCTTACTGAGAGACTTAAATCAGTGTAGCTACTGACTGGTAGGTAATGTGATACTCATCAGTAATATTTTACAACTATTACCACATTTTTTGTTTGTTTAGTATTGTTGTTAAACATATAGCAAACCAGTTATAGGATTGCATTTATTCTTTACCTTTAACAAAATTGTTAAATGTCATAAAATCCTTCACAAGAACTGCTTTAAATTTGGCATCAATTGGAAATGAAATGTCACTTTTCCCCCAAAAATATTAATTCATTAAAAGTATTAAATGAATCATTAATGGAACCATTTAGGAATCAGAAGCGTAACCAGAAACATTTAACTCATTACAATTCCCATCTGCAGTTTTAAGGTTCAGAGAACAGGAACACAAATGACAGAGATTTAGATAATTCCTCCAACTGTGAGTGTGAGCCCATCAAACACAGGAGATCTGGCTGCAGGTCCATTTATACTCGAATTAGATGCCGAATTGCATGGTTATCTCAGCATCAATCCCATTCGACTCCCCACCAACCAGTAGACAGTGTGGATATGGTTGTATCTTCTAAATGATCTGTGCCTTTAGATCTGAAGAGAGTGATTTAATTGGTCCCATTAAGGCAGCAATGGAGTGCATCAGGTGTCTGAATTACTGGCAGATACAGTGAAAGGTGGCCCACAGGGACGTCGGCAGCCTGCTGCCAGCTCTTTGTGTATGCAGAGGGAGTGTGGGGTAGAGCTGCTGACCTCCACGTGCTACAGCTTTGTGGGGCTGTGCATGACAGCGGCAAGATTTCTCTCGAGAGGCAGTTTTGCCTCATATTCCCCCAGTTGCCTTCAACCTTGACATTCTTCTCAAAAAGCATGTGCGGATATCCATACTAATTCTGGTGACATCCAGTCTGCTGTGTCGTGATCCTATACTCCGAGCAGCCGGGACATGCTACTCAGTCCTCTTAATGCAAATACACAGACAGACACAGCAATAGAAGGACAGTAAAAGGGAATATTTATCTTTCAGATTTTGACAGAGATGGAATACCAGTATAGTGCTTACTGCACAGTATATACTGTATACTGACCACTAGAGCTGCAAGATTATGACAAAATCTTAATTTTGTAACTATGATATATTAGTTTTGATTACTGGTCTGTCTGTACAGCAAAATCACTGACTGCCTAGGTGTTCTGGACTTCTGAAAACATTCCCATTACAATTAAAGTTTTAGTGAAATTTTTGTCATCATTTACTCACAATCATGACGTTCCAAACCATTAAAACGTTTGTTCATCTTAAAAGGTACATGTACAACATAAACCAGTGTAGTCCAATTCCTGAATGAATTACTCTTACGAGCCAGTTATTAATCAAAAACATGCAGCACGATCAGTGAAGTCTGATTCCTAAATAAATTACTCTAATGAACCAGTTCTTTTTAGTGAATCAAAATGATGTTTCAAACCATTAAAACGTTTGTTCGTCTTCAAACACAAATTAAAACTAATAGATTTCTGTCCCTCCAAGGAATGTCCATTCTACCAAAACTTTCAAGATTCAAAAAGTTCATGAAGATATTGTAAAATTAATCGAGCATTTTAATTCAGGTTTTCTGAAGAGACACGGTCTCTTAAAATAAAACCAGTTGTGAATAGAAACCTTGGATTCATTTGGAATACGTTAAAGGAATGCTGCAATTTTTGCAATTAGTTATGCCATGTTTTATTACTTATTTGATCAGCATAACAGCCCTGAAATTATTTGTTTATTAACTGTCCTTTGACGTCACCTTAAAGCTCATTTATTGCAGTGGAAAGCAGGGTCAAGTCACATTTTATCATACAGTATTAGAAAACAAAAGGTCAATGTTTTGCTGGTTAGTATGGACCGGTGCACATTCAAATATACCTGTCTAATCTGACAAAGTTATGACGAAGTTTTCCAAGCAATTATAGTATAATAGATATTTTATCAGTGTCCGGTTCAGTTTTGGAAGGCTTTCAAGTCATGAAATGGACTTATATTTTTCTTACTGTAGTTGTGCAAGTGTTATTGAGTGCCGGCAGTATATATACTATATACTTCAGAAATAATAGTGTGCAGCAGCAAAAGTGACATTTCGACAAGAAAGCCTGGGTTTTGAGCATGCCAATATCTTCTTCCTGATCAGCTTATCAAGGTCTTCAGGATTGCTACAGACTTCCAGGGTCTCCAGGGGAAGGTGGCCCTCCAGAAATATTGGACACCCCTGACATACATCTAAGAGGAAATCAATGGAAAATAGCCCAAAATTGTTAATGTCATATTTATGTATTTAGCTATTCTAGCTAAGAGATTTTTTTTCTCTCCAGATAATATCACTGGCCCACCTGGATGGTTGGCAACTGAAGCTCAGCCAGAGGCAGCAGCATCAATATTAGCATACCAATTAGATCAGAATCCCTTTCATAAGAACAAGTGTGAATAATTTAAATAATAAATGAATCATCAAAGTGTTAATTGGCTAAATAAGAGAATGGACTGTGTTTCCAGACTATCACTAACTCATTCACTCTATAGTCTTAAGTAAACTTCAAACTACTATTGTACTATTGTGGTGATGAATCAAAAGTTTAAAGTTTTTTGATTATTTATATTCCATCTGTAGTGAACTCTGGAGCACTGATTTGTTTCCGATCGGGCAAGAACCCTAGGACTATATTTCACAAAAGTAGTTTTTGCAAAAAAATGCTGCTTTTAATGACGGAAACAAACAAAGCCACAGCAGAACTGTTTTGCATCTCTGAGCAACACACAACAGTGTTTCGTTACTGAATCAATCAGCCGTTTGAATGAATCAGCTGAATGAATGACTCAATGACTCACTCATCCAGTGATTTGCTGCCACCTACTGGCGATTTTAGGTATATATTTACAGTATATTTTCCATTTTTTCCTCAAATCATTTCAGATATCACTATTGAATAAAATACTAGCACAATAACATGCTCAGCAAAATATCATCTGATCATTGCTATCGAGACATATTTTTTTGTCGTTGTCGCACAATCCTACTTTTGTGCAGTTTTTGTATTGATCACTGCCACATTTGATCATTCAGGCCGAGTCCTTTTGCCTTAGATCTCAGCAACAGTACTAAAATTCTACCATGTTTCAGAGATGAAAAACACCATTTTAAGTCATGTCATGTAATTTACCATAGAAATACTATATAACTATTACCTTACCCGTTATAGTGCCACCTATAGGCCAATCTACATAAAATTGGTGTGCTTGTTTAGAATTATAAGTTGCATTTGCTTACCTAATTTTGTGAAGTTCTGAGGTTTCTCTTACAAGTTGCAACAACATGCTTTTTTGTAAACTGGTCTAGAATTGAGTGCTAGTGCCACCCTGGAGGCTAATCGCCACTCTGCATGCGCCACACATACAGGGGTTTATTTCATCTGTGGCACAACCCCAGGGCACTTGCAGCAGCTGCTAAGCTAATACCAGTTCTCTGATATATAACCCAGAGATTATCTTACTATAGGGAGATAAGAGGGTCTGTATTACTTACTATTGGAGAAAGCGTAACGGCTAACTCAGATCATGTGTGCTGTAATAACCAATCATATTACAGCCTTGACGTCATTGAGTTTCAGTCAGAGTTGTGCAACACTCATTGGTCGTTTACGGATACTATAGGAATGAATGAGAAGTGCCGTAAACTGAATCCCACCTGTCGCAAAAAGTCAGTGACTTCTATTATAAAACGGCTTTTTTTCGTGGTAAACTCTAAAAATAGTTAAATCCTAAAGTATTGTTTAGTGTAAAACATGTTGTAGATTAGCAGTTAAGCTGTCGATTCATTAAATGATTAGCCGTTTCCTCTTAAAAGCTGTTTATTCAGCATAGTGGAGCCTCTCCTCCATTGACATCCATTAAAAAAAAAGACGGCCTCTGGTCTCCTTTCCCACGTACTGCCAGACTGGAAGCGTTAGCTTTAGCCGTTACGCTTTTTCGGCTAATGGTTGCAGGCATGCCTTCTAGTGGCTTTGATATAACCAGCGCCTCTGGGTTTTAATGTTGGAGAGAATGTGAAAATCGAAACGGTTTGTGAGAGAGAGAAACAGAAATGTGGCCTGAAACCTCTGCAGCTATTCCATCTCGGTTGAGACCGAAGTGCTTCGCTTACCAAAAAAAATGACTCTTGTTGTTTTAAAACATGCAGATTCCAGAATCGCTAATCAGCTTTGCGCTAGAATGTCAGTGAAAATATATCGCCCTAACAATCTGAATTTCCCAAGGCTGAAAGCGATATCTCGTGTTTCTGGCTGAAATTTCATTATTCATTTCGAGGTCTGCTTGATCATGGCCCTTGTCACCCCTAACTTTGAGTATGTATGTGATGTAACCGGGCTTGCGCTGTGTTTTTGTAGAAAGAGAAGTTGCAAGATCAGTCAAGAGTGTGCTGGGAATAAACGGAGCAGGAGAAAACAGACAGATCGCTGCAGAGATTCTCATCAACTCTCAGGATTAGTGAGAGGGCGAATGTGTTACCGAAGCCACTGAACGTGTAGAAAAACGGCACTCAGCTCAGAGGAAAAACATTGGGTTCGGGGGAAGGTGAGGAAGAGAGTTAGAGGAAGCGAAGGATCGGTGTCAGCCCATCAGTCTGTTTGTTGATACATTATTGAAGACTAGTCGGGCACATGTAGTCAGTCCTCTATGGATCCTGTTTACCACGATGTATCTGCTGTAAGGTGCAGGATTAGTGTGAGCGGTGGCTGGGAGTTTGGAAGTAGATGGTGCAGTGGAGATGAAGGTGTGTGGGAGAGAGGAACGAAGCATGCATAACCAAGCATTATATTATTTAAAACCGTTCAAAAGCCTGAGGTCAGTATTTTTTATTTTTTTTATTTTTTAAATAAAATAGTTTTTATTCAGCAAGGATTTGTTAAATTGATAGAAACAGTGATAGTAAAGATTGATATTGCTAGAAAACATCTCTATTTTGAATAAATGCTGTTCTTTTTAACTTTTTATTTATCAATGAACCCCAAAAAAGTACCACAGTTTCCAATAAATAAATAAAGTAAAATAAAATAAAAATAAATTAAGCAGCACAACTGTTTCCATCATTGATAATAAATAAGCATATTAGAATGATTTCTGAAGGATCATGCATTAAAGAATGGAGTAATGATGCTGAAAATTCAGCTTTGAATCACAGAAATAAATGATATTTTATTAAAATAGTATAAATGTATATTAAAATAGAAAAACATTCTTTTAAATTGTAATAATATTTCACATTATTAGGCTACAGTTTTTTCTGTATTTTTGAGCAAATAAATGCAGGCTTGATGAGCATAAGACTTACGCTTAATGGTAATAAAATAAAGTCCTGGCACCGCCAATATTTCCACCCGCGTTCTCTGATTTGTTACTTTAGATTTGAGTGAACTAACATTCAGCCAATCACAAGGCAAATCATCTCGGGCGCCTCTGCCATGAGCTTCAAATCTCCTGCTGCTCTCGCGGTTTCATTCATTCACTTCTTTGCTCTTTGGGGGTCTGGGGTAAAATGCACCCCAGAAAAAAGCAGAGGACGATTACATCCTTTTTTTTTCTTCCAAACATGCACAGTAAGTATGTGTTATGTCGCGATGACACGATTCACGCGATCACATTTCCATGTTATGATTTAACCTACTGTAATCAGGCCTCTACAGTGCGACCATTTAAGTCACATTTGTGACTGAAAGCTACTACATGCGAGTCGACAATGAAAAAATATTTAGGAGCACCTGTGCAACTGACCCGATCAGCATATTTGTGTTTGCGCTGAGGGAGCTTCAAAGGTTTCTAACTTACTTGCTTTTGCAATTGAGTAATGTATCACAGGCAGACTTATCCTCTCATTATAACAAACAATAAGAGATTCATTGTGCAGTGAAAGATGAGTGACAGCTTTTAATGATTATTAAGGGAGTTTGCAAATGTGATATTAATTTAATACAACAGTTCATTAAACAAGAAGTTAATATTAAGTGACTTATATTGTCTGACTACAACACTATGGCCTTATTTTGCTCTATTTCGTCAACGAAAATAGTTTCAGACAAAGTAACAGCTGAGCCGCTGCGCATCTCCATTCAAACACAGCGTGTTTAGTTTTTAAACGAATCTAGTGAGACAATGACTCAATTACCCATTCATAAAGACAGTCACCTACTTCATTCCTGAATGAATCAGCTGTTCAAAAGAATCAATTGAATGAATGATTCCGTGATCAAATCAGTGACTTGCCGCCATCTACTGGCAGTTTTAGTTAATTTTTTAAAGTATCTTTTTCTGTTATTTAAATAATTTAATATTTCTATATTCAAAAATTAAAACCTCTGAGCCTCATTAATCGTGTGAACCTACACCTACAAGGCACTTGTGTGTTCTTCTGTGCCACCTCTGTAGTACAAATTTATTTCTTAAATACTGATTTAATTTTATTGGTAACTTATTCTTAATCTACTTCTTATTATTCTTGTTTTTATTCTGTTGATTTAATTAGAAATGTTAAAAAGTGTATATATATATTTTTTTTATTATTATTGTATTTTTTTTACATAAAAGATGACATACTTTTAATAAAGATACAAAAAATGCCATTACTAAGGTAAAAACAAAATTTCCTGTAAATCACTTTGAGTAAAATATCGCCTCATAATGGAAAGGTAAATTTTTGATCAGAATCTTTGATTATTAATTAGAAGGTGCTCCTACATTTTTGACTGTGCTCCTATATTTTTAAAGTAGAATTATCCTTTTCCAAGTCCAAGTGTTAAGAATTAAGATAAAAGTTATTGTTCAAGTGTAGTGTAATTCAAATATTGTCCATAAAATATCTTTATTTCATAAAAAGTTTTTTTTTTATTATTTAATCAGAAAATATAGATGTCCACAGTGGTCTCAAAGTCCTGAAGTTATTTTTCAAATTTGAGTATGATATCACAAAATAGGTTCCTGTATCATGGCACGTTCCAAAAATTGCAACTGTTGCTCTAAAACACCAATTGGTATTCTATTTAGAATTTATTATATGAACATGAATGTACTTACTTTGTATATTATGTACATAATTTATTTTCCTTTGAGGGCCACATCACCTGACAGCTGTCCCCCCCACTTTGAAAATGGCTGCTACGCCATGCCAGCGATGTAATTTGATTTATAAAATGAGACAAACCGCAGATCTAGAGCACTCCACAAATAAACTCGTTTGTCCAATGTCATTTTCTACCGATTTATGAATAAGAATGGAAAATAACCGCTCCACTTCACATATTGTCCAATGAAATTTGAACTTCTTGTGCCAGATCATGATTGGTTGGTGTATTATAACTACATGACTAATGGACATTGATGAATTATGTAATATTCTAAAATATGTAATATATGGATTTTTAAATAAATCGACACACTAGATTTGATTATCCGTCGACCCAAAGGCACTCACTGAAAGATTCATATATGGCTCGAGAGCCTAGGTTTCTGAACAGACTGGAATATCAGTCAGTCGAGCAAAAACGCAACCCATAGCAACGCCTCAGATTGACATATGTAAAAATAAACAGGAATTTTCCAATGTTTGAGCGATTAGTTACTGTTTGTAAAAATTGTCATGTTAATTAGAATTTAAATGCATTTTGTTTTATTGACACAATATCATTGCTATTTGTCAGAGAGGGGCACTTTTGAATAATTTTGAAAAAGGGCTCGAGCCCCCAAAGCCCCCCTTCTGCACGTGCCTGAGGTGGGGACACGGGTGGGTAATAAACCAGATTGGTTGTGTTAAGGGATTGCAAATTTAAAGTGCTCTGTGAAACGGAGAAGGAAAACGAGCCCCACACATCTACGACTCTCTCTCTCTCTCTCTCTCTCTCTCTCTCTCTCTCTCTCTCTCTCACACACACACACACACACACACACACTCTTTCTATCTCTCTTTCTCTCTCACACGCACATACATACTCGCTCTCTGTCTCTCTCTCTATAAACGAGCACATTCTCTCTCTCAGTCTCCTGCTGCATCCAACGAACACAACACACTCACTCACTGCTGTGACTTCGTTTATCGCTTCTTTTGTTTCCGTACTGTATTTTATACCAATCAGCCACAAAGACATCTTCCGTTTTTTAGCGCTAATCGGTTTTCACTCCGAATTCTCCGTAACGTTCCGTCTAAGACGCGCACAGAAGATTCCAATGGATCTCTGTAACGCTGCGCTTTCTTTAAAAACAAACATGTAACGTTCATTTCTGTGCTCTCTTCGTTTCGCGTTCAGGAGAAGCGTGAGTATAACAGCACGACAAACTCTTGAGACAACGACACATTGTTATTGTTTTTAGCGCTCGCGCTCGTTAATGTACTGTCTTGTTAAATTTTAAACCGCAGCTTTTAGACGCGGTTTGTAACGTCAAGTTAACTTTTAACGTCAGTTGACTTGATTTCGGCTATTTAAAACTTTGGTGAACCTTTTAAACGTTTTATAACCGTTCATGTAAACACTGGCTAGTTCATTACGCGGACCTTGTTAACGCGATTCTAGATACAATTCCCTCTCAGCAGATTTATTACGTTAATTGGGAATCAAAACCGCATGCCTTTGAATCGCCATCGATGTTGTTGTCGTAAACGCATCCAAGTTGAACATGTAAAGGTGTATTTTAGTGCGTCTAAAAGTACATTAGAGATCTATTGGAGTTCAGGGTAATCGACAGTGCAGCATTCACGTGATATTTTGAATGAATAATTTTAGCATTGAAGGAGACTGAAATTTATACCGTTCAAAATATTTTTTATGAAAGTGAAATTCTTGGCTAAAACCTACAGCCTTGCCTTTCATGTAAAATAACATCAAGAACATAAACTGTGTTGGCACACACTCATGCCCACTATGGCCAAACTATCCTGGCAGCATCACAGCAGAGGACGGCGCTTGATATCAACTTCCTACTTTATTTTGGCCACCCTTACTTTGCTGTTGTCCTGGTCCTGCCCCATTCTAGGCAAGAAGAAGCTCTACATCGGAGCCCTGTTCCCGATGAGTGGCGGATGGCCGGGTGGCCAGGCTTGTCTCCCTGCTGCCCAAATGGCCCTGGATCTAGTGAACAAGAGAACAGACATTCTTCCGGATTATGAGCTTGAATTAATCTACTATGACAGTATGGTAAGTGAGCACTGCATGTGAGCCTCTTTAATTACTTTTCATTATGTGAACTGTTTGATAGCATGCAATTGAGTGTGCACCAAACTAGTCGTTCCATAAGAGTGTTTACTTGCTGTTGATGTTATTTATTCAAACAGCGTGGAGTGTCATTATCAGTGGCTTGCTGAAAATTTGTGTTCACAGGGGATTTCTGAGCAAATTTACATCTTACTACAGCATATTAGGTCAGCTGTAGTATGCTAATAGGGGTTTGGTGGACTCTAATGAGCATAATGTTTTTTAAATGGGAATTTGTACTTGATTCAGCATGACTTCATTAAAGCTGCGCAGAGGAATGTTTTGACAGCATCATATTATTCATCAGTTATGCAGTCACCTGAGATTTGCTGGCAAAAATCTATTCATAGCAGCTCAATATACCTTCCACTTTCCCTGTTCGTATCTTTCCATTTGCTTCACTCTCTCTCTACTTCTCTCCATCTTCCCCACCTGCGTCCCTCCTCCCCCGCACAAGAGATGCCAATGCATACTGCCTCTCTCTCTCTCTCTCTTTCTCACACATAAACACACACACACACACACACACATGCAGAGTGCAAGCCAGAGTTTTAGACAGAAAATACATACAGATACATGCAGAGCGCAAACAGTTAATTCCCTGTGACTGTTCAGTGTTGCTAAGAGCTTCGCCGTGATTGGTCGGAACGGGTCTGCATTGGAACCCTGCTTCAAAGATACAGGAGAAGGAGGAAAGACTGGGGGTGGAGGTTGGCATGACAACAGTTACCAAGACCACTGCTGTTCAAACAAACACATAAAGCCACAGATTGCTCTGACAAAAGAGAGAAAAAAAGCATGGCCCTTTATGATTATTGCATAAACAGAGGCAGATGGATAAATGGGAGAAATTAGCCGGCTGGTGTGAGACTATAGACGTATGAAGTGCCGTTCTTCCGTCTGCACTCGGACATATTGAGAGCATAATTTCTGATCCCCAGCGGTAGGTGGATGTACTCGGGACCCCTGTGGATCCGAATGAATTCATGCACACAGAAACACGCTCATGCAGAGAGCTGCGTCTGATTAGGATTCAGCACCACGGACAGCTACATTTAGAGAGCAGGAAAGCGCTGTGTCATCCATCAGGAGGTATAAAGCGAGCAGGAACATTTCATCTGAGTTGGGTTTTAGGTATTCAGACCCAAATGTTCCCTCCTGAGCCACAGAATGAACCGTTTCATTAAACCTGCACCCAGCACGGTTCTGGGCCATTCTGATTGGAGCGGAGGACGGCGCTCTCCGTGGGGCGATAGGGATGGTACGAGGGGGGCAGGCTTATTAGTATGGACTGGACCTGTGCCTGATTTCCCTTGAGCCCCGGTGTGAGATCACTTGGCCTTAACACTTGCACCGTGGGGTCGTTAGTGTGTTTTTGGGGTTTGTTCGTCCTCTGATTTGAATGATGGAAGAGACTCTGAAATCCCTTGTTCTATGTGTTTTCAGTTCTGTAGAGTCAGTATTTAAAAGTGGACTCTTTCCTCATTTCCAGGGTTCTCAGAAGTGGAAGTCATCATAGTTAGGTAAATTTGTAGAGTAGTGAACAGAAACTACATCAAATATAAAAACAAATATAAACTTTGCATTCCCATTCACTCCAAAAGTAAGAAAGAAGAAAAAGCCCTGTCTTTGCCCCATCTCAAATGCTCTTTTTAGTTTTTATTATATGTAGTCAACCTTTCCTGTTTTTGTTTAGTCTAGTTTAGGTCAATGAAAATTATTTTTTTAGTCATGCTGAATAATGATTAAACTGAAAATCACAATTATTTTGCTCACAATTATAATAGTGATTACTGATCATGATTGTTGTCATTTAACATCAACATTATGAAAACAGGTAAAAATCAAAAGATAAAAGAGTGAAAATCCTAATATTAACTCCAATAATTCTTAATTATATTCTAGTTTTTCTAATAAAACAATAACAACAAAACATTGTATTGAGGCACAGGGGTTGCGTAAGTGCATTTATTTAGCAACCACAATCTAGTCAAGATGCATGTTTGGATTTATTACAGTTTGACACTAAGAAGGTTTAACCTGTTAACATGCACCAGGACGCCAGCGCACTGAAAGCTCTTTGTTTGCTCTTTGTTTGCACATGTCATTGTTTTCAAATCGATAACATGAAACTGGACAAAATTAATCTTGACAAACTATATATAATTTTGAAGGTCTAAGCCTCAAGCATCGATGACTGATCGCTGTTTTTCGATGGAAAGCTTATAAGGAATGTATTTGCTAAATTTGTGTAAGCAGTACACATCAAAACATGTATAAAAAAACCGCAGTACATACCAGATTCATCCTGATAATGAGACACAAACGTATCCACTGCTTTAAATTTAAATTAGTTTGAGAGATAAGGGTCCAAGGAACAACATCCCAAAGAGCACTTTTAGTCCAAAGAAACAATAAAGTTGTAATTTGGATCGTTATTCATTAAATATGTTTACGTTTATCCTTTTTATCTTTTACTCAAAAAATTCTCATCTCTTGAGGGAGAGTTATTGTTTGTGAGTTTTCTCCTATAATCCGTTATGGAACAAATTACACTCAAAAACAGTGTCTTGGTGTTCAGGTAAAAAAACAGCATTTTTGTGTTTATTTTGATGATTTTGTAGCAGGCAATGTCCTAAACAGAATGAGATCATCCAGCAGAAAAACAGGCCCACCAAAAAAATAAATCAAAGATACACGGAAAAATGTTTATTTGAATTCTGGCTGGAGTTTGTTTTTGGATGAATGAGGCTCCCTCGTGATGGCTCGGTGGTGGAGACTTTGGCACGCTGTGACGCACCTGTCATCTGATGGGGGCGTAAGGGAACTATAGCGATCTTTTTAGCACAAATAAACCTTTCTTTTTTCTTCTTCAACAGTTTTCATATCAAAAGGATAAACAATGATTTATTTTCACAGCCGCGTGTTTTGTGGGGACTGTATGTGCCTGTATCTGTATGATTACCATCTGTATGGCTGATAAGCATGTAATTACTGACTGTTCACAGATATCAGTGTGAATGCAGTCTATATAAAAGGCCATTATAATGTGATTATTGACAATATGGGCCATCTGTATGATTACCATCTGTATGAATGATCGTCAGCCTGTGATTATTCATATACAGGAGCATCTATATGTCAGGAAATCAGAGTATGTACTTAAGTTTTTTTTTTTTTTTTTCATCACTCAATAATTATTATTATTGTATTTTTCTAGTGCTCAAATCAATCACTTATACGATGTCTAAGATTCTGTCTACTGTTTTATAATTGAAAAACTGCGGTGGCATGTATAATGACCAGTGTTGGGCAGTAACTAGTTACTGTAACTTAGTTACTGTAATAATATTACTTTTTGCAGTAACTAGTAGTGTAACTAATTACTTATAAGATTTCAGTAATAATATTACAGTTACCATCCATAAAACAGCTTAGTTACTTTTTTTGATGCCTCGACCCGCTGATTTAAAGTCCAAGAATCAAATAATTCCTAGATTTATTGTCATAATTTTCACGACTCACACATGCATGTGATGCCCCCAGTGCAGCAGGCAAGCTTGGAATATGGAAAAGCTTACATTCAGTAGATAAAAATATTGCATTATATTGATTTTGTCAAGAAAAAAGATGATCTGAACACTGTTGTGTAAGTTGTGGCTTTACTTTACTCTGGCGTTACATCCCTTCTGATCAGCATGTGCTACATTATATTACTATAATTAAAAAATATTTTTGGAAAATTAAACAGTTTCTTACAAACTTACGTGATTTGATAAAATACATAATGAAATATCAATTAAGAAATTACAATTAGCTTCAATCTACACATGACAATTAATGAGATTAATACAACACTTCTACTTGAATGTCACTATCAGTCACTATTGAGTGTTTGTAATAACTTCTGACTGCGATCCAATGTGGATTTTGGTCAAATGATGAGGCAGAAATATGTTGTTAGTAACATTCTAGAAGAATTTAATGTGGAAGATACACCGTTACAACTTCTGTGGGGCGTGAAGAAAAAGTAATGTAACTAGTAGTGTAACTAATTACTGTTGCCAGAAAGTAATAAGTAAAGTAACAATATTACTTTTGAAAGGAGTAACGAGTAATGAGTAATATATTACATTCTTTGAGTGACTAGCCCAACACTGGTCATGACTAAATAGTTTGTAGTAGAACCCTTCAATAATTTGGTAAATATTTTTCCTCAAACAGAGAGAGGGGGGGGACTAGAAAAATGGCTGCATGAATCTCATTCTTCATGGTATCTTCTTCAGATTTGAAATATAAACTCATGAGACATGTGACTTTCAACCCATTACTTTTCTGAATTGCTTCAGGACTGATTTCATGTATTTTTATATGAAATAAAAAAAAAATCAGTGTGGTACAATTTTTATCAAGGCACTTCAGTGTCTATAACTTTTTATATTTTTGAGCATTATCAACTCTGGATGATGGATAGTAAAGCCCAAAGGGTCTTCTTTCCAACGACACCAAAATTGTGTGTGTGGCACACTGAAGTCAGGAGCTGTTACCATTTTAAGTTAGTTAGTCATTTTCAGCTGTGATTCCCAATATGGGGAAGCTGGTTAACAGGTTAATGGCAGATTTGCGCAACAAACAGTGCAAATTACCATGTGAAGGAACACAAACAGGCTGTATGACACTTTGAGAAGAATATCTCAATGGAGATTGCTAAACTTGAGGTTTTCAGCTCATCAGCGCTTTTTTCACAGTGCAGAGAGAGAGAGAGAGAGAGCATGTGTATGGTTGCCAGATTGTAAGTAAACCCCTGGGCAGAAAATGTGTCCTTTTTAGAGAAAATAAATAAATCTATGATAAAGGGAATTAAATTATTGAAATCTAGTTCATCCATTACCTAGCAATCAATCCCATGACCTTGTGCTACTGTTTGAGCTGCAAAAACACTATATTGTTTAATTTTATGCAAATCCTGATCCTTTTATGCACTTTTAATTAGGCAATTAAGTTTCCTAAAGAGTGTGTCATTAAACTAGTTCTGTAATCCTTTCTTGTCCTCCAAGTCACAAGAATGAGTGTTTTGAGACAAAATGTTTTAATAATATCTCTGAGTTAATTTTTTTTAGAGTTTATAAGCTTTATTCATATTTAGTGAACTTACTCTTAGCAGCAAATACTAGTATTTTACCCTTAGTTACTGTTGCTATGACCGACAAACAATGCGCTCTCACACTACACTCATGTTCTCACGCAGTGAAAAATACATCGTAGAGCAAAGAGAAAACTGACAACACACTGACAGAGAAGACAGAGCAGGTTACTTCTGATATGAAACCAGGTCTCAGGACCCTCAGCTTTTAAATGGTGTAATTTTTAAAGAAATTCAAACAATAAATACTGTTTTGTGGCTCTTCAGTTTGTCGTGACAGATCAATGTATTGCCTCACTTCAAACACGTGAACCTATCGTCTTTTCATATTTACTTAAAGCACGAAATGAATATAAATAAACATCAGAAAGTGTTTTATTTCAACCGCAGAACACCATTTTTCAAGTGTAAGTCCACCGAAGTTAATCTACTCTTCTGTCTGATTTGTGGTTAAGGCTACAGCTGCAGCTACTGGGCATGCGTATTTACATATTTTCAGAGCCAACAATATCACGTGCAACCTATGAAAATGGTTTTAAAAAGCACATGGCGTCGTAGTTTCATCACTTTACAGTGTCGCAGTGACCATCTTTTTGCAGTAAAGGACCTGTCATAGTTTGAGAGGGAAGATGACATGAAGCGACGTGAGGAGAGCTGCATTGTAAACAGATGAGCGCACATGTGCATATAAAGCTCCCGATTGGGGCGAAGTTCACAGGATTGTGTCCACAGAATGATAAGAGCATACGTTTTAACATATTATTTAACACTCAGTATTTAACTTAAGCGCTGCAAGCCATGCATACAGCGCCGGACATGACAGGTTTTCTGGTATGCAAAACAAGTACTTTAAAGGAATACCTTAGCTTATTACCGTTACCGTGGCAGCCAACAACAGCACAGCTTAACCCTCCACACATATTTACATTTAGTTATATTGAAAAAGTTTCAATTCAGTCAATCTTTTTTACCCCGTTTTAACATGTATTTCTGTGGAGACTGGCCGTAGCTGTCGGGCAAGATGGCGGATAGCAGCGGAGGCGCATAATCTCTGCGTTCTGATTGGTCAGATCGCCTGTCAATCAAGCTCTTTGCGAACGGTCAATTGGATGCTTGTATAATGTTAATTAATAATTATGCACTACTGTTTAAAAGCATCAGTTTTGTAAGATATTCTGTAGTTTTTGAAGTCTCTTATGCTCACTAAAACTGCATTTATTTGATACAAAAACAGTAATGTTGTTAAATGGCATTACAATTTAAAATAACTGTTGAATTTTCAGGATCATTACTCCACTCTTCAGTGTCACATGATCCTTCAAAGATCATTCTAATATGCTTATTCGTTATTCGCTGCTCAAGAAACATTTCTTATTATCAATGTTGAAAACTGTTGTGTTGCTTAATGTTTTTGCAGGAACTGGTGCATTTTTCAGGATTCTTTGATGAATATAAAGTCTAGAAGAACAGCATTTATTTGAAATTTATTTATAAATGTCTTTACTACCACTTTTGATTAATTAGTTGATAAATTATAAGTAGTATAATTTAAAGATCACAAAATAGTTTTCTAGTAACAAATAGTATTTAAAAAATATATATTTTTCTGTGTAGTTACAACCTTACATGAGCAGTAAATCAGTCATCAAATAAATAAATATTCCTCCTATCTTCAGGATAATCTGCATTCTGTGTGCAAAAAAAAAATAGAATAACATTTTTGTAGTTGTTTTGATTCGGTGGGACCCAGGTGCTTTAAAAGAGTGAGGCTCACGCATGGCTTCCCTTAGGGATGGAAAGCCAGGACAGGGAGGAGATTTAGATCCCAAACAAAGTCTCCGTTCTGGGGATATGATTCTGCTGACAACCCCCAGGGAGTCTGGAGAGAGTCTGCTCAAGACTCTGGAGGACATACCATGTGCCTGAACGCATTATGTACAATCATGCTCATTATATTTACTTTATTAAAAAGAATGTGTAGGCATGTGTCCACAATAGAGACAGCTGAAGAAACACTCACATAACTGTGTGGAGTGTCACATTAATTTCATGCTTTTCAAAGGAAATCATTGTAATTCTGAAAAGAAAAGCAGTTTCTCACTAAAATGCTACTTTTGTTGCAATTGAAATAATTGGAGTAATTTAGCAGGATGTTTTGAAGAAATTAAAAGCATCGGGAGCGACATAAATAGAAATGTGTCAGGATAAGGAAGCAAGATTAGACGCCAATAAGTAAAGAGCACACAGGGTTCTGCCAATTTAATTTACGTGATTGCACCAATCATGCCTTGAATCATTTTAATTTCATGTTTGTCTTTTATTCTTTTTAGGTTTTGCCCCTGTTTAAGATTTTATTTGTTCCTAAAACAACAGAAACGCATCAGAAGCCCAGCTTTAGAAATGCTGGCTGTGCTCAAGGCCACTGGCTGCACCTCGGTTTGCTCTCAACACATGATCAATTGTGACTTTAACCTACTATTATCATTTAAATGAGATATTGATTTCTCATTGACAGTTATTTTAAGACAAATGGAGGAAAAAAAAGATGCTGATTGTCAGCGTTGGGTTAAAGACTGATGAGAGTACATGTCTAGCAAACAAACATTGTTTTTTGGTGTATATATGAGTAAATGCATGTGTCCTTGGAGGACTCCAGTTGTCCTCTGTATGTATTTATTGCTTTATCTGTCTCTGCTCCTTTCTGTTCTGCTTTCCCATGCATATTTATCTCTACTTATGTGATTCAGTATGAAATGAAGTCTCTCTCCCTATGGGGGTCCTTATAGTGAAGCGGCGAATGTATATACAGTGTGAAATGTGTGCTTTTTTTGTCAAGGTATGCAGTTTTGAGCATGGAGTGACAGGATGCCTCATGAATAGTTACAGCTGTGCTTCAAATCTGAATATAGATTATATATTCAAAAGTGTTTTTCTCTCTGCTGTATGTGATCCTGGTGAGGCCACGAAGCTGCTGTATGACCTGCTGTAAAGCCCATAAAGTTTTGCCCGGCTGCAGCTCTCTGCATGTGGTCAGTGGGTTCTCCTCTTCATGATCGCTTTGAATGGTGAGGCCACTCAAAGTTGATTAAAGTGATGACAAAAGCTGCTGTATGACCTGCTGTACACGCAGTTAAATATCAGCCCATAAATGTGAATGCACGTCCTGATGCCCGGCTGTCTCAGCTCGTTTTGGGAAATGCAAGTCCTTTTATTTAGAACACTGGTGGCCATTATTGTGGAAGCCGCAAGTTAATTAATTTTTTTATTTTATTTTATATTATTAAACGCATGTGGATTCATTAAAGTTTGTCAGTTTGTGTTAAAGAGGTCTCATATGTGTATGTACTCATCAGAGGGCTGGATTAATTACCTTACTTTAAAAAAAATCTCATCTCTTCATCAGATCTGCATTCTAATGAAAAATAAATATACTAAAATGTATTAGAAATAAATTTATTTGCTAAGAATACTACAAATACATTTACATAATGTTTACAGATGAGATGTCTAATTTTGTACTTAATGCTTTAATTGTGAGGAGGAAGTGTTGTCCAACTAAAGGAAAAACTAAAGTGGAACAAAGTATACTATAATACAATATCTTGATTAAAGTGATGACATTAAAACACATTTTACAAAATGTGCATCCACAAATAAAGTTTATTTATAATTTTTAATCAGCAATTTCAGATGGGCAGATTTGAGTGAAAGATTAACTAGGACAGATTAAAAAACATTAAAGCAGGTGAACATAACTGTAGTCACTGACATTTGGTTTTTATGGCTTCTGTATGATGCTGTACATCCCAAACCGAACTCTCCAACAGATGAACTCTCATCACTGAAAACGTTATACCACAGTGAAGATGAGCTACCCAAATGCATTCCCATTTCAGAACATGCGGCACTTCGTTCAAATACCCAAAATCAGTGAAATGGCTTCCAGACATTTTGGATCAGATATTTGTCATTTTATTTAGCTTTTGGCTCGTCTTTGAAGTGCACTCCCACTGCCTCATCTTACTTCTGTTTTTTTTTTTTTTAAATCAGTCTCTTTATTTTTCATGCTCTGCTCTATTTTTATATCTGTTGAGAGCTTTTTCTCTTCACATATGAGTTTTGACCTATATATCCCCCCGCTGGCCTTGAAACCCTCCCTTTTTCCACCCCCTCAGCAGACCTGTCACTCAACGACATCTCACCGCATCTGATGGCATTGAGTTATTGGCAACATAGCTAAAAAACCCTCTGCTGTCTTCTGATTTGACTGCCTGATTAACCCAGAACAGAAAATGTAGAAATTTTAACCTCTTTGCACGCTTGTCTCACACACTACATTCTCCAATGTTAAATAAAGCTGTTCCGAGTGAACTGTGATCAACCCAGCAGGAGATAATTTAGCCCCTTGGGTACTGGTTTACCTGCGGGTGATTTTATTGCACATTTTTCTTCACTAGCTTGTTTCTAATTTTCCTCCGAAAGTCTCAGTGTCTGTACAGTGGAGATGTGTGAATGTATTTCTATTGCTCGTTTCTTATGACCATTGATATGTGCTCGCAGTTGTCCTACGGATCCAGTTCACCAGCACTCTCCAACCGTCAGCGTTTCCCCACCTTCTTCCGCACGCATCCCTCAGCTACATTGCACAACCCCACCCGCGTGCAGCTCTTCCAGAAGTGGAAGTGGACCAAAATCGCCACCATCCAGCAGACCACCGAAGTCTTCACCTCTGTGAGTGAGATGTTTACATGTACAGATGTTTTAAAAGCAATAATCATGCAATAAAAAGCTTGCACAACCAGTAGAGATTCATTATCATTTGAATCTTGTGTTGGTCACATGCTTATTGTACCTTGTGCTGGGTAGCCCCGCCCACTCTGAAATGCCATTGGTCCAAAGTCCTGCTCTGCATAGTTATGAAAAGTGTTATTAGCATGAACTGACATTCAAAACCCAATTCACTTCTATAATGTGACTAATTAGAAATGTAAGTGTATTTCCAAGTGAGCCAGTGTATTCAGTGAGGACAAAAATGTAGGGCAGGTCTTGATTTCATCTAAAGCAAATTAACTGGATTATGTCAGATCGGCGTTTCATACCAGAGTTTGCACTTAGAAGTGTGGTTGAAAAAATAAGTAGCCTTTATGATGTCAGCAAAAAAGAAAATTGTTTCAGAGCTGGATTATCACATTTTGATGTAACATTATGAAAACATTTTCTTCTTTGGAAACGATTCACCCTGTTTCTTATTGCAAAATCCATTTGCATCGACCTTGACCTAAAATATGACTTTTAAATCTTGATTTGTTTTAGTTGGCCAGTAATCAAATTAAAATGCTAAAACAGTTTTATGAATCGTAATGTATTAAAGTAGTACAGTACAATATATAAAATTAGCATTAGCTCTCTGTTTCATCCATAACTCTGTGAAACTTTTTCCAAACAGATTTTCAAGGCTTCTGATCATATTTCACAGCTGCCACATTATTTACATGATGTAAATAACTGAAATAAAATGCTTTCATTGCATGAAAACGTCTGCATTATTTTTTCTAAGATAAAACATTTTTCATGTATCATTGTTCAGTTGGTGACTTTTTGTGCAGAAAACATTTAAGTTTAAAGTCATCTAGTTGATATTGCTTCTGTCTTTATAATTATACAGTATGTGGCATTGAGCCATTGACATTTAATCATTTCTGTAGTAATATATTTATTTCATACATTTATTTCATACTTAGTTCAAATCTTTTAATGTATTTACTGACATATTGCTCGAGACTTACTGATATAAAAATTATAATTAAACTTTATTAAACTTTTATGTGCACAATGCACAATTTTTTAATATTAAGCCTAAAATGTGTTTTATTGTTACTATTGATAAGGATTGCATGATTTCTGAATAATATTGGTCATTAAATGCACAATGTTTAAAGTATACCTGAAGTATACTTGCAATAATTCCACTTTAGCAAAATCAAATGCACTTCAGTATATCTTTAGTTGCGCTACTTCCGCACAATTAAAGTGCATTAAGTACAAAATTAGCAGACTTTAAAGTTTAGCTTACCAAAAGTACAATTGCAGGGTATTTTTATTAAGAACATACATATGTAAATGTATTTTTAGTATACCTAGCATTAAATAAATGTATTTCACTTTTTTTTTGTATATTTATTTTTCACTAGGGTTAAAATCCAAAGTTACTTACAGATGAGGTAATGATGTAATGACTTACAAATTTTACCCCTTAAAACTCATCTTTGATAATCAAAATAACATATTTAAACATAAATAACATATATAAAAAAATTCTAGTTAAAATAGTTTATTCATGCCTTCAAATGACTTGAATGAAACTACATGCTTTCCTCATTTAGTATAGGTGAATAAATATGAATATGCAAATTAGTCCCCGCCTCCATGTAGTCACATCAGCTCGGACCTACTCACTGTTTGAACCAGAAACTAAATTCTTTAAAGACCACAGAGGGTCTTTAAAGAATCTTATACATGCATATAAACAAATACTGAATTGAAAGTTTGTTAAATTAACCAAATATTTTTGTGATTGATTCAGATCAATGAAATGGTCTATCTAATCAAATTAAAGGGATAGTTCACTTTGAAATTTAAATTTGGTATCTATCAGCTTATCCCAAGGGCATCCAAGATGTAGGTGTCTTTTTTTCTTCAGTAGATCCAATTTTGATGTTTTTAGGTCAAACTTTTCTAGTCTGTCAGTCATATAATGGCAGGTATAGGTCACTGTCTCTATAAGAGGGAAAAAGAACATGCACAGAGAAATCCAAATTAAACAATTCCCCATCGTAACTACACATTGATGGCCTAAGACACGAAACGAGCGGTTTGTGTGAGAAAACGAACAGTATTTATATAGTTTTTTACCTCTTGTACACAACCATGTCCAAGTGATCTGAGTGCGCACATGCATCCGGTGTGTGACGTGTGTGTGCGCGAACAGAATACTGTTTGTTTTCTCACACAAACCGCTCGTTTCGTGTCTTAGGCCATCAATGTGTAGTTACGATGGGGAATTGTTTAATTTGGATTTCTCTGTGCATGTTCTTTTTCCCTCTTATAGAGACAGTGACCTATACCTGCCATTATATGACTGACAGACTAGAACGGTTTGACCTAAAAACATCAAAATTGGATCTACTGAAGAAAAAAAGACACCTACATCTTGGATGCCCTTGGGAAAAGCTGATAGATACCAAATTTTAATTTCAAAGTGAACTATCCCTTTAAGTAATTCCGAATGAGCAAAAAACACTTTATGAATCAAATTGAAACCCACCTTACATCGAAACCACCCTACTTTTAGCTAATGTGATCTGATAATAGTATTTTCTTTTTACGAGAAAGGATCTATTTTGATTTAGGTTAACATCTTGGCTAGATTGTATTGCCTTACACACAGCATTTTTTCTTCTAGTATGGACAAACACAGTCCTTGTAAAACACTATGCAGTGAGTGCCTGATGCTAGATATCCGAGTCGTGCAACTCAGACAGGCTGTGTTTTACGTAACTGAGGGTTTGCGAAGCTTGGCTCTGTTCCTTTTTTTCCTCCTGCTCTTTGCAGCCTGAGGTTATACAGACTGTATTAAAATGTACACGCTTGTTTTATTGGTACACGCAGGATGGTAAACAGTAAACAAGTCCCAACAAAAGAAATTAAATCTGCCAGTCTCTTTCTAATTTTCTTTCTTCCCTCATTTTCGTTCTCCATACCTGTCTTATCTCTGACTTTCTGCCGCAATAATATTCTTTTCCTACCCGGCATCACCTCCCGTCTATCTGAAGATGTCTCCATGCTCTTTACTTTCCCTCCCTCTCTTTCTCTGTTCTCCTTTAATCTCGTTCTCTCTCTCTCTCTCTTTCTCTCAGACTCTGGATGATCTAGAGCAGAGGGTGAAGGAGGCAGGCATTGAGATCAGCGTGAGGCAAAGTTTCCTCACGGACCCTGCTGTGGCCGTCAAGAACCTCAAGGTGCTTTCACTTTCACTCATTTCATTTATGACCTCGCTGCCACAGTGATGTACAGGTGTTGCTGTCAGTGCCGCGTTAGAGAAATCAGATCAGCACCGTTCTCAACAACATCTCACGATTCCCAGACAGATGCCAAATACAAATAGTGTGTCTGAAAGACACTTAATATTCAGTAATATCATCAGTTTGAGGGCACTTAGACTGCTGGATGAGAACAAATGTTGACACTGTTGTCTTCTGCTTCATATCTGAATTGAATTTATTTTGTTTAAATTGAATATTGCAGCATTGATACTGTTATTGAACTGAATTGAATCAACATCGAACTGGCCCTACCGTCTTCAGTAGAGCCTCTTATCATTGAATTAAACTTGTTTCATAATAGATGAAATCTCACAAAAACAAGTCCAAGGTTACATTTTACCACAAGTCAAATTAATAAAAACAAGTATATGTATGTTTAATGTTTTTTTTGTAATTTATATTATTCTGTAGTATTACAGTGCTATAGTAGTGTTATAGCATTTATTTCCCAATAAATATTAACACCTATAAATTTATAATATACCTCCTCAAAAATATTAAAAGTTTTTTAATAAATAAGTGATAAATATATAAACCAAGGAAACTTAAAAAAAAATCTATTCTTTAATATTATTTTTAAAGAACAACATAGTATGTCATATAGTGATTTTATTTGTTATTTAAACAACACAACAAATACTAGTGTAACAAAATATTTTTATATTATGTTATGTTTTTGTTTTTTTTGCTTATTAGTACAGGGACATTTCACTGTATTTATTTATTTATTTAACAGTCTTAGGGCCAGTTTTACTTAACAGAATATACAACGCAATATACCAAAGCGCAGTGCAAATTAGTGTAGTCGAGAATAAAGAAATAAAGAAGCCACAGTATATTGAAAAGAACTGGAGGCCAAAAAATTAAGGTTTGCTAGAAGTTTTGCTAGATCTGGTATTGCTTGTCTCCTAGTTGAGGGTTCCAAGTCGTCTTTTATTTCCTGAAGCAAAATAAATATAACATGGTCTGGCATACTATATGTTCAGATAATGTGATCTTCTGGCATTCCAAATAAATTAAAATGTGAGGAAAAACCCTCTCCCTTCTTCCACGCGCTCTCTGTTCTCTGCGGTGCCTCCTCTAGCAACAATAATTGCAGCCATTTCAAGCGCAAAATAGTTTAAGACATGCTTTTTTGGGGCGTTAAATAATGGCACAAATGCCAGTAATTTGACGAGCGCAAATGTTAGTAAAACACATTGCGTGATTCATTTGAATACTCTCCTCCCATAAATTTTGCGTCTGAAAGGGAACCTCCTACAAATGCATATTCAATAAGGTCAGGTGCAAAAATAACCGTCCACGCCTTTTCAGCGCTAATTCTTCACTGTGCATCTTTAGTAAAACCTGACAGTACAATTTTAACGGCAAAAGACGGTTTGTGCTGGTGCAAACTGTTAGTAAAACTGGCCTTTAGTCTTAAATTGGGTAACACTTTAGTTTAGGGACCAATTCTCACTATAGATGGTTTCATCTGGCACACGCGCCTGGCCCGAAGTTCACTTCCGATCTGTGTTTGTTTATCGTCTGGTTAGTGGCGCCGACTACAAACGCAGTTAAAGTTAAAGTGATGAGTAATGAAGTTGGGCTCAGGTGGTTGTGCTGTGGGATGTGTTTCCCATACATTTATTTTTTTGTGGCGACCCGCCACGAAATCAAAACTGACTGATTTTCCAAAAGGCTTCATTGAATAGACATGAGCACTAGGGTTGGGTACCGTTCACATTTGAACCGGTACCAGTACCGGTATCGGTACCTGAAATTCGGTACCGGTACCCAACGGTACCTTTTTTCGGTACTTTACTCTCTGTGTAATAACAAAAACATTTATTTCAGTGAAAAAATAAGTCCAAAACTCTCAATTTCAACATTTTGAACAATAGGGCCCTACAATTTTTTTCTTCCAGAAATTTTAGTGTGTTTTATTTTTTTCTAATAGTTAAATGAAGGCATGAAATATTTATTTATTTTTAATCAAATGAAAATGAAACCCTTTTATTTTTTTGGCAGACAAACAGAGGTTTACTGTTAAAATCAAGGTAATTATAGTTTTGAATTTTTAAATTTGTTTTATTTTAATATCGTTTTCAAATTTGCTAAAAATTCAGTTTAGTTTTTATTTTGTGAACACATTTTTATTTAGTTTTTATATAGTTTAGTTTCAGTTTTAGTTTAAGTTTCAATTAAAGTTTAGCAGAATCAACAGATCACTCCCAGAGCTGTATGCGGCAGTTAACAAACGCACTGCCGCATACAACGAGGCTCTTTTGTCTGGGAATATGAGCGTGTATAAAGCATCGTGTTATGCTCTCAGACGAGCAGTAAGTGCCGCCAAACATCGTTACAAAGAGAGAATTGAGTCTCATTTTCAGCTCAATGACTCTCGACGCATGTGGCAGGGACTAAGGACCATCTGTGCCTTTGGAAACAAATCCTCCGCGGAGTTGAGAGCAGATCCGTTGCTGGCCGACGAGTTAAACACCTTCTACGGCCGCTTTGAATGCAACGGCGGCAGCGCGGCTCTGCCGATCAGCGCGTCAGGAAGCAGCAGGCAGAGAAGCGAGAATCATGTGATCACCGTGTCGGAGGACGAGGTTCAGAGGGCACTAAAGGGAGTGAACATCAGGAAAGCGGCTGGACCTGACGGAATTACCGGCCGGGTTCTGAGATCATGCGCTGATCAGCTTGTTCACTTCTATCTTCAACGAGTCCCTTGCTACCTCTGTGGTTCCCACCTCCTTTAAAAAATCCATCATCATCCCTGTGCCTAAGAACAATAAACCCTCTTGCCTGAATGACTATCGTCCAGTGGCCCTCACATCAATAGTCATGAAGGTTTTTGAGAGACTTGTTAAGAGCCACATTTTCTCCTCCATCCCTGTTACTTTGGACCCTCTTCAGTTTGCTTATCGCCCCAATAGATCAACTGATGATGCCATCTCTCACATTCTCCACTCCTCCCTCACACACATTGACAGCAGCAATGGGAACTATGCAAGACTACTATTCATAGACTATAGCTCAGCTTTCAACACCATAGTCCCCACCAAGCTAGCTGTCAAACTCTCAGACCTCGGCCTAAACACTTCACTCTGCGACTGGATTCAAGATTTCCTCACCGGCAGACCTCAAGTGGTGAAGGTAGGCCAGTTCACCTCCAACTCCATCACCCTGAACGTATGAGCCCCGCAGGGTTGTGTCCTGAGTCCCCTGCTCTACTCTCACATATCCACATCTATTATCAAATTTGCTGATGATACTGTGGTTCTGGGCCTCATTTCCAACAATGATGAGACCGCATACTTGGATGAGGTGGAGAGACTTACATCATGGTGCCAGGACAACTGTCTCTCTCTGAACGTGAGGGTTCAAGGGTTCAAGGTTCTTTATTATTTGTCACATACACAATCATACAGGGTATAATCAGTAGTGAAATGTAGGTCAGGACAGGTCCGCTCAATGGACAGTGCAAAAAAATTAAATAAAAGATGAAACATAACACAGGAGAGTATATATAAATATAGGTAAGAATAAGATAAAAAATAAGTAAAAAATAAAATAAAATAAAATAAGGAGTAAAATGTGCAATGAAATAAAATGTGCAATACAGTCTACTGTGGATTTAATAAATATTAATATAAACAGGGATGTGCAAGAGGAATGTGCAAACAGGTTGTACCAGGTATGTACACATAGCAGCAATGCGGATGATGGAGAATAATGGGTGTTTTTTACAGTTTATTAAATTGAGTACTGTAGATGTTATGAGACTGAGTTTGAGTTTAGGAGCCTGATGGCCTGAGGGTAGAAGCTCCTCCTCAGTCTCTCAGTTTTTGCCATCATGCTCCTGAAGCGCTTGACAGATGGCAGCAGAGTGAAAAGACGGTTACCGGGGTGATTTGAGTCCTTGATTAGTTTTGCAGCTCTGCTTTTGCAGCGTTTGAGGTAGATGTCCTGCAGAGAGGGGAGGGCAGACCCTGAGATGCGCTCAGCTAAGCGCACGACTCTCTGCAGAGCTTTGCAGTCCTGATTTGTGGCGTTACTGTACCACACTGAGATGCACTGAGTCAATACACTTTCTATGGCCCCTGAATAGAAAGTTTTCAGGATTGCTGGTGAGACCCTGAATTTCCTCAGCTGTCGCAGATGGTACAGTCTTTGCCTGGCTTTCTTGACCTGTGTTTGAATGTGTGTAGTCCAAGTCAGGTCCTCGGAGATGTTTACACCAAGGTACTTGAAGCTGCTCACCCTCTCCACAGGGGTCCCGCTGATCATAAGAGGAGTGTAGGGCCGCTGCTGTCTCTTCCTGAAGTCTACAATCAGCTCTTTAGTTTTGCTCACGTTCAGAGAGAGACAGTTGTCCTGGCACCATGATGTAAGTCTCTCTACCTCACCCAAGTATGCGGTCTCATCATTGTTGGAAATGAGGCCCAGAACCACAGTATCATCAGCAAATTTAACAATAGAAGTGGAGCTGTGAGAGGACACACAGTCGTGTGTGTAGAGAGAGTAGAGCAGGGGACTCAGAACGCAGCCCTGCGTGGCTCCTACGTTCAGGGTGATGGAGTTGGAGGTGAACTGGCCCATTTTCACCACTTGTATCCTTTAACGTCGACTGAACAAAGCAGTGCCGGAAGCGGAAAGCAAAACTAAAAACTAAAGAGCTGATTTTGGACTTCAGAAAGAGACACCTGCTGCCCTACACCCCTCTTATGATCAGGGGGACCCCTGTGGAGAGAGTAAGCAGCTTCAAGTACCTCGGTGTAAACATCTCAGAGGACCTGACTTGGACTACACACAGACTACACACATTCAAACACAGGTTAAGAAAGCCAGGCAAAGACTGTACCATCTGCGACAGCTGAGGAAATTCAGGGTCTCACCAACAATCCTGAAAACTTTCTATGCAGGGACCATAGAAAGTGTATTGACTCAGTGTATCTCAGTGTGGTATGGAAACAGCTCCAGTCAAGATTGCAAGGCCTTGCAGAGAGTCGTGCGCTTAGCTGAGCGCATCTCAGGGTCTGCTCTCCCCTCTCTGCAGGACATCTACCTCAAACGCTGCAGAAGCAGAGCTGTCAAAATCATCAAGGACTCAAATCACCCCGGTAACTGTCTTTTCACTTTGCTGCCATCTGGTAAGCGCTTCCGCTGCCTGATGGCAAAAACTGAGAGACTTAGGAGGAGTTTCTTCCCCCAGGCCATCAGACTCCTAAACTCAAACTCAGCCTCTTAACATCATCATGACTTACTTTATTATGACTAACAATCAGTAAGATATTCATTATTCTCTACCTCATATACTGACAGTGTCATTTGCACACAACACTTTATGTGTCTTGATATCTTATCTTATCTTATTTTTTATATTTATTTTTTGTGATTGGCTGCTTCATGTCAACCATGTTCAACCTGTTTGCACATTCCTCTCTCGTACAGTCATGCTTACCTTAATATTTAATTCTACAGCATACTGTCATGCACATTCTTTTATATTTTATATTTTATTCTTTATATCTTATTTTTTATTCATTTTATTTTATATATACTTCCCTTGTGTTGTATTTTTCAATATTTGCGCTGTCCATGGAGCGGACCCGACTCACATTTCACTGCTGGTTATACAATCTCTGTATAGTCGTGTATGTGACAAATAAAACTTGAAACTTGAAACTTGAAAACTTGAGCTAAGGCCAAAGAAAGACTTAGGCATAATTAGTAAGGCAAACATTTAGCTACACAAAATTAACGCATGCTAAGATTGATTAGATGGTAAAAGTATACAAATATACACCAAAGGAAGGAGTCAGGCCTTTTTAGTAAATAAATCTACACAAGTTGCGCTTAATGTCATATCTAATGGTGTGTTGAAATATTTATGAAAACAAATGTAGCCTAATTTGGTTATATTAGATGTCTTTTTTATTTTACCATATTTATGATATTGTAACTGTCATGTCTTGTTCACTTTTCCGCCGCGTAAAAATACATAACTGGGTCAATAGTAATGGCAATCGTATTTAACAATAAAGGCTCATATTTGAATATGTTATTTTCTTTATTTATGAAGAATTATTAGCGTGTGCATGATGTGATATAGCCTATGCATGTTTGTTCGAAAGCCTGGCAGAGTGATCACAAGATGCTAGAAGTGTTGTATTGTTTACAGAAAGATGCGTTCTCATCTTTTTTCTGTTAATTATCACGTTGCGCTGCATGTCTTTTTTTCTAAAAAACACCAACTTAGAATGCCTAATGTTGGTTTGATTGCTTGTGTTACATGAGAAAATAATTTTGCCCACCTGATGTTGTAGATTAATGCTGGTGCGGTTCGGCTCGCGACTCGCAATCTTTATGTCAAAAGGTTCAGGTCTGGTACAGAAATAAATGAGTGCTGCTGTGGGATAACGGGTCGGGTGTTCTGTTAACCAAACAGGACCCGTGCAGGACTCTGCTTTAAACCGCTTTGCGTCTCTCTGTCAGATAACCCCATGCTTGATGTGCCATTTATAGGTGTTTCCCTAAACTGTCACACAGCTCATATGTTTTTCTGCCAAGGGGTGAGAACGTAATAATTACGAAAACGATTATTTATTTTTGTTAATTATTATTTTATTTCAGTTAGTTTTTCAATAACTGTTGTTAGTTTCATTTCGTTTAGGTTATCAAATATTTTGTCATTTTTATTTTATTTCAGTTTACGAAATAGTTTTTTCATTAATAGTTTTCGTCTTAGTTTTAGTTTTCATTTACGAAAATAACCTTGGTTAAAATTAATCAATGGTAGAAAGATTGTGTGAATATTCCTTTAAAAAACTTTTAATAATAATTGTATTTTTTTCTACACTTAAGTGGTTAATGTAGTTGTAATAATTATTTGTATCATTGTGACTGTCTTTAGAAATTTTTTGATGTCATTTTCATTTCATCTTGCATGTTATATGCCAAAGACTATAGAAATACAAAGTCCTTGAAAGGGACTTTGTATATGCCTGATAAAGCAGCATTTGCTTTGTGTACAGCCATTACCGGGGAAATCTCTATTTTTCTGCTTTAAAGCACCTCCTGCTGGCAGAGAATGAATTTGCATTTTCACAGTAAGTCCGTATGATTTACGCAGCAAACTTATTTTGCTTGTGATAAAAAAATAACTACTCTAGAGGGACTTAACTGTTGTTATTCTCTGTGGAAGTCTACCTCAAGTTAAGTTAGGGCCACAAAAGCACGCATGTGCAGTAACGTTTGTTTATGTTGTTGCCGTTGAAACCGTCTTAACTAGTTACTTATTATAATGCCTATTATTGACATATTGTCTGTTTATTAGTATTTATAAAGCACATATTCTGCATGACCATATTCTACATCCCTAACCCTACCCAATAACTAAACTTATCAACTACCTTACGAACTATTAATAAGCAGCAAATTAGGAGTTTATTGAGGTAAAAGTCATAATGGTTTGTTAATAGCGAGATTTGTACCTTAGTGTGACCCTAAATTGCAGCTGTAGTCCCTGGTAACGAAGATTTGGGGGAAATGTGTTTAGGAAACTGTAATCAATATAATGTCACAGTACAAAAATGGATTTTCTTTAAGCAAAACATATTTATTTATGTATTTATTTTGGTTTTTGGTGCCTTGAAGATTCCCCCAAAAACAGACACAAACACCTTTATTGCTATCTCTGGGTCTGTCACGCTAAAGGACATCATTGAAGTCCGGGAGTAAAATACAACAGTGTGGGGATCTGATCATGATCTGATTATCCTGCTCTCTTCAGTGACGGCTGGGCCCCTGGCTGCCTGTTTAGCAAAGGCCTGCCTTGTGTGCCGCCCTAGTTTTGGTGCATAAGATTAATGGACTACCACCAGAGGAACCATGGTAACCTGAAATATAGCACACCGTTGAGAGGGGAAAGTAGCACTGATCGGACTGCTTGTCCAAACCAAAATTACTGCAGTGTAGCACTCTCAAACCTCCCATCTGATGCTAATTCACTGACTAATTCATTTTGCAAATTGTTGCATTCATTGCTTTGTTCTAATTCTCAATTCTCACTCTGCTCCTACAGCGGCAAGATGCTCGCATCATTGTGGGCCTGTTTTACGAAACGGAAGCCAGGAAAGTGTTTTGTGAGGTCGGTAATCAGCCGTCCAGCTGAGCATTATTAATCTTTGTCAATGTCAAAGGGAAAACATGGTGTTTCTGTTCATTTTTCAATCTTGGCTCAAGTCGTTCCCTAACCCGACCTGTTTCACACAACCCAAATGCAGGTCTATAAGGAGAAGCTGTATGGGAAAAAGTATGTGTGGTTTCTGATTGGCTGGTATGCTGACAACTGGTTCAAGATCAAAGATCCATCCATCAACTGCACTGTGGAGCAGATGACAGAAGCTGTGGAGGGTCATGTGACCACTGAGATAGTCATGCTCAATCCGGAGACGGTGCGAGGGGCCTCTAACCTGGTGAGTGGGCCTGAATAATCTTTATTTTCTGAATCCTAGTTATAAGAATTGCTCAGTTTGTGTCCTGTGGCTAGGCTCAGACTGTGCCACATTTGTGCTGTGGACTTGAATGGTATCTTGAATGTTTTTGTTTTTTTGCCTGTTGGATGTTAAAATGTGGAAAAAATCCATACAATTATATTGAAGGAGGAATGTATGGAAGCTCGTTTCCGCCGCTGAATAAAAAAAAAAAAAGGTTATTGCGACATTTAATCTCACAATTAAATTACTTTATAAAGTCAGAATTGGGAATTGCAAGTTTGTATTATATATTTTGAATAAAGTTATAAACTAGAATTGTGAGATATAAACTAACAGTAGTAAAAAATGTCAGAGCTGTGAGATATAAATTCATGATTGTGAGAAAAATGAAGAAGTCTTGAGTTTATATCTCACAATTCTCACTTTTTCTCAGAATTATGATATGAACTTGCAGTTGCGAGTTATAAAGTCAGAATTGCAAACTCACAATTCTGAGAAAAAAAGTCAGATTTGTGAGTTTATGTTATATATTTGCGAATTTATTTGTCAATTATGACAAAGTTATAAAGTCAGAATTGTGAGTTATTAACTTGCAATTGTAAGAAAATGTCTAAATTGTCAGATATACAGTATACTCAGAATTGTGGAAAAACATCAGAATTGCAAAATATAAACTCGTGATTGTGATAAAAAAAGTCAAAATTCTGAGTTTTTATCTCGCAGTTGACTTTTTTCTCAGAAGTGTGCGATATAAACTCAGAATTGTGAGGAAAAAGTCAGAATTTGTAAATAAAAAGTCGCAAATACCTTTTTTTTTTAATCCTGTGGCAGAACCAGGCTCCCATAGGAACACAAACCATATCTAGAGATCAGAATATTGTAGAGACTTATATCCAAAGACTATAGAAAACCCAAGACGTGTCACTCTTATAGTTTTGAATGGAAAAATGCAACGTTCAATATGGCTGCTCTATCGAAGGAAGCCCCACCTTCTGAATAATAGAGCTAGTCGGTAAAGTCAGTGCTTCACTGCAGCTGCCGTTAGAAGTCCCGGTTGCTATAGAAACAGTCAGCGTTTGGAAACATGCGTTTAGGACCACGCATGCACTGTCTGGTCTATCCTAAAAAATAAGCTTTTTTTAAAGGGGTGGTTGACTGTTTTTTTTCTAGTGTTTTTGGGGTGCAGTCTAGCATGTGTTCATGCTTGTTTTTTTAAAAAACGCATTATTTTTCACATAATTTACCTTTATTCCACACCTCTCTGTCCCTTCTATGACAAACGCCTCGATTTATTTCCTGGTTTTATGAAGCTCATCCTTCAGAAAACGCGATGGGCTGAGATTGGTTAGCTGGCTCAGTGTGTTGTGATTGGCTAAACCGCCTCTACTGCACGTATGAACGTCCCGCCCCTCTCCTCGGTGGCATGTGCTCCGGTTGAATTGTAAACAGTGGCGTTGTCTATAATGCTTATCAATTTGAGCCCGATTGAGACCCAGAGGATATTAGTGAAGAGGATCGTGCAGAACCTGTGCAAGCACGGCTCTTAATGGTATGTTTGGTTATTGTTGTCTCATACTTTTAAATACGCTGCTATTTGTAAGTGCTACTGCTTCTGTTAGCTTTTAATATACGGTTTTATCCTGATTAAAGCTTTAATACAGCACAGCAACCGCATGCGTGTCCATTTATAATGCTTCTCATTGCTGTGTGAAAATAAGTGTATAATTGGAACAGTTTGTTGGAGCTTATCTGACGATCTGAATGAGAGAGAACGAGAGAGAGAGATGCAGAGCAGGGCGACACGAGTACCAGTATTAAGAACCGTTGCTTTAATGATTTTGAAACTTGTGAATCCATTAGAATCGTTAGAAGACAGAATCACGATTCATATGAATAGCTTTTTACGTGCACCCCTAGTTTTCTCTTCCTCTTCTTTGAAGCAGCGCAGTATGGCCTCGCCCCCTTTGCTGCGTGTTCCCGGGGGCGGGGTTTATCTGGGTCTGTGACGTATCAGACCCGGGAAGTAACTCGTTGTAGTCCCTTACCAGTCGTTTTTGTAGGCATTAAAGAGAATTTGATGTTTCCCCATTCAAAGAGACAGGAGCTGCACTTGCATGCCCGAGAGGCATTTCAAAGATGTCCGACGAGTGACATGACTGGCCTTAAAGTAACTTTGATATATCATAACAGTTGGGTGGGCTTTTTTGACTTGAGATAGTAAGCAACCACCCAGAACACCCTAACAACCACCTAGCAACTGGATTTTGATAATAATTTTTAATAAATAATAAATAACTTTGTATCAAACCTCATACAAAGACTGCAAATTACCTATACATTCTGAAAATACCATAGAAACCACATAGCAACAGACTAGCAACGTCTAAGACCACCTTAGCAACCACAAAACAACACACAAGCAACCACTAAGAAGCTCATAGCAGCTGCATAGCAACACATTAGCAATCACTAAGAACCCCCTATTAACCACATAGCAGCTGGGAAATGCAAATTTGCAAATTTGCTTTTACATTTCGAAAATGACATAACACTTTAACAACCACTAAAATCACCTTAGCAACCTTAGCAAAAATCTTTATTAGTTAATAATGTGTAGAATACCGTAAGTGTTTCAGCTTTTTCTGTATTTTCTTTAATTTGGCTTTAGTGAATTTCTGTATGTTCTGTATCTGTTGGCCATCAGCCACCCTGCTCTCCACATGTCCTCGTCGGTCATTGAAAAACCCATAATGACTGTCCACCAGTGTCCCGTGTGTTCCCATATGCTGCACGCTTTACAATGACATCATCCTCAGATTAGTGTGCCATACACAAGCTTCATTCTGTTTAGATAACTAACTCCGTTTCCCCACTGGGAATGGCTCATAACCTACCGTCATATCTTTAGCTGTGCACGCGCTATTCTCAGATCTGAAAACCCGAAGAGTCCCGTAGGGGTCAGAGCACTCGGGTCCAACTGCTGTCCCCCTGGGAGAGCTGGATGGACAGGTGTGAGCTCCAGGGGGTGCTGTCTGGAGCTCACCCAACTCCGGTGCTCTGTGCTGGGAATTGGCTCGACGCATATGTCCCTGCTGTTTTCCTGGATCCGGAGCAATCTGGGCTCGTATCCAGACATCTATGCTTCACATCTGACGTAAAAAAAAACTGTCATGTTGGACAGGCCAATTTGTGATAAGATGGCCATGCTAAATTGGCTCAACATCACCATAATTTGTTCCCCTCATCCTTGCTTTACCGTCCTTCACTTTGAGGGTGTAATTTTAAGAGTCGAAATGCTTCTTGATGCACAGTTTCTATCCGCACACGTTCTCCGCTGTCCATTTGCATCAAGCGATCACCAGATGCCCATCTGCAGCTTGGCTCATTTCCTAAAATGCACCTGTTTGAAGAGAGGAAGGTGCCTCAGCTGTTTCTATAAGGTGTGAAAAATGTCAAGGAAATCGGTTTTCATATGCCGCTGCGATAAGAGCACGGCAACTCTATTTCTTTTCCCAGTACCCCCTTAATGACATGGAACATCTTCAGAGCGTGTGAAAGCGGGAGTTTATTTTTGGCGCTTCAGGTCCTGGTGTGTGTGAATGAAGATTTCACACCCAGGAGAAAACTACCTTCGTCTATATGATGCACTCCCATGGTGATGAACTGTACTGTAACTTACCTTGACCCCTCTCTCGCTTTCTCGACGTCGGAAGTCTGGTGCTTTTTTCAGTTAGGCGCTTTTGTAGCGACAGTGAAGTCATGCTTAATATCCATCATGCATAAGCTCTTGTTAGCGCACTGAGTTTATCCTGTGTACGTATGCTTTCATATGTATGCCAGATGATACCGTACGCCCTCTGTTTTGATCCAGACCTCGCAGGAGTTCATAGCACAGCTGATGTCCAAACTGGGTGGGAAGAATCCAGAGGAAACCGGAGGGTTTCAGGAAGCTCCTCTGGCGTATGATGCGGTTTGGGCTCTGGCTCTGGCTCTCAATAAGACAGTGGGGCCTTTGAAGGCAAAAGGACGGAGATTGGAAGATTTTAATTACAATAACAAGGACATTACTGCAGAGATCTACCGAGCCCTCAACACCAGCTCATTCGAGGGGGTTTCGGTGAGTGACAGCTTTGGCTACATAAACAAAGATTCAGTAGTCAGTACAATACATTTAAATCATACTCAGTGATACACAATTGTGATACCACAGTAAAACTAATATGCTTACTAATGTTGTTATTGTAAATTAAATCTAAAACAAAAACATTTTAGTTAATTGAAATAAAGCTGAAATAAAATAAAATTAATATTAGATGAAAAACTTTAACTCAAAGAAATTTTTAAAAATTAGAAATGTTATCTTTGCAACTAACTGAAATAAGTTTGTGTAGTAAAATTACTAAAACTGAAATAAAAATTATTTAAAAAGATAAATATAAATATTGTAAAAATAAAACAATAAAATACAAATATTACAAAAATAGAAAACTAGAAATATGACATAACAAAATTACTTTAACTTAACTCAATGAAGCCTACTGTATCATATTAAATACCCAAACTTCTAAATTATCGACATAATTAAAACTTGAAATACTTGTTGCTCTCATCTTCTACTGTACATGTGTGGGAATCTTTACTGATTTTAATAAAATTGTTAGTAATATTTCAAGATGAACACTTCCTAGACTGAAGCAACTTAGGTTTACTTGATTATCAATACATCATTTTTAGAAACATCATGTTAAAATTTGAGTATCAAATATCAGGTTTATTTGTTTATCTCCCAGTCATCATTGTATTATGATACTATGATATTAAATGTTTTTCCCCCACAATAAAAACTATAGAACTTTGATCATGACTAAACTAAACATTTAAATATTATCTTACTACAGTAAGTCATATTATTGGGAGATATCAAGTGACAACTGATAATTATATGTATTTTATGTCAGTAGTCTGTTACACTGTTATAAAGATCTCACTGACATAACATTACAAGCTATCAGAATTTCATCTTACTTTTTAGCCATATTAATATTAGCAACTGCACCAAATTGCATATTTTTGCTCAGTTTGGGCCAATAAACTGAGGTGTTTTTCTTGAGTATGAGCTCCAAATTCTCACTATATCATACTGTTTAAATAAAAGCCTAATGTTTTAAATCTAATGCTCAACAAGAACAGATATCCAAGCATTTTTTATATTTGTTCTAAACTGTCTCATTTTAATATATATATTCAAATATGATTTCATGTCAGGTTGAATCTAAATATTTACAGGGTTTCATATTTGCAGGGTCAAACTAAAATTAAAATGTAAACTGAAAATATATAAAAAAAAATGTATTACAAATATTGATGAATACCACAATAGCATATAAATAATACTATACTAAAATTTAAGAGAGCGATAGACACAGCAGAATAAAAATGTTTCTGTTCTCTCTCAGGGTCATGTGGTGTTTGATGCCCAGGGTTCCAGAATGGCATGGACCCTCATCGAACAGCTGCAAGGTGAGCAAAACAAAAGTAATTTTATGATTTATTTCCCCCTGAAAACTGTAAGGTACAGATATAATAAAGTGTAAATGAGAGTGAGTGTGGACAGCAGGTGTAGCCTGTATGCATGGTTGCTTCTGCTCAATTCTAAAATGATGAACGACTCGGTGTTCTCGCTCCATTTGGAGAGTAGCACAGGTGTCAGCTAAAACACTGTTTTTCCTGGGTTCAAAAGCTCCAGAGCTGTAATCATTTTGCCAAAGCCAGAGAAACGACTCTTGAATTGTTTTTTTTTTTTAGCTCAGTATCTTTTTTTTCACAGCTCTCATGCACTCTCAAAAAATGATTGAAGAGAAAAAATTTACATATGCATGAAAACTTAATACAATTCACTGAATATTTTAGTAGACATGGTGGTTCAGAAGAAGCCACTCTCGTATCCATACTAAATAACATTTTTTTAAACCCGTTTTGTCCATTGTTCTTTTTAAGATCCATTATTTTGGGACATAGGTTTGAAAAAAAAGACATTTATATATGGATATCTGCGTAATGTTGCACTCAGTATATTTTTCTTTTCGACATTGGTTTTGGACTTTATACAGACACCAGATGCAGTGCTACACAAAAGAAAAAGGTTTCTGATGCCATCATAGGAAGGTGTATTTGTCACCTTCAAAAGAGTCAAATTATGGGGTAAACTGTGATATAGTGAATAGTATTCAGTTGTTAATGTTATCTTAACATGGCACAACTCTTTAAAACTGTTTCTAGGTCACTTATATGACTGGAGTCTTCATCTTGTTGGAGCCTGTATAATTTTGATCATACTTTTCAAAAGAGCCATGTATTTCTTTGGGTATAAAACTATTTAAAGTAGAGAAATGCACACTTAGTTCACCCTGAACAAAAGTAAGAATTCAAAACAGAGTAAAAAGATGTGAGAAGTGAGATGCAATAGTCTTCTGTGAAAAGATACCTGCTTCAATGTACTTATGGCAGAAGTCGCTGCTTGTAGGTATTTTAAGTGTATCTGTGCCCTACATTAGCACATATTTGCTTTATATTCCATGCAGACTCTTGACTGTGTGCTTTTCTGCATGTACAGTCTGTTTCAAGTCCCCCCACACCACTTCTGTGAGGTTGAGACCTTGGATTTCAATCGATAGCCCAGCATTTCGTCTTTTTTGAGACTATTTTTGTGGTTTTGCTTGAGGGGTTTGAGTCATTTTATTGCAAGGTCTGCTTTGTACATGTCTACATTTCAGCTTTAGCTTTTTGACAGACTGTCTCACGTGGTTTAGTCCTCTGGTACAATGTGGGATTCATGGTTTACCCTGTGATGCCAAGCTGACAGGGCCTGAGGCAGAAAGTAACCCCAAACTAATAAAGCTTCCACCAGCACGCTTTACAGTTGCTGCAAGGGTCTTTTTGTCAAAGCAGTCAAAGCACTTTTTGGTCTCCACATGTCTGGCATTGGTACCAATCGGCTCTACCTTTGTCTCATCTGTCTAGGACATATTGTTCCATTAGTTCTGATTCATAACTGTTTGTAGACCTGTATTAAAAATTAAAAACGAAAGTTGCTTACCTGCATAAGTAATCAGGACCTTTTCTATGATATTAAAATTGAGTTCCAGAGGAAACTGCCTCAGGCTTCCAAGGCACCTTAAAAAATGATTTCAGTTTTACATCTTTATATGTTTTTAATAAAGTTAGATTGTTTTAATATATTAATTTTATTATTAATAATAAACGTTAATAATAATATAACAAATTTTAAGTCATCCTGCAGCCCTCTTTTTGCTGAAGGCTGCCACAAGAAAATATTTAATTTAAAAGAAATTGTATTTCTAAGTTGAAATTGCATCATGTTGAAACATTGGGAATTAATAAATAATTTTATACTCCTTACGATGCCATTTTTATTCTTTCCACCAACCGCCAATCCTCATGCACAGATATGGGATATCAAAGAAGGAATACATATATTCTGCCTTCAAAAGACAACCAGATGAAAGCATCTTAGTAGACGGGATGTTATGCAAAAATTGGATTCAGACGTACCTGGCTGCCTTCTTACCGCTGTGTAGGCAGCATTTTTTAGGCTGCGATTTACCGCATTCCTGTGTGTGCAGGTCTGATGGTGAGGTTAAAAGAAGTAAATTAATTAATACATTTCAACATATGATTTTTAAACTGAAACATGAGCACTGAAAGTGGTAACACTTTATTTTAAGGACCAATTCTCACTATTAACTAGTTGCTTATTAGCATGCATATTACTAGCATATTGGCTGTTTATTAGTACTTATAAATCACATATTAATGTCTTATTCTGCATTACCATATTTTATGTCCCTAAACCCGACCCAATACCTAAATTTAACAACTACCTTGCTAACTATTTAAGGATTAGTTAATTTCCAGATTAAAGATGTCCTGATAATTTACTTACCCCCATGTCATCCAAGATGTTCATGTCTTTCTTTCTTCATTCGAAAAGAAATTAAGGTTTTTGAGGAAAACATTCCAGGATTTACAGTGCCCTCCACTAATATTGGCACCCTTGATAAATGTGAGAAAAGGTGTCTGTGAAAATAAATCTGCATTGTTTATCCTTTTGATCTTTCACTCGAAAAATTCACAAAATTCTAACCTATCATTGAAGTAAAACAATTGAAAATGGGGAGAAAATCTCATGATGAAATAAATGTTTTTCTCCAATTCATGTTGGCCACAATTATTGGCACCCCTCGAAATTCTTATGAGTAAAATATCTCTGAAGTATATTCCCATTCATATTTACATTTTTTAGCACACCAGGGTGACTAGGAGCATGAAATTGTCCAGCCATGACTTTCTGTTCCACAGGATTATAAATATGAGGAACACAAAGGTCAAATTCCCTTAATCATCCATCACAATGAGAAAAAACAAAAATATATTTCTGATGTGCAGCAAAAGATAATTGAGCTTCACAAATTAGTGAAGTGGTTTTAAGAAAAGAGCTAGAGCAGTGAAAATTCCCATTTCCACCATCAGGGCAATAATTAAGAAATTCCAATCAACATAAAATGTTATGAATCTGTCTGGAAGAGGACGTGTGTCTATATCGTCCTAATGCACGGTGAGGAGGAGAGTTTGAGTGGCTAAAGACTCTCCAAGGAACACAGCTGTAGAATTGTAGAAAATAGTTGAGTCTCGGGGGCAGAAAACCAAAAAAAAAATTGTCAAACAGCACCTACATCACCACATGTTGTTTGGGAGGGTTTCAAGAAAAATTCTCCTCACTCATCCAAAAATAATCCCCAGCATATTCAGTTGTCAGACACGACTGGAACTTCAAATGGGACTGGCTTCTATGGTCAGATGAAACTAAAAAAATGAGCTTTTTAGCAGCAAACACTCAAGATGGGTTTGGTGCACACAGGGATAAAAGTACCCCATGTGTACAATGAAATATACTGCTGTATTTTTTATGTTGTGGGCCTATATTTCTGCTGGAGGTCCTGGACATTGGTTTAGACACATGGCATCATGGATTCTATCAAATACCAACAGATAAAAAAATCAATAAGTGACTGACTCTGTTAGAAATCTTATAATGGGCCATGTTTGGATCTTCCAACCGTACAATAATCCAAATACAAACCTCAAAAACAACACAAAAATGGGTCACTGGGCACAAAACCAAGCTTCTGCTGGCCATTTCAGTTCCCTGACCTGAACCCTGTAGAAAATGAGTGAGGTGAACTGAAGAGAAGAAGTACTAACATGGAGCTGTGAATCTGAAGGATCTGGAGAGATTCTGTATGAAGAAAATGGTCTCTGATCTCTTATCAGGTGTTCTCCAAACTCTTCAGGCATTATAGGAGAAAACTCAGAGCTGTTGTGCTGGGAAAATGACGTTGCAATAATTGGGTGCCAATAATTGTGGCCAACATGAACTAGAGAAAGCATTTATTTCACAATGAGATTTTCTCCCCACTTTCAATTGTTTTACTTCAATGATAGGATGGAATTTTGTGAATTTTTTGAATGAAAGATAAAAAGGATAAACAATGCAGATTTATTTTCACAGCCGCCTTTGCTCATATTTACCAAGGGTGCCAATATTAGTGGAGGACACTGTACATTTAACAGACGCTTTTATCCAAAGTGACTTACAGTGAATTCAGGCTATACATTTTTTTATCAGTATGTGTGTTCCCTGGGAATAGAACCCACAACCTTTTGCGCTGCTAACGCAATGCTCTACCACTGAGCCACAGGAACACTCCAGGATTTTTCTCCATATAGTAGACTTTAACGGAGACCAACGGGTTAAAGGTCCAAATTGCAGTTTCAATGCAGCTTCAAAGGGCTCTACATGATCTACTCAGGTCTTATCTAGCAAAATGATCGTCCATTTTCTAAAAAAAACATTGATATAATTTTTAACCCTTTGAAGGTGCATTGAAACGGCAATTTGGACCTTAAACATACACACACACTGTGACAAGCACCGGTCACTTTGTACAGCATTGGACTGACCTCATTCAACTACCTCTTCTGACAGTAATCCTAATTTATTCTACTGAATAAAAAAGACTGCTCCTTGTCACTTTAAATAGAATAGTCTTGATAAGCTCATTGCACTACACCATTTATATTCTGCACTGTTTGTTTGTTTATCTAACTGGTTTGCACTATCTACCATGTGCCTTATGCCACTTTATCCATTTTTTTGTATTATTATTATTATTATTATTATTATTATTTTTTATTATGTTTTTTTTTTTTTTTTTCTACATGTCCTTATTTGTATATTTGTAATAGTTGCATTTTTGTGTACGTATATATATATATTTATATATATGTATTTTGCGTTCTACTGTTAGTGTTTAGTGTTATCTGTATGCACCAGGGAGTAAGAGAGTAACGCAATTTCAATTCTCTGTATGTATGTACGGTACATGTGGCAGAATTGACAATAAAGCTGACTTTGACTTTGACTTTTGACTTAAACCCATTTGGCTCCCATTGAATTCCACTATATGGAGAAAAATCCTGGAATTTCTTTTCAACTGACGAAAGAAAGACATGAACATCTTGGATGACATGGGGATGAGTAAGTTATCAGGAAATTTTATTCTTGAAGTGAACTAATACTTTAAAAAGCAGCAAATTAGGAGTTTATTGAGGCAAAACTCTTAGTTAATAGTGAATATGTGTTCCCTATTTTAAAGTGTTACCCTAAAAGCATTAAATGACATCATGGTGCCTGTATGAAACCAGTTCCCTTAGGACGTGCCCTCATGCATGAAACTGGGCAGCAGCACAGCTGACTTTGGGCATATAAAGTCTATATAAAGTCCCAGAGTTCACAGTGCATGACGGAGCAAAACCTGCATCAGGTTCAAATATCTCTCCATAAACCTCTGATAGAGTTGTGTCAGTGTATAAATGTTGATGCCAGTGTAAAAAATTGATGGTATTAAAGGTTCACAGGAGCACAGTGACCTCCATTATTGCTCAATGAAAGGTTCTGAGACTGCTACAACTCTTCATGAATATGGCAGTTTGGCCAGATTGGGTTTTTGGCCTAGTTTGGCAAAGGTTAACAAGAATCCAAGGCCTCATCACAGTTGTTTAGAGCTTCTTTGAAGATGTTAGTGTTGTGGGATTGAAAGTCTAACAAGGTAAGCATCGTAAGAATGACCGGTCAATTTCAAAACCATCTTTTGGAAAGAAACGTTTATACATCCAGCATCTGGAATACCAATGGAAGCCACATTTTCCATGCAGGCTTATTTCCAGACTTAAGTATTCCATTTGAACTTCCAGACATGGTGACAGGGGCATCTCTCCCTTCATTTGCTTGTTAACCTCCTCGAGTGATGAGTGCATTGTGACTGCAACCTCAGCTGTCGCACGCAGATTGGATCCTTTTCTCTCTCCTGTCGTTTGTTTTCGGTCTTTGTATTGGCGTCGTTTCAGAAGCTGTCTTTTTGATCAGTGTGCCTGTGTTCCCCTGTTCAATCTGTCACATTTCTTTGTGTCTCTGCCGGTGCCCAGATCCTACGTCAATCCTTTTTTGTTTGACACAATAAAAAATAGAACTACATTTTAACATTTTCTGAAGAAAATATGAATAGTTGCCCCTCCAGAACTCACTTCCATTCTGCTACAGTGTTGTAGTAGTCATTACAGTGCGACTGCTTAGGTGTTGTTGTGCAGTTGCTAGGGTGTTTTGTGTGATTTCTAGGTGGTTTCTTCCTGGACCACCATAATGTAAGACTTATGTAATGCTTGCCCATCAAAAGTTACCTTCACAATGCTAGGGTGATGTGGGTGGTGTTCAGGGTGTTATGTTTTTGCTAGGTGTTTGCTAGAGCATTGATGCGTTGTTGTATACTAGTCCAAGTCAAAAGAGTCCACCGAAATTGTGAGAGATGCTTGCCCATGCAAAAATTACTTCCAGAGTACTACGTTAATGTAGGAAGTTTCCAGGGTGTTGTTGTGCTGTTGCAAGGTGGTTGCTAGGTCATTGCTAGGTGGTTATTTTCTGTTTCAATTATTATAATTTTTTTTAAAAGCCCACCATAAAGTAAGTTGTGCTTTCCCATCAAAAGTCAATGTTAGTGATTGTAATCGATGCTTGGTCATGCAAAAGTCACCTCCATAATACTACGGTGATGTGGGTGGTTGCCAGGGTGTTGTTACACTGTTGCTAAGGTGTTTCTTGGTTCTAGGCGATTTCTAAGGCATTGCTATTTTATTTTTATTTTTTTACTTGTCCAAGTCAAAGGAGCCCACAAAAATTGTGAGTGATGCCTGTCCATGCCCCACCGTGCTAGGTTGATGTAAGAAGTTACCAAGGTGTTGTTGTGCTGTTGCTAGGGTGTTGCTAGGTGGTTGCTAGGGCATCGTTAAGTGTTATTTTCTGTCCCAAATTTAAAAAAGCCTGCATAATGTAAGTTGTGCTTGCTTGCCCATCAAAAGTCAACTTAAAAATGCTAGGGTAAAGTGGGTGGTTGTCAGAGCACTGTTATGCTGTCATTAAAGTGTTGCTAGGTGGTTACTAGGGCATTGCTAGATAGCCTAGTTATTAACTGTCCCAAATAAAAAAAGCAAACCATAATCTCAGCTTATGCAAAAGTTACCTCCATGGTGCTAGGTTCATGTAAGTAGTTGCCAGGGAGTTGTTGTGCTGTTGCTAAGGTGTTGCTAGGGCATTGCTAGGTGGTTAGCTAATCAAAAAGCCCACCAAAATGTGAGCAATGCTTGCCCATGCAAATGTTTCTTCAATGGTGCTAGGTTGAAGTAAGTAGCAAAGTCTCTTTAAGACAAGTCATGTCACTCGGCGGCCATCTTTGAAACACCATTCGTCCCGAAAACATCTCGGTTCGGTGCATGAGGCCTTACGACAAATACAGGCAGTTCACCCCCAATCCAGAAGGGGGCGCCCGCAGTAATGCAACGCTGTTTACTAACCGCCAGCAGAAGAACAGCGAATGCCAACGGTGACACAGAGGCGCGTGCGCTGATGTTTGGCTCACTATTTTATTTTGATAACATACCAAATGTGCTGTCAAGTTAGCAATGCTGGAACTGATGTGTGTGTGCGCGTGTGCGCACGCTCCGGCGCGATCACTTCAACTGTTTCCTTATACCAGCAGAATCAACTTTAAACACTTATTGTCTTATTAATAATCATTGTATAAAGGTCTGCTTTTATTTGTGTACACTCACAATGAAAATAATTTTCATTTGATTAGGATAAATCAAATTAATGTTTTATGCCTTCATTTGATTACCAGAAAAATTAAGAAAAATATTTTATAGGGCCCTATTAGTGTTTAAAAAAAAATAGAACTGTAGAAAAAAAAGAATAGGTTTAAAATACAGGTCTGTGGTTCTTAATTTCTTTTTATTAATTCACCATTTTTAAACTGATGCTTACTGTTAATTTTTTAGAAATATCAATGACATTTGTATTAAAACTATATTCACTGAATGTAATAAAAAAATTGAGAATCGAATCAAATCGAGAGCTTGTGAATCGGAATCGAATCGAATCAGGATATCTGAATCGATACCCTGCCTGAGTAGCTGGTTGCCAGGGTGTTGTTGTGCTGTTGCTAATGTGTTGCTGTGTTGTTGCTTTAGTTTACTAGATGTTCAAAATATGATGAGCAGAAATAATAGTGATGTTCGCCTAAGAGAGCACCACTTGAAAAAGTGATTTTGTTGGGCTTATTAGTGTTGTGAACATTGAGTAGGTTGCTGGATGACATTAGTTTCAGAATGAAACTGTAGGAAGATCTATAGCCAGAGACCAAAGTGAGCTAAGCGGATACAATCTAAATGGTGGAAGTTATAGTCTTTTAGGTGTTTCTTCTCATGCCTGGATCATACAGCGTTTCCGGAGCCTTTCTTTCTTCCTCTATCTCTTTTGCCTCTTTTTCAAGTCTCCCAGGGGGAAGCTCAAGCTGACTGGAGTAATTATGCTTAATGATCACCTGATAATTATAATGGTTCTCACTTAAGCTAATTTCTCATTGTGTTTGGGGGTGGAGGCCCTCAGAGCCCTGCACAGATCTCTGATGCCTGCCAGTGTGTGTTTGAGAAAGAGAGGGAGGGCGTGCATGAAAGAAAACAGAGAATTGGAGCAGGAGGGAGAGAACGTAACAGAAGATAAATTCCTCTGTCTTACGGTCCTCGCTCGAGCACTGCTGATATGGTGGTACGCAATTACAGCGCTCTCTATAAAGCTTATTTTAAGGGAGAGCGACCCTATTGTGCATTCTCATCAAAAGCTCTGCTGATACGCCTGCTGGAATATAAGGATTGATGATAGATCTGTTTTCAGTCTGTTTGTCTAATCCAAGTGTTGTTTTGTCTCTAAAGGCTACCCTAAATCTGATCCAGCCTCACCGTATTGATTTACAGCAATGTGTAGACATTTATCTTTCCTTTGTTCCTCCCTTAAAACTCTCCTTTTACCTGTTTTCCATTTCCCTGCATCTATGAAAGTCAATGTGAAATCAAAATTTACCGTTAACTTTTGTAAAACATATTCCTTTTTGTAAATGATTTAAAATATATAACCTTTTCCACATCTGAATAATTTATTTATTTATTTTTTTTGTTCACCTAAGCAGTGCAGACTAGTTAATGTTAACCAACAGCCAAATAATTTAGTCATTACTATAGGCTACTGGCAACCTAGCTTTTATAAAACCTTGCCGATTTAATGCTCATTACTTTGAATGTAAGAAAAAGTTACAGCAACAATAGTCAATGAGCTTGACTATAGATCTACAGATCTTGACCCTCAGCCTCTTCAGAAGTGGGTGGAATTGGGAATCAAGAACTGATTCTTTTTCAGATTTTTTTAACCCCAAAAAATATGATTTTTACAACGTTTGTTGAATTTCCACTTTATAAAAATAATAAAAGAGAAGCAATAAATAAAGACAATAAATTAACAGCTTTCCATTGAGTTGTATGCAACAACAAACATTCAGCACAACCAGTGTAGTCTGATTCACAAACAAATGATTCATGACTTTAAGCAGTCAGTCAAAAATACTCAGAAATCTGACTCAAACAGATTAATTGTTGTTGTGAATCAACTCCAATTGTCAGAAAAGTTTTAAACATTTGATCCCTAGATATGACTCAGAATTAAGAGAACAGTGAAGCCCTGTTCACATTGACAGCATGGTCATGATGACTTTTCAGTTGTCATTTAATCATCCTCATGTCATTCCAAACCCATAAGACTTTCATTCATCTTCAAAACATAAATTAAGATATTATTAATATTCTCTCATAATTTTTATACATTCTTATCCATTCATTAAAAGTCCATGCAACCAAAATTGTCAAGCTTCTAAATGCTCATAAAGAGGTCATAACAGTAATTCATATCAATTATGTGGTTTAATCCAATTCTTCTATATACACACGATCACTTTATATGATGAACAGATTGAGTTTAGGTTTTTATTTACATATAAACATTCAAACATAGAGCACATCAAATATGGTAAAGAGAAGCTCAAACGTACAGAGTATTACATTCCCCCCAGAAAACTGTATTTCAGTGCTTTTGCGAGAGAATGTAAAGCTTTTTGGGGAGATGCAATACTTTTGCGAAGAAACTCAAACTTTCTTGGGGAAACACGCTACTTTTTCAAGGAATGTAAACACTGAAATATATTGTTTCCTCTCATCAAATTTTTTTTTTCATTACCATGTCCCTGTACAGATGTGCTTGTTTGATTCTTGAGAACAAACCCCATTGGTCTTGTGCTTCAAGCACCCACATTAGCATTTCCGTGTACCATATTCGATCTGCTGTATACATGTGTGTCAATCAAAAGCATAAATGAAACCTGTTCATGATATAAAGTGATTGTGACTCTTCAGAACACTTGATTCATATGGATTTTGTTTGCAATTTTAATGTTTTAGTTGGATGGACTATCAATTATTGAGACAATATTAAAAATCTCTTTATTTGTGTTCTGAATATTAATATTATTAAAGTCTTACAGGTTTTGAATGACATAAGGGTGAGTAAATGATGAGAAAATGTTCATTTTAGGGTGAACTAGGCAACACGAGGAAAATGTTCATGTTTGCATGATGTTTCGGAATGCTGAAATAAAGCGTTTTCTTAAGTGCGTGTTAACGGGGTCACCCTGCACTCCCACTGGTAGTCACCACTTTGCATCTCTTCTAATTTGCATAAAGCTGAATTCCCAGTGGATAAACTTAAGTCAATAACATTTTTTCCCTCCTTAAATATCCTGTCTCAAAACATGTCACATTATAGAGGAAACATGTTTTGTGAATGCCATTTGATGTTGACTCAAAAATATTTCTGAATCGCACTTCTCTCCCTTTCTCTCGGCAGGAGGAAGCTACAAAAAGATTGGATACTACGATATGACCAAAGGCAATCTCTCTTGGTATGGGAATGACAGGTGGATAGGTGAGGACACATTCGTCTCTCTCATCTCCCATATATGCTCTTGTTTATCACTGTCTCAAGCACTTTTAAACCACCTCTCACACAATCACTCACATTATTACTCTCGCCACTTATCTGCATCTCTCCCAGTGTCACAGCCGCACGTTCTAAGCCCCGCCCCCAAAACGAAGAAAACCGCGGACGACAGGCTGCTACGAGGCGTTAATCAATCAGTCAGTCAAATTCTATTTAGCATTCTGTCCGTGAGGGCAGCCGCGCTGCGGGAGCTCTGCACGGCTCAACAAAAAAAGACAAATGAATGCCATTAGAAAACTGCCAGGAGTTAATTCCAATCATAAATTGAGCAAGCGCACTGATAAAAACTGTGTGCAATATACAATGAGTAATGGTTTCATTTAATCTTTTTAATTGTATTTGATGACCAGTTCACACTCAGTGTTGCTGATGGTGCACTGAGAAGATGCCAACTGACAGCTGAAAACAACACAAATCAGAAACGGCCCGGGCTGTTCCCCAGCTGCATCCCAGCACGTGCTAACCTTGACTGGATGAGCACGAATCGTCCAATCAGCACAGACACCCCGATGTGCCTCAGCTGATTGTCATTGCCTGTTATTTAAACCCTCACAGGCTCCGAACAGAACTTGCGGTTTTGAATAACATCCTTGAGGTTTGTGATAGCAGCCTGGGTTTGTTGGTTTATAATATTGGCGGTGCGACACCACGTCACCGTGCTCATTATGTGACCATTTCTATGCCTAGACATTTCCCTAGATGTGCTCTCGGTGGGCTTACGCTGTTTTGAACTTGCTTATTAGCTTATTAAAACTCAGCAAAGCAGCGAGCTCCATGGCAACTGTAGCACGTCGGCATTGCGAAATGCGCTAATTGCGTTTTTCACAAGCCGTTCCGGGGGAACCTGTTTTTCATTTATTTACCCAGCTTGCAACTGGGAATAGTGCCCACAGCATTGTTGTATACCCCAGGTGGCTTGCAGAGTCTGGCACCTTTAACTTTTGCATTAGTTGTCTATGATAGATCTCTTTGGAGGTCATCGCTTTAACAGCAACCCTTGACTGTGCCAGACTGTGGGTCGCAGCGAGTCTGCTGGTGAGGCGAAAGGTCGCTGTTTGATCGTGACGAGGTGAACAGGAATGTGAGATCATCAGAAATAGAAGATGTTTGACAGATGACCCTTAAGGCGCAAGTGCCTCCCATCACCACCCAACTTTTCACCTTGCCGCAATGGTCACTGACCCTCCCGGATTGCGTATTCCAGAGAGACGGCAGCGTGTAGAGCTAAAAATAATCAGTGCTGAAATAAAGGCCTCTTGAAGGAGAGGGTGACTTTGCTCCAGATTGGATGGCACGTGTTGACCAATCATCGCTCGTTAGGATATTCTCTCTCTCTTTCATACCCACTGCAAAGTGAAGGTTACGTCCCTTCATCTCCCAGCTGAGTGGGAACGTTTTTGTTTGAATCTTTATTTCAATGTTTCCACTTCATCACTGTTCCCTCTCGCTCTCCCCGGTCGCCCCTGACAACCACTGCATCTGCACCTTGTTCTCTCATCGCTGGGTCTTGGTCGTCATGGCAACATACTGTCCCGATTCCACCATCAAGGACAAGGAGAGGTATTAAACCACATGAGCTCTCTGGCCCGATGGCTGCACACACATTTACAACCACGTTCATTGTGGACCTGAATTGCATTAGAGACACCTTGAAATAATATTTTACTGTATTTACTTTGTTAAAGGGATAGTTGTTCCAGGTGTTGTTGTTCCAAACCTGTATGAGTATATTTCTTCTTTTGAACAAAGGACTTCCATAGTAGCAAAGAGATAGTAGGGAAAAAAATACTATGGAATCAATAGCTACCGTCAACTGTTTGGTTACCCATATTCTTCAAAATATCCTTTTACAGTGCCCTCACTATATACATAAATATGAGCAAAGGCGCTGTGAAAATAAATCTGCATTGTTATCCTTTTGATCTTTCACTCAATAAATTCACAAAATTCTAACCTATCATTGAAGTAAAACAATTGAGAGTGGGAGAAAATCATGATGAAAATCTCATGTTTTTCGCCAATGAATGATGAATGATGGCCACCATTCTTATGAGTAAAATATCTCTGAAGTATATTCCCATTCATATTTACATTTTTTGACTAGGAGCATGAAATTGTCCAGCCATGACTTTCTGTTCCACAGGATTTAATATGAGGAACACAAGGTCAAATTCCCTTAATCATCCAATGAGAAAAAACAAAAAATATATTTCTGATGTGAAGAACAAAAAATATATTGTTGAGCATCACAAAATAGAAGTGGCTGTAAGAAAAGTTTAAAACATTGAAAATCCCATTTCAGGGTAATAATTAAGAGTTCCAATCAACTAAAGATGTTAAATAATCTGCCTGAAAGAGGATATGTCTATATCGTCCTAATGCACGTGAGAGGAGTGTTTGAGTGGCAAAGACTCTCAAGGATCACAGCTGGAGAATTGCAGAGATTAGTTGAGTCTGGGGTCAGAAACCTAAAAAAAAAAAATCAAACATCCCCTAAATCACCACATGTTGTTCGGGAGGGTTTCAAGAAAATTTCTCATCATCCAAAACAAACTCCAGCAAATTCATTGTCAGACACGACTGGAACTTCAAATGGCACTGGTTCTATGGTCAGATGAAACTGAAAAGAGCTTTTTGCAGCAAACCCACCAGATGAGTTTAGTACAAATAGGATAAAAAAGTTGTCCACGGTTAAATATACTGCTGATCTTTATGTTGTGTGTTTTTCTGCTGGAGGTCCTGAACATCTTGTTCAGATGCATGGCATCATGGATTCTATCAAATACCACAGATAAAAAATCAAACCTGATTTAGAAATCTTATAATGGGCATGTTGGATCTTCCACCAGGACAACAATCCAAAAAAACATCAAATAAACACAAAAATGGTCACTGAGCACAAATGAATCTTTAACCATTGCTGTCTCTGTCCTCTGACCTGAACCTACAGAAAATGAGAACTGAGCACCAATGGAGCTGTGAATGAAGGATCTGGAGATTCTGGAGAAGATGGTCTCTGATCTCTTAAGGTGTTTCCAAACTCTTCAGGCATTATAGGAGAAAACTCAGAACCCTGGGAAGGAAGGACGTGCAATAATTGGGTGCCAATAATTGTGGCCAACATGAACTAGTGGCATTTATTCACAATGAGATTTTCTCCCCACTTTCAATTGTTTTACTTCAATGATAGGTAGGAATTTTGTGAATTTTTTGAATGAAAGATAAAAGGATAAACAATGCAGATTTATTTTCACAGCGCTTTGGTCATATTTACCAGGGTGCCAATATTAGTGGGACACTGTATATTCAACAGAAGAAAGAAACTCATACAGGGGTGCGTTTCCCAAAAACAACTATGGTCGCAAGTTCCGTCGTTACCAATAGAGTTCAATGGAACTAACGACCATAGTTAGCTAACAATGCTTTTGGGAAACGCACCCCAGGTTGGGAACAACTTGAGGATGAGTAAATGAAAACAGAATTTTCATTTTTGGGTGAACTATGCCTAAAAATAAAAATTCTGTCATTAATTACTCACTCTCGTCGTTCTAAACCTGTAAGACATTCGTTCATCTTCAGAACACAAATTAAGATATATTTGATGAAATCTGAGAGTTTTCTGACCCTGCATAGACAACAACGCAACTGACACGTTCAAGGCCCATAAAGTTAGTAAGGACATTGTTAAAATAGTCCATGTGACATCAGTGCTTCAACCGTAATTATATGAAGCTACAAGAATACAACTCTTGTGAACGCGCATTGAAGGCTGACATGGAAGAGAAGAAATTGTTGAGTAATGTCGTTTTGCATACAAAAAGTATTCTCGTAGCTTCATAAAATTACAGTTGAACCACTGATGTCACATGGACTATTTTAATGATGTCCTTACTACCTTTCTGTGCATTGAACGTGGTATACGTTGCTGTTTATGCAGGGTCAGAAAGCTCTCAGATTTCATCAAAGATATCTTAATTTGTGTTCTGAAGATGAACGAAGGTCTTTACGGGCTCGGAACCACATGAGTGTGAGTAATTAATGACAGAATTTATTTGGGTGAACTATCCCTTTAATGCACATTACTGGTCTTATCAGTGCATGTAAACAAGTTTTCATCATAATAATTGTGCACCGTCTCTGAAATGACTTCACTTTTTGGCTGACATCACCATCCCCAGTTACGTTTTACAATCGAATCAATTCTAAATTAGATCCAAATCAAATTTTACTCAGAAATATTTCACTTTATTGAAGTAAATGGGTTTCCAACCCCATTTCATGTATAATCGACACCCGACCAACTGCTAATGTCTATGAATTGTGTTATCCGAGTAAATGCGTTCGCTCAGTTCCTCAAGGATTGCACAAGGATTGATCGTGGAGCATACGGATCGCGAGTTCATTTTAACACCATAGCAACACTGCAACGTTAACATTCTGACTTGAAACACCATAGCAACCACTTTCTATTTCCACAAACCACTTAAACTCATGTGTCGTGCCATATCACATCCTGGGTCTGTCTGTTAAGATTGTTCCAGCATCAGTGCAGCTCCACGCTGTTTCCCAGCATCCCAGGATCCATCTGTTGGCCGTCTTGTGCCCTGAGTGGTCGCGTTCGGTTGGATCTACCACTCTCCTTAAATCAATATCAGCGAGATCCACGAGGGAGATGGCCTTACGTGAACTTCTAATTAAGACTGACAGTCACTGCGCTTATCAGATGCTCTGGTGAGGGGTTCTGGTGGGACCGCATGGGCAATATGAGTCCTGGAGCTGGGCTTTATAAAAACTATCATCTCTAGAGATAGATGTAACAAGCCGTGTGGTCCCCAGCCAATTTGTCACTCGCAAAAGAACGTGACACCAGTGCATGTCTTGTGTGCTGCCCACCCATTGAAGGAAGCTGACCACAATGTACCCTGTTGTCCTTTGTTGTTGCCAATTGGCCAGCCGATTACCCATCTGGAGGCAGTGAAACAGTCTGTGATGGTATCGTTTCACAGAGACCAGGGGGGGAGCTTTAGTCAAATGGCAGTGAGGTGAAATTCGATAGCTATCGCTCTCTGCAGACTCTGAAATGCAGCCAGTTTATCAAGAGAGAGAAAGAGAGGGAGATAAAGTGACTCATTTGTGGCTCTAAAAAAACAGAGGTTCAGAGCTGTGCTCCTTTTCTTTCTTTTGTTCAATTGTTTAATTATTCAAATATACATGATTATTGCATAAATAAGTAAAAAAAAATCAGTAAACATGCTATGTAAGTTTAACCATTTTTTTTTGTTATCAACAATTTTTTATTTTATTTTTTTCGCACATAACACAACATAGCATCCAAAATATAACAAAACAGAACAACAGACACATACTCAACATCTCAAGGTCCAATCAAAAGGGAGGGAGAGAGGGAAGGACAATAAAAACACAAAAGTCACTCCTTTATACAATCACATATATCCAATAAAAAACACTGCCAACCATCAATGGTCGAAGGCCTGGCCCCACCGACTCACGCCGTTGCACATTCACACGTCACTATTTGCAGGAGGCTACGGATCCAGTATGTTTTTCTACAAATGTGCGGTGTAAACCAGTTCTGGATTATTGTCTTCTTCGCAGCTGTAAAACCAGCAAACAACATTCTCTTTTGCATTGAATTAATACAGAGACCAGAATCATCATTAAGAAGACACAAACTTGGGTTAACAGACCAATCAATTCGCAGTAATGATGACAAAACCAGGTTTACATGTGTCCATAGACTGATGACGACAGGACATTCCCAAAACATATGCAGAAAAGTGCCTGATGATGTAGTGTTACATATATGGCAGTTCAAATTTGACTGTAGTTTCATTTTAAATCTTTTGTAAGGAGTTATGTATGCTCTATGAATGACTTTGAAGTGAATAAGACGATGAGCCAGATTTTTAGCTGTTAAAATGAGATTAGACCACACTCTCTCCCAGTCGACAGATAAATTAAGGTCAGATAATTCCCTATTCCAAATAGTTTTAATAGAAAGAGGCTTTGTAATGCAATCAATAATTTTATTATATATTAAGGAAACAGATGGCCGACCAGCAGATGGTGCAATCCAGTCCCGCATAGGATGAGAGGAAATAGAAGATGCCCACAGAACGCCATACGCTTTGAGAGCAGAACGTAATTGAAGAAAGACAAAATATGCGGATGCTGGTAGACAAAATTTGGTTCTTAATGTCTGAAATGAACAGAGGCCCTGGTTATCATATATATCACCGTACGTGTTTATACCTAAAGAAGACCAAGAGGGCTGGACAAATGGACGATTTCCGCATACAAAATTAAAATTGTGCCATAAAGGAGTACTGTTACAAAATTTGAAGGGTCCACCTATCCGACGTTCAACCGTTTTCCAGATTTTAATAGAGTTAGCCACAACCGGACCAAATTTATAATTATCCCCTTTTTTTCCTGTGCCAGTAAATAAAATATCTTGAAGTCTATTTTGTTTAACCTTGTCAGCTTCAATCACCCTCCATGAAACTGTAGATTGAGGATCAACCCAATTATGAAGAGCCTTAAGCTGGAACGACCAATAATATAATTCAAAATTTGGTACAGCCAGTCCTCCTGCGCTATTAGGATGTTGTAATGTGGTAAGTTTAATTCTGGGACATTTATCATTCCAGATAAACTTAGAAATTATGGAGTTGATCTCCTTAAAGTAACCTGGAGGGGGAGAAAGTGGTAGCATAGAGAAAAAAAAAATCGAGGTAACAAATTCATCTTAACAGTGGAGATTCTTCCTTGGAGAGAGACTTTAAGATTCTTCCATCTTTGAATGTCATTTTTGACCTTAACTAAAATGTTATTAAAATTGTCTCTGGCAATCTTATGAATATTTGTATATATGGTAATGCCCAAATAGATGAAATATTCCTTAATAGGGATAAATGAGGGAATAGAAGAATTAACCTTAACATTGTTAATTGGCATTAAAGCAGATTTGCTCCAATTTATTTTATATCCTGATAGGCTACTAAAATTATCAAATTCCTTAATTATACTAGAGACTGAAACATCAAAGTGGTCTAAATATACAGTAGACTAATATCATCAACGTATAGTGAAATACTATGATTATGATCATGAATCTTAATCGATACTTCAGATTTCCTGATGGCTTGCGCTAAGGGTTCAAGAGATAGACAAAACAATAAGGGGGAAAGCGGACACCCCTGCCTCGTTCCCTGCTGTAAAGGGAATGAGGGGGAAATAATATTACCAGTTATGACTGATGCTGCAGGTGAGTGGTATAATGTCTTAATCATAGAAACGAAGTGTTCACCGAAGCCAAAACATTGCAGAACTGCCCACATATAATTCCACTTTAGCCTGTCAAAGGCTTTTTCTGCATCAAGTGAAAACACCGCACAAGGGGTTGGGTGGGAGTCCGCAAAGTCAAGAATATGAAGGAGTCGACGCATATTGTCAGATGCATTGCACCCCTTGATGAAACCAGTTTGGTCCTCCTTGATCAGACTATGAATTACCTTCTCCATACGAGAAGCAAAAACTTTAGCATAGATTTTTAGATCACATGGGATAAGCGAAATCGGTCTGTAGCTGGAACAATCTAATGTATCTTTCCCTTTTTTAAGGAAATCAGTGAAGTTTTTTTATCTCTGTGAAATACCCCATGTTCAATTGCAAAATTAAATGAGTTAAGCATAGGTATCCCTACCAAATCTCAAATTTCTAAATATAATTCAGGGGGGAGACCATCTAGACTATTTGCCCTTTTGAAGGCTTTTTAGAGAGAGACGTGGAGTTCCTCCAAACTTAATGGGGCCTCCAAAGATTCTTTATCTATCTGTGAGATCCGAGGCAGTTCCAATTTATCTAAATACTGCTTACAAATTGGTTCATCAAAATCTGTTTCGGCTTTATACAGATTTGTGTAAAAACTAGGGCTGTCAATCGGTTAAAAAATTTAATCGTGATTAATCGCATGATTGTCATGAGTTAACTCGTGATTAATCGCAATTAATCGCACATTTTTATTTCTTCTAAATGTACCTTAAATTAATACTTTTCAAATTTTTTATACTCTAATCAACATGGGCATGGACAAATATGGATGCTTTATGCAAATGTATGTTTATTATTATTGAAACCATAGTCAACATAAAGCATGAAGTGTATGTTTCAAAGGTCATAGATGTTTTTCAAAGAACTTGTTCATGTGTATTAGACACATGAAAAAATAAATACCAGGTTCCTATTACTTCTCTTTCTTTGCACTGAGCAATTTACTGACACAAACCTGTTTACATTTTTGCACACAGGGCAGCTCTTCTTCTGAAAATGCAAAATGTACATTTATTATTTATTATTACATTTGTTTCCCTTTCTGTGCCCACATATTGTATTTTGATGGAGCTAAATTCTCAATAAAATACACATACTGATAAAAAATGCATAGCCTGAATGCACTGTAAGTCGCTTTGGATAAAAGCATCTGCTAAATGCATAAATGCAAATGCAAATGCAATAAAACTGTTTTTATTTATATATTTGACTGTTTCTGTTGTCAGACAACGGAATTAATATGAAATAGTGACTGAAACGCGACCCATTAAGACTACATTACCAGCTACATAACCTTCCAAGATGTTCATCTGCACAAAAAAACCTGATAATCGCACCGTCGTCTGATGAAATCAAATACACATAAGATAAAGACAATAGATGTGCTGTGATTTCGGCTATACTTGCATGTAAAATTAGAGAAGCAACATAGTATCTGTGTTTAACTGAAAGCACTGGTCCTCTCTGCCACGCGCTGAATAGAGCAGACGCAGATAGAGAGAGAGAGAGCATGCGAGAGGTGTGCGCGTGCTGGGAGAGAAACTGAGCAGACGCAGAGAGAGAGAGAGAGCGCGAGAGGTGTGCGCGCGCTGGGAGAGCAAGACCTCGTGCTCGCGCGGCAGTACCTGTTTTTATACAGTCTATGGGCAGTACCGGTGATTCTCAGAAACCAGGTTTGGGCGCTATTTTGAAGGGAAAAACATCGCTAAAGGGGTCTGCAATGTTGCTAAGTTGGCAACTCTGTGCATCTCCATTTCTCCAACTACGGGTTGGGCCATGGGCCAAACATAAAATACGCGCTGCGTTAATCGCGCGTTAAAAAAATTTGTGCCGTTAAAATTAATTTGCGTTAACGCGTTATTAACGCGTTAACTTTGACAGCACTAGTAAAAACCTTTAAATATGTCATTAATTGCCACAGGATTCGTGGTGACCTGATCATCCGATGATTTTATTGCGCTAATATATGCCTTAGACTCGCATTCTTTCAACCTAAGGGCCAATAAATGACTAGGTCTCTCTGATTCGAAATAATATTTTTGCCTAGTCCTATGTAAAATAAATTCCGCCTTTGAGTATGAAAGTAAATCATATTCTTCTTTTAAAGAGGACAGCTGTGTAGCCTGTTGCTCAGTAAAATAATGTTTTTGTAGGTTTTGTAATGATTGGATTTTATTTTCTAATTGTGTAAACTGGTGAGTTTTCGCTTTGGCAATGGTAGAAGAGAAAGATATACAGAAACCTTGTATAGCACACTTAGTCGTTTTCCACTGTATTTGAGGATCCACATCAGAGGGCATATTCATTTCAAGAAATTCCTTAATATATTCTTTTAGAGAAGTAATGAAAGTCTGATTACTTAATAAAGATATGTTAAAGCGCCATCTAGGGGACTTGGCTTTAACATCGGAAAGAGGAACACTGCACAACACAGCAGAATGATCAGATAATAAAATTGGTAATATAGAGATGGAGGAATTAGATGAAATTAAAGATGGGCTGAGAAATATGTAGTCTATCCTAGAGAAAGTCTTGTGTCTATTAGAAAAAAAAGTGAAGTCCTTAGCTTTAGTATTCTGAATTCTCCATAGATCGATTAAGTTAAGCTCAGTGATAAATTTATTCAGTAATTTAGAGGATGGATTGGCTGTTGTATCAGATTGAGATTTATCTAAAGCAGGATTTATGACAGCATTAAAATCACCACCCACCACTAGAGGGCAATCAATCTCCTCAAGTAGAGTTTTGGAAATCTGTGTAAGGAATGCACTGTCTGTCTCATTCGGACCATAAATAGAGACCAATGCTAACCTATTATTATATATTTTGCATCGGATAAAAACAAATCTACCCTTCTCATCACTACCAAGGTGTTCAATCGTTAAATTTAACTTCCGGTTAACAAGTATAAGCACCCCCTTAGTTTTATTTTGAGCGCTGGAAAAAGCTGCTAATTTATAATACTTATTCTGGAAACGTGCCGCGTCAGATTGTTTTAAATGTGTCTCTTTATTTAGGGCACAGGAAATAGATTTACGGTGTAAATATTCTAACACACGGGTTCGTTTAACAGCAGAATTTAAACCATTCACATTCAGTGATAAAATATTTAGAGTATGCATTGAATATTCATAATCCCAAGATTGTATTCAATAAATAAAAAAAGCAGAAGCACTTCCATTCTGTAAATAACATGTAAACGCTGATGTGCATTTTAGATACCAAACCTCCTAGATGAAAAATCCCTTTAGAAATAAGGTAAAATAAATAGAAGTTTAAATGTCTGTTGTAACAAACAAAAACAACATAAAAACATGAACAACTGACAACCATACACAAGGAACAACTCAGACCGCACATTACTGAGAACATAGGTCTGACTGAGCAACAAAAAATAGTGATGGTTCGTGACCGATCCACTCCAACACAAGACAGGTCTCCCGAAAGGCTCACACAGCCAAAAAAATATATATATATAAATATATTTTTAATTAAACCTACTCTCCATTAGTCCCCTCCAAAAAAGAAAAAAGGAGTGTCAGTCTTAACAGCAAAGAGATCGTTGTACCGGATATATAGGGACAATATCCCAGTAGAAGAGAGGAGAGAAGAAAAAAGCAAAAAATAGGTTTAGCAAGCGTCCATGTCCACCCTGCCATCCTCTCCCACTGGGCAGCTAGGACCATGTCCATCCCGGCCATCAAGCCCCTCCCACCGGGCCGGAGAGACAGCGGCATACGTTCTCCGCTGAGACAGGGAGCTGACAAATTCATCCGCTTTCTGAGGGGAATCGAAGCTTTTGTGCTGTAGTTTCCTACGAAGACCTGTCATCTTCATCAAAACCGGACCAAATGCCTTTCTCCTGATCGCTGTAGCTGGACTAAAGTCGGGAAAAAACAGCAGTGTGACATTGCTCTGTGAACATTTCACCGGATAAGCCTGCCTGGCACCTTTCAGGATATCTGATCTGTCATGCCATCTTAGTACACGGAAGATGAGAGTGCACGGCCGATCGGAGCCCCTCCCTCCGTCATACACGCGATGCGCCCGGTCAATCTCAATGTCACGGCCCCTCAAGGAAGGAATCCACTTGGAAAGATTAACTCTGAGGAAACCAGCTGTGTCGGGACCCTCCGCCCCCTCTGGTAACCCCACCAGCCTCACATTGTTCCTTCTGCACCTGTCCTCAATATCCGTCATCTTCTCTGTGAGTCGCTCCAGCTGATTTTTTAAGTCCGTGACTGTCCTCCTATCCTCACGCGCCGCTGCCTGAACAGAAACAACGCGGTCACGTGTCTGCTTCGCCGCAGTAGCTATGGCCTCAAATTCCTCTCTTAGCTCTTTAACAGACTTGTTGGTCACTTGTACTGTATGTCCTCACGCAGTTCGCGCAATGCTGGAATCAGCACAGAGTCCATCGCATCTCTTACTGCCGAATTCAAAGTGCTTTGCCGCTCTTTAAGTGCTAGTTCAATGCCGCTAGCAATAGCATCTTCGAGGTCCTCTCTGGAGATGGTGGAATCTCTGAATTTTTTCTTCATTGGCGATTACTCAATCTCTCTCATGATGGGTCCAATGCAGAGTGGTTTAATTTTACTGACAGGATCATAGAATATGTGGCAAAGTGAGCAGAGCGAAAGACTAAGCCTGCATCGCCGTCGAAGGGTCACGTGATCCCCCAGTTTAACCATTTTTAAAGTATGTTTATATACTATTGTTTGTGGTTTTACTGTACTACTTGTGTTTTTACTATACAATTGTTTGTGTACTTTATGTGCAAAACGTATGCCTCCGATTCGATCGTCAGGCAAAATTTTCGGGTATTTTGGATATTTTGAAAAACCTTACATTTGCAAACTAGTCCTAGGTGTTTCACCCAATCGGAACCAAACCAGTGCCAAAATATTCTTTGGAGAGTGAATATCAATAATTTTCAAAAAAAGTTGAACTTTAAACTCACTGTCACAACGGGACACCAAAATGTTCATAAGGTGTGGAGTAGGGATGCAACGTTACCATTTTTTCAGATCCAATCCGATACCAGTGCAGTTTTTTTTTTTTTTAAATCAATGTAGAATTTCTAGACTTCTGTGTTGACCTGATCGTCACTCTTTTGTGAATGAAAAATAACAAATGGAAAAATATATAATCATAATCCATGACAAAAATACTATTATAGGTTACACTTTATTTTAAGGTGTCCTTGTTACAGTGTACTTATACATTTAAGTACTGAGTAATACTAATTAACTACATGTACTTTACTATATGGTTAGGGTTAGGATTAGGGTTTGGTTTAAGGTTACTTGCATGTAATTATGCATAATTTATTGTTATTATAATAGTAAGTACATGTAACGTGTGTAACAAGGACACCTTAAAATAAAGTGTTACCCTATTATAAACTAGGTTAGTGGATAATTTAGCAGCAAAAGTTATTCTAGAAAAATCATGAGTGCACAATTTTATCAAATCTAAACATTTAGTGAAATAACATTATTTAGTGGGGAACAAATAAAAGTGAATAAGTGTAGGGCTAAATCTGGTAAAATGTTACACATTGCTCTTTGTATTGTTGTAGAATACATATAAACTATAAAATATAAACTATAAAATTAAAAGACATTTCTTTTAAATGTATAGCACAGTAATGAAGGTAGCAACATATGATAGATAGGAGTCCTATCTATCATATTTTGCTGCCTCCATTACTGTGCTATACATTAGATTATTAGCCTTTCTTATTCTGTCATAGGACAGAACAAGAAACGCTATTGATAATCTTTCATTGCGCAAAAGTGTTATAATATTTAACCTGATAATTATTAATATTCTGTTTAGCTTTAATTTATTTTAATTTATTATTTTATATCATTTTTAGCTGTAGTTATTTTAGTACTTCAATGTAAAATTATTTTATTTTGGTTAGTGGCTTAGGCAACATTTCATTAATTTTTTTATTTAGCTTTTTCATGTAATTTTTGTATTTTATTTTATTTCAGCTTTATTTAAATTAACAAAAATAATTTAAAATTGTTTTCATTTTAGTTAACCATAACAACACTGATCTTAGCAGTTCCTATACGTGATTTATTAGTATGTATTATTTGAAATAAGCTTTTTTTTTTAAAACTATTTTATTTTATATCTTAATATCTATAAAATATAAAATTATATTTTATAATTTAATTTTTATTTTATATTCATGCTTTAGTCCCCTTCCCCCTCCCTCTTTCCCTAATAATTTCTCCCAAAAGCCCTTATTTAGAAAGACTAAATAGCTAGAACCTCTAATAATGTTTTTAATGTTATTCATGATAGTATTGCCAAATTATTTCAATGTAATACTGTATAAAATAATCGAATACTAAAAATCCCCATTTCTCTCTCCAGGCTCTGGTCCACCTGCTGACCAGACGGTGGTGATTCAGAAGTTCAGATATCTGTCACAAAAACTCTTCGTCTCGGTGTCTGTTTTCGCTGGCTTGGGCATTTTAATGGGCATTGTTTGCCTCACCTTTAACATCTACAACAGCAACGTCAGGTATGTTTAGTTGTGGATGGGAATATACGCTCCTGCCTGCGGGCGTGTGTTCATTTATATTGCGTACTCGCATGTGAGTTCAGTGCAGAGGACAGAGTGATACATGCATACAATTAGCTGGTGCTTCCGAGGGTCACATTCACATATTTAATCATTTTGTGTGCGTGAAAACACACCGGTTTCAAACAGTCTAATGCATTATGAATAGCGATAGCATTTTACACATATTCAAACTCCACGGACACATTCAGACTAATGTTTGGTGTTTCAGTCTTTTTATCTTAGTGACTCTTAGACTTTCAACAAGATTTTCTCAGCAGACAGCTTAAGCCTAATACCCTGAACACTTACAAATCTTATCATGCATGTGAGTAAATGTGTGAGCACGTCTATGAATCTTTGTGTGATAAAAAGACTGAAGAGTGTAAGTCCTATTCCACTGTGAGAGATTAACTAAATGAGCTGAATCAGAGTAGGGTTGTTCCGATTCCGATACTAGTATCGGAAATTCCACCGATACCACCAAAAAATCTGGCATTGGTATCGGCGAGTACTTGAACCCATGTACCGATCCGATACCATTTTCTGAAACAAGACCTATAGTTATGCACACTAGCTTTGCTTAACGCTGCAAATCGGAAATCAATTCTTCTTCGCTGCTCAGAATGCAAACACGAAGAGCAGCGAAGAAGAAATACAAACACGCTAGCACATTGCCAGTAACGTTAAATCACTCGCATATGCGAGTAAATCTTCACCTGGACGACTAAATGAGGTCTAATATTAGCCACTGCCTAATACATGCTCAGATTTTACTCACCAGTGTGTGAGTTGGAGGCTATGTATATGTTTAG